>OU015757.1:72353947-72369474 GCA_907169655.1 Acomys percivali | reverse complement strand
GGTAAGCCTGTGTTGTGGATGTTATTGAATAAATGAAATGATTCTCTTGCAGCTTGCTTTTCTTCTCTGGCAATATATCTTCTATATCTTTCCGTGTTAATACTCAATCTTTTCACCTGTTACATAATAGAATTTCCTAGTAACATTTTTCCATAGTTTATTTAATTAATCCTGCACTGATGGAGACTTAGATATTTAATTGTCAGTGTTACAGTGACTGCTACAAAGCATGAGTTGTTAATGCAAGTGTTTTCCCTTCCCTACAACAAATACCTTGCAGTAGAATTCTTGGTCTTTTCCTTAATTTTTATTTTATGATATTTGGTCAAATTCTGTGAACTTAAAGTCTAAGAACTATTTATTTTTGGAATTTTATTTCTATTGTAAACAAAAATCTATTGTTCTGTCATGTTTGTTATGGGTCAGCTTTATTGTACAGAATACATTACTGATTTTGAGTGTTTGTTAAACTGCTTATGAATTCTAAAATCCTCTCCTATCTTTTAGTTGCTATCATGCCATTTCAAACAATGATAATCTCTTCATTTCTGTGTATCATTCTGTCTTTCTTTTTCTTGTCTTATTACCTTTGCAGGGCTGTGCAGTCGAAGTTTACTTAAATCTCTACCTTATAACCTCAGAGATGAACTGTATCACAGAAATGGTCCTGAACATGCAGATTTGGAGCTATTTCATAAGTAGTTCTTCTGCCATGAGAAGTTTGGTGACTAGAAGAAATCATGGAGGAGGGTACTCAAATTGAGGCATAACAGGAAAAGGAATGCTTTTTTAAAGCAATATTCACCGACTAAGGACCTCCACAATTTCTTCCAGAAATAGGTGTAGTCTTTCTTCCTTTGTCTTGTCCCACAAGGTTATCTTATAATTGTGGTCGGAAGTTTTCAGGTCTAATGACCGGTTTTCAAAGATCACACATAGAGGGACCCTACTTGATCAAGCGTTTACATCTGTGTGGGTGCTAGCCTGCAGTGCTTCTGACGTGACACAGTCTGGTACCTTTTGTTGTGTCTATATTGCAAGGTGGAATCTCAGGGTGTGGTAAAGGAAGCTATTCTACAAAGTTGTTTCCTCAGCACAAATCTCTGTTGTGGATTCAGCCCCTCTAACCTGTGTTTAGATGAATATAAATAATAAAGATTAGCAGTTTTCAAGTGTGGATGCGGCCATTTTCATAAGAGTCTTGAGGACCACTGGATACCATATATGTTTGTATGTATGTCAGTGGTCCCCATAGCCTTCCACACAATGCCTCCTGTTGTGTCCTGAAATAGATATTAAAGTGAATTCATCTCAAATTGATTACATCATAGTAATTAGTGTACATGCCTTGTTTAGAGCCCTCTTTTTTTAATTGAAAAGTTATTATTTTACACCAAAGAAACTTACCCTGAATATTGCTGACATGCAGCTACAAACTTTGCTGAAAACTTTAGACTTTAATAATGTGTGTTTTATTGTATTTCTTTTTTTCTCCCAAGAAAGCAAACCTTGGAATTTGTGATAGGATTAAAGGGCTTTGAGCAAATATGCACAAAGAAGAAGTGACAGTATGGGCAGCCTGGTTCTGGAACAGACAATCCTAACGATATTGCTTTTGTGGGTTTTCCCCTCTTCCTCATGTTCATTTCCTTTTGACTAATGTTTTTGGGCCCAGAGGAGAAGTGCATGGTGCTTTCTGGTAGTTGAAATGAGGCTAAAGTAATGAAATTCTGCCAACTAAAGTTTAAGAGGAAAATGCTTGGAAGTTTCCAGGACACAGCCAATTCTGCAGAAACTGGTAAGATTTGTGGCCAAGATGGACTCACCACTGGGTGATTTTATATGTGAGTTCTGACTACATGGTGAACACTGAGGAGAGTCCTCTATGGAAAGTGATCAAGCTGTATTTCCACTAGAGTACACACACTTCTGAGGACAGGGCAAGAGTTTATAGTGACTAAGGTGTCACTAATGCCCACTCTGCAACCTGTGTTTGGTTAAAAGTCAGTTGAGTGCATCCAAGGTGATTGATCTGAGTGATTCCACAGGTATTTCTGGTGCTTGTGTATGCCTTGCCCCCTCCCCGACCTCAGGATTAATTTCAGCTAATGGTGGGCTCAGGGCGATATTTACATCCTTCTGCCTCAGGGTTTTCCCTGAGTCCTGGGCATCTGTACAGTTGTGCACTGCAGACTGGCATGACCGGAACACACTGAGATGGTCCATAACTGATGAGAGCTGACAGCTGCTAAGCAAGTGTTAGAAGGCAGACTGTCCAGTGCCACAGGTGAACTACTAAGTGAAGTGTCCTAAACGTGTGAGGTCATTCACTGCTGCTCCCGGCCCCAGCCACACAGCAGTTTCAGTAGTGTCTGGCACTGGCTTTCCTGCCTTCCCTCCTGCCTTTCCTCTCCCCTTCCCCTACATGTTTCTGAAGACATCTACCAAGTAAAACTTGGACACAAATGGCGAGCCCTGCTCTGTATTGAGGGAGTCTAAAGTGAGACACAAGGAGAGTTTTAGCTTTATTCTTGCATAGTGCATCCTTTCATCATTTTAGGCCTGCTTGTCTTCAGCTATGAGCCACACTGGTGCCATTAACTACTACAAATTTAGCATGTAGGCCTGGGTCTCGCTGACTGAGTTTGCTATTAAATTTCTTGATCTTGCTCACATGGTATGTGCATATGCATGTCTATGTATATATTTATTTTCAGTGTGATATGAAGACATGTGAAAAACAAATCTTTTTCGTGAACTATGAGTTCTTATTGCTTAGTCAAGAGCACACTCTTGAAATGAAAATCAGAGCCAGCCTTCCTCTGACTGACAGGTACATCCTGGTACTTGCCAACTAGGCATCACCTCTATGAGTGAGAACCCCTGAATAATCAAACTAGCCTGTCCAGAGATGTGTTCACTCTCCAATGAGTGGCCTTCCTGTGATTGGCCATGGTGTGAGCAGCAGTTGCCTAGTCTCAGAGTAGTCTTTGGTGGCTCTGCAGTCACTCCCCTGTCCTTCACAATCAACTGTCCCTAAGACCATGGACCTGTCAGTTCAATTACCAGGTACTTCATCATCATGCTTTCCCAGATTGCATCTGGGATTGGTTGAGAGTCCCTGAAAGCAAGGGTTTCCTTTGTTCTCTCTGCCAGTATGTGCCCAGTGCTGTCTGATAGTCTCCCATGATCTTAGAGGTGTCTTATCTGCTCTCCTGTTCCATGGCAAACCCAAGGTGAAGTTACCCAAGAGACAGCTGTGGCTCCCTCGGAAGGATTTTCAGGGATCCAGTGGAAGGGATAGGCTGAATGCAGTAGTCACCACACGTCACTTGGCAGAAACCAGAGTCTTCTGTTGCTCTGATTGTTTAACGTGGGGTGTGAGTATTTTCATAGCTACCATGAACAGTTAACTGAGATGACATGTGGTACCATGCTATCTTGTTTCTTTAATAGAAAGGCTGTTGTGTAGAATTGTTTAAGCATGTGCTCACTTACAGTGTTAGGGTGTTGACTGTGCTGCTTATGAGGCTGAGGAGGGTCTACAGACTCTTCCACTTGTGTGCCCTGTGGATGGATGTGGAAGAAGACTGGGGCCATTCCCTAGGTAGCTCTGAGTGAGTGACACTCAACAGGAAGCCCTAAACTTAACACAATCTGGTATTGTCTTGGCAGCTTGACTGTACAGTTTCTGGGTGTGGACTTTGTAGATAACAGTGTTGTGTTAAATATCAAAAGACTGAACAATATGTGGCCCAGATGTCAACTTACCTCACCTCCAATACCTTAGTTTGAGTATGTGGCCCTCAGCTGGTGGAACGGTTTGGGATTCTATGGAAACTTCAGGAGGTGGGGCCTGGCTGGAGGAAGCAGGTTACTGGGGGCTGATCCTTGAGGTGATAGCTGAGGCCATGGCTGGCCTCATCTCTGATTCTGGCAACACTGAGATTGGAAGCAGTGGGGAGTCCCAGCCATGCACTCTTGCTGCCCCAGCCGAGACCCGCTGTTGCTGCATGCCTCTGCCGCCATGTTGACCTGCACCTCTAGACTATGAGTCACAGCAAATGCTTCCCCCTTAACTTGCTTCTTATTGGGTATTTGATCACAACAATAAGAAAAGTTTGTAATCCAGGCTCCCACTAGCCTGGCTGTACCTCAGGGCTCCAGCTGTGACTTTTCATTGCGCTGGTCCAAGGCTGGGTTGTCTTTTGTGCTCACATTCCAAGTACTACATGGTGCCACAGGCCTGAGTAGGGAGGAATGAGACACAGACTCCATCTCTTCATTGGAGAAGTGTGGGGGGGTCCAGGTCACAATGGAAAAGGGTTTATGAGGTGTAAAATATGGCTACATCTGTAAGCTACAAAAACACTGTTTAGTTTAATCTTTTATTTATATTTTGCCCTTTGTCCATTTTTTTTATTTAAAAAATATGGGATGGTGTGCAGTTATGTAACATGTTTTTATTTGTTTGCAAATGTGTGGTGATTCAAAAAGTAAATAAACATGAGTATTGTCTTGTAAGCAGCAGAGGGAACAGTAGAATTTCTGATGTGACTGTGGCAAGGTGACTTCCTGGAGTCCACAGCATCCCCTTGCTGGAAGCACTGATTGCAGAGCCTTCTCTGGTCTCCTGCCTTTTCTAATCTCCAGCTGCAGCTGGCATGTAGATTCCTGTTCAGGTTTCCATGTACTAAATATGCATTCCACAGCCCTTCTTCCTGCATTGCTAATAGAAGTTAGCAGTGTGCAAAACATGTTGGTTGAACCCTGTGCTGCTCTGGCAAGGATGTGCAGGTCATAGGGCCAGGAAGATGTAATGGGCAATGGGTGTTTCAGAGCAGCAAGATGGAGACAGGGTGTGTGTGTGTCTGTGTGTGTGTGTGCGAGCGCGCGCGTGTGTGTGTGCGTGTGTGTCTCAGGGTGAGGGGCCGGGCAAATAAAAGCAGCCACTTGATCAAGTTCTTCCAATAGCTCTGACATATATGCATGCATGGAAGCCAGAAAAGAAGCCGATTGTTGAGAGAGGAATCTTCTAAAAAGGGTTTGAGATGAAAAAGTCAAAGTAACCTGAGGCAATTTCCCAAAGTCCAGCATGGCTGTTTCAAAGGGCATGCTGAAATAATGCCTCTGACCACAGCTTTTATGTTAAGATTTCAAAGACATTGCTGATGGGTCAGGACAGTGTTCACACGTGTGCTCCATGCGCACGAACGCACGTGCGCACATGCACACGCAATGTGGTCAGGACTCTACAGTTACAGGCTCAGATTAGAGCTCTAATTAATTACAGTCTTGCTTGTAGTTTTATTAGAAACTCAAGATTCAGTTATAGTAGAGTTGTAAAGTCCCTTCTCGTTGAGAGCCCTTTCCTGTGCTCCAGACGCTGGGAGGAGTGATTGTGAAGTCAGTAGAGGCTGGACTTATCCCTTTTAAATGGGGAACCAGACATAACTCCAATTTCATATTGCTAAGTGGATGTGGCTCTCGCTGGTTTCTAGTGGAGCAGAGTATAACTCCTGAGGTGAGGACCGCTTAGTGAATATTTGCTGAGACCATCAGAGTCAAACAGACTTGCCGAGTGACCACTACGGCCATGACAAAAGAGTCTCAGGCTAAATGAACAGGAATGGCACAAAAGTAGGGCTGTCCTGTTCTGGGTCCCAACCCTAAGGGATAGTAACATTTGAACTAAGTTTGTAGGTCCCACCCTCTGACCAAGGGCTTTGAATGCCAGGCAGTTGGCTTTTCAGCCATCAGCGGAAAGAGCCATCACACCTTTGTTTGAATTTGAGGCCGAGAAGAGAGGAGTTCAAAGCTGTACTTCCAGCAGTTTGTGCTGAGACCAGCCTAACCCTGGCAATCACAGCTTGTCTCTGAGGCTTGCCATTGATTTTATGTTCCTACCAAGTGACAGCTCTGATGGTGGCACTGGGACTACCTTATGAATTACTCAGATTGAATTAAAGCCATCAATCTGCAGGCCTGGCCCAGCGCAGGGCAGGCCTACCTCTGACTCGAAGCAAAGGAACGAGGTTGAAATGAGCCCTGTTGCAGGGAGACTTGTGTTCCGGGCCGGTGCCCAGGACAGTTTTGTGTCTTGTGGAGTCCCTGAGGGAAAGAGACAGAGTCTGCCTCTACCTCCCCTCTCTACTGCATGGCTGCAAGGTGACAAGAGTGTGCACAGCAGCATGGCATCTCTGGTCCTCTTTAATCTGGTGGAGTTTGGGCAGGGACAAGTTGGGGGCCCAGGTAGCATTGCACTTGCTTCTTTCCTTCCTACGGAAGGTCAAGAGTTCTCATTAGCTCATTAGAAAGACACGGGTCAGAAGCATCAGCTCTGCACTGGCAAAGCGAAAGGCCAGCTTGTCTTCTTTAGAACAAACTGCATAGAAATGATGAGGAGTGAGAAGTGCGTGGGTTTAAAACAGCGACTATACATTCATTTTCTTCAAAATCTTGGGGAGTTAGTCTACTCACTTAGCTGTCACCTCTGTCGCATTTGCTGTGTGCCAGCCAGGCTTTGGAGCAGGTGCCAAGGATGGAGTGGACAGCAAGGCAAGAAGTGTATCATGGCGCTTTGGTCAAGGTGGGAAATGGGTTTTCAGGTAGAAGAGTAGATGGGATGGAATCTTCTGGGGGACTTCCTGGAAGACAGGATGTATGAAGAAAGACTTGAGTGGGGCTCCAGGTTATTTTCAACAAATGGGCTAATGAAAGAGGAGACATTTACGAGGCAGGAGAACTTCATATGATCACCCTTAAACTCAATAAATATATATCACAGCACCACCACCAGCCACCATAACCACCACCACCACCATAACCACCATAACCACCACCACCACCATAACCACCATAACAACCACAACCACCACCACCACCATGACCAACCACCACCACCACCACCACCACCATAACCACTATAACCACCATAACCATCACCACCACAACCCTCCATGACCAACCATCACCACCATAACCACTATAACCACCATAATCATCACCACCACAACCCTCCATGACCAACCACCACCACCACTACCACCACCATAACCATAACCACCACCACCAGCAGCAGCAGCAGGAGGAGGAATACCTTGGAAGAGGGGCAGGACACATGTGAAAGCCAGAGAATAGAAGGAGTGTTGTGAAATGCTGTGCTCTGGGCATTGCACAGCCATAGTATTTGTGAGCTCACAGGAGCTGTGGTTACTCGCATGAGACCTGCACATGATCACGCTAGTCAAGATTCTGGCATAGATAGGAGCACTGATTTCTAGGCTCCAGCCCTTACTGAGGAAATAGTGGCAGTTGGGAGTGTCAGGGAGAGGGAGAATCATTCATTTTGAGGGTATGGCCACTGGTAGCATTCCCATGTTCTTATGCATGAGCCTACACCCATGTACGTGTGTACAGCACTAAACTGGATATGCATATTCTGCTATGTCGTTGGGAAGGGGCATACTGAGGGGCACATGTGGGAAATGTGGCAGGAAGTTAGAGGCAGAATGGGTACATATGATCATATTTTATTATATACATGTATAAAATTCTCAAGTATAAGAAAAAAATTAGTTACACAGTGTGACACTGTACCCAGTAGAGAGGAGTCACTGCTGTGGAAAGCAAAATGCTCAGCGAAAGAAGCCAGGCAGAGGCGGATGAAGTGTATAGTGGGTACACCCAATCTCACCGAGACAGAGCACAGGCTGTGTGGCAAGTGCTAGCCATTGCCACATAGATGGTAATTCATAGGTGTGCGCATGCGTGAGGACTTGGGCTGTTCACTGAAGCTTGTGTAATCATTGTGTAACAGGGTGCTGTGTGTATGTTTTAACTTTACTTCAAGAAGAAGAAAGGGAAAAAAGATTTTTAGATGAAGAGAATGTGGTTTGAGGAACTGGTCTGGAACTCCACGTGTTCCGGCAGTCTGGTCGGTTCATGACAGCAGTGAAGACTGCAGCCCCACACTCCTTTCCTGAGTCTGTTTTTCAGGTTCTTTGTCTGTCTGCAGGAGAAGCCAGCCCCTGGTAGCCCTAGGGTGGCATGGACATTGTTTTGGCTAATTTTTATTTGTTAGCTTGCTGCAACCTAGACTCACCCAGGACGAATGCCTCATTTGAAGAACTGTCTCCAGCAGGCTGGTCTGTGGGTGGGGCTGAAAAGTTGCCTTGATGGACATAAAGCCAGGCGGCACCATGTTCTAAGTCTGGGGAGGTCCTGAACTGTGTAGAACATGAGAAACCAAAATCAGAGTGAACAGACGGAGTATGCATTTGTTTGCCTTCTGCTCTTGACTGTGGGTATGATGTGATTGGCTGTTTGCCTTCTGCCTTGACTGTGGGCATGATGTGATTGGCTGTTTGCTCTCTGCCTTGACTATGGGCATGATGTGATTGGCTGTTTGCTCTCTGCCTTGACTGTGGGTATGATATGATTGGCTGTTTGCTCTCTGCCTTGACTGTGGGCATGATGTGATTGGCTGTTTGCCTTCTGCCTTGACTTCCAGCAACCAGAAACTATAAGCCTAATAAAACCAGTGCTCAGGATTCTTCATCATCATCACAATATAAATGAAGGTGAGGCAGGAGCTGGGACTGTGCGCATTGTTCTGCTTAGCCCATAGGTGTGCAGATCTTACTTCTTAAGAGTCTGAGAGAGCAAGGTTCTGACAAGTCCTAATTAGGTCATCGCTTCCTCTCGTCTTCTCAGTTTAGTTCAGCACTCGGAATAAGATGACAAAATGAGCATGTAGCAATAGTCTACTTTAAAGAGTAATCAAAGAGGTAAGTGTTTTAAAATAACATTTACAACATTGATAGTGTCCATGAAATTAGTAAAAAGAATTACACTTAGATCCCGAAGTGTTCCTGGCATTACTCTAGCTCACTGATTCTTGGCTAATGGTTCCTGGGCTGCCAAGGCATTTCTAACATGGAGTTTTTTCCTTAAAATTTTAAATAGACTGGGTCTCATGCAGTCTGATGTGTCTCAAAATTCACCACATGTTGTTGGAACTGTGTGTGGGGCATGACTTTAATTCTAGCACCTGGAAGGTAGAGCTGACAGCTTTTGGTGAGTTGAGGCTAATCTGGTCTACATAGCAAGTTCTGGCTTAGCCAGAATTGCCTAGTGAGACCCTGTCTCAACAGCGTCAAATGCCTATGCAGCTAAGATGGCTTTGAACTTCTGCTCCACTGCATCTATCGCCTGAGTGCTGGGGTTGCAGGCATGTGTCATGGGGTGCTCCGGATCAAACTCTGGTCTTCACACATGGTAGGCAAGCACTCCTCCAACTGGGCTACAGCCCTAGTTTCATGTGTAGAAATGTCATGGTGGTGCTTACTAGGTCACTTATCATCTGGGGGGAGGCTCCACCTCACACTGATCTCCTCGTGCACCACTCTCAGGGTTGACGGGCACCACACAGAAACATTAAAAGGACTATGTGGTGTCTCTTAAGTGCTGGATGCCTGTTGTTGTTGTTGTTGTTGTTGTTGGTGGTGGTGGTGGTAGTGGTGTGTGTGTGTGTGTGTGTGTGTGTGTGTGTGTGTGTGTGTGTGTATGTGTATTGAATCTCCCTGAAGTCATGAGATACTTAAAAATGGCCCGGTTTCACTTTGCTCTCATGGTTATTTACTGGGGAGCAGTCTATCTCACCCACCTGTCCACTTCCTCAGAGCTGACCTCCACATGGAGACACTCAAATCAGAACCTGGCCTTCCAAACTATCATCCGTATACATGCTGTGTGAAGGCTAGTTAAATGCAGAGATGGATCCATTATTGCTGGAGTAGGGGCCAGGATTCTGCATTTCTAACAAGTGCAGGAATGGGTGCTGCCAGCCTACAGCCTGTTCTACAGTAGTGAGATGACAAAGCGGCTATTTCCAAGCGTGTCTGTGTTTTGCAATAATAACCTGGGGTGTTTAGAGGAATATTGACATGTGCCTGGCCTCCTCTCAGTTTTAAGATTCCTAGGGGATTCCAGCATGCATACAAGCTAAGGCCACTGCTATGAGGGGACTAATAACCACTGGATGCCTAAATGACTCATGGTAGATCAGTTATAAGGGGACCCAGGTGAGGGAGAATGAGGCACCATCTGGGATACTTTGTAGAGCACGCATGTCTTGTCTTTCCGGGTTGGCTGAGCATCCAACTCACATGGGAGCTTGTTAGCATCTGGAATTCCTCCTCTATTCTATGAATCTGAATGTTGGTAGAGTCTTAGAAATGCTTGCATTTTAAACAGAGTTCCCGGGGTAGTGGAGAATATCCTGCTGAGGAGGAACAAGCTGGGCTATGTCTGAGCAAAACAACCACCATCTCTCAGGGCCTTCTCATGGGGTGTGTCAGGGTCACGTTGTAGCCCATGCAGATCACCTGCTGCTCTCCTCCCTTCCTCATGTGCTGTCTGAAGGAGAAGCTGCTCTGGGCATACAAGTCTAATAATAGCCACATGTGCTGCTCTTCCTGTCTCCACGGAAGTAGGTGGCCTGAGGAGAGATAGGACTGAAATGATTTTAGAAATTGGACCGACAAAGCCATTGGTAATGGGCTATTGGAAGCATTTCGGTCCTCCCTTCATGACTTCTCCAAAGGCATCATTGCGATTGTGGGAGATGAAAGTGTGCTCAGAGTGACGCTCAGCTCCTGAGCCGTGTGGTCCGGAGAGGCTTGCTGTCACTCTGGAGTTGCCTTCCTTAGCTTTGAGGGCTAAAGCCTTCGTCACTTCCTTCCATGTTGGAAATGCCATCCCTCCTTCCTCTTCCCTTTAGTTTCTATACCTTCAGAGACGAGCAAGCATTTAGAATTAATACATTTAGGCTATGGAGCAGAGTTGGGGAGTTTTGGAGCCAATGGGGGCATTTTGGTTGTTACCATCTTTCCCAGAGCTGTCCTCCAGGGCCCCCAACTTCTGCATTGCTATGAATTTTACCCATGTCCTATCTTCCTTCCCGTATGTCCACTGTCATGGCTAGTTTTATGTCAACTTGACACAAGATGGAGTCATCTAAGAAAAGGAAGCTCAATTGAGAAAATACCTTCCATAAGATTGGGTTGTAGTTATGCCTGTAAGGCATCTTCTTAACTAATGATTGATGTGGAAGGCCCTAGACAATTGTGGGATGGCTGGTCCTATGTCCTACAAGAAAGTAGGCTGATGAGCAAGCCAGTCAGAGCACCGCCATGGCTTCTACATCAGTTCCTGCTTCCAGGCTTCTGTCCTGCTTGAGTTTCTGATCCAACTTCCTTCAATGATGAGCAGTCGTATGGAAGTATTAGCCAAGTAAACCCTTTCCCCCCGAAGTTGCTTTGGTTTGGTGTTTCATCACAGAAATAGTGACCCTAAGTATGACACCCAGTCTCTTGCCTTCTTCCCTTTCTTGCAGAATCTGCTTTCTATTCACGAGCACCAGGCTTGGCTTTTCAGCATGACAGCAACATTCCTTTTCTATGAGAAACTTGTCAAAATTGAGAGTGAATAAGAATTGGTATAAAAAAAGAAAGAAAGAAAGAAAGAAAGAAAGAAAGAAAGAAAGAAAGATGGTCCATGGGGTGACTATCTGAGACATCTGGATCTGTTTCACCATGAAGCGGAGCAGCAGACACTGGGAAATCATGCAATCAGACTATGTATGAGGGATATTGAGATCTAAAGCTCTGATATGGCAATGGCCCGTGAGGTATTACAATGTCCAAGTGAGAGCTCTACACATAAGATGTTCTTACAGGGTGAGAGCAATCAAAACAAGCATTGAAATAAACAGTACCACCTTAAAGGTTAAGTGGCCATTAGACAGACTTAGTGGCTGACTTATTTGCCCAACTTTGGAGGAGGTAATGTATTCAAAATTGCTTCTATACACAAGAAAATCCTGAAAAGAGTATAAAAATAATTATTAGCAGCTCATTATAGCCTAGATGCTCATGAATTTACCTAACTCTGGAAAAAACATTATTGAATTTAGTATCAAAAGAGACAAATGTAAACAGAGGCCATGGTACCTATCATAAGATGACATGACAGTTCATCGGAAGAAAGGCATGTAGGGTATGAGGAGTAAGAACCAAGAGATTGGTCTCACAGAACCCATGTAAAAAGATCCTGCCATGGTGGTGCACACTTGTAATCCTAGCACTGGTAAACCAAAGACAGGCCAATCACTGGTGCTTGCTGACTAGCTAGCCAGCCTAGCCTAATGGGAACTCCAGGCCAATGAGAGGCTCTGTCTCAAAAATACAAGGGGGTTAGCACATGAGGATGACACCTGGTTGACATATGGTCTCTCTATATGTGTATGAACAGACACATACATCATCATCATCATCATCATCACTATCATAATCCTCATTATCTAAATATTGTTATGCTTTAAAGCAATGTGCCTCTTAGCTCTGGAAATCCTGCTAGGAAATGGCACAAATGGAAGTTTTCAAGTGAGTCATTCAGCAGGACAAGCTGTTCTTTCTGGCGTTCTGTTCATGCTGCTCTCCAAGCTCAAAAGTTTAAAAATACATGCCTGTGTCCCAGCGGAGTCATCATCTATGGCTTGCTACAACAATTTGTAGTTTGGATACAGGAAACAACTTGACTCACCTATTTCTCTGTTGGGTTTTTAATAAAACATTCTTTAACAGCAACTTTAAAATTAATGTCCATATGCTGTTTCCAATAGGGTTGAGGAGAGTAGGCTGGCATTAGTATTTAATGGTTTCTCCTGGATGCTATAAGTCTAACAGTGTTCAAGGTAAGGGGACTGTGTCTTAATTTTCTAGAATATTCCAAAGATGGCAATATTTTTTATTATTGCATTTTTTCATGTGTCTGTAGGGTGGCTCATGTGTGCCACAGTGTAAAGTCACAGGAGGCTCATGGATGTTAGCTTTCTCCTGCCATGAAGGTCATGGGTCTGGAATTAAGGCTACTATCTTATATATGCTCCAGAGTGGATGATTGGCAAATTTTAAGTTAAATATAATTGCCACAACTTAAAATCATGGGATATTTTCTAATAAAAGTACCAGAGACATTTTATCTTCACACACACACACACACACACACACACACACACACACACACACACACACGAACACACACTCTGTATGAAATGACTATCATGGATCATACGGTTTACTTGCAGTATTTGATCAAAACTGACAGGAACAGAAAACACACACACACACACACACACACACACACACACACACACCTAAATGTGTTAGATTATATTGCTTTTTGTAACAGCAAAATAGGAATACTTTTACAGACTTGTTTGGTGTCTTTTAGGTCTCCTTGTTTCTGTGTTGGCTGTATTTTCCTGTAGGCTGTCTCTTTGTAGTGAGAAAACAGATGCTGCATCTCCAACATTCTTCCTATGTGGATTAATATTTAGCATGAAATATCCTCTAATTCTTCCTGCTGTAATTCCAGGATGACTCCCTAAGTTCTAATTGGTGAGGCTTAGTGTCTTGAACGCATCATTCTCATGAAGTGTCTTCTGAGAGGCCTGATTTGACTGAGATTGAGGGGTGGGAGTAACTTTCCCACAACTGCTTGGGCCAAAAGTGCAGGGAGTTGGTTTATTTCTGTCACCAGAGAGGAGATCAGATTCTAGCCACACAAAATGGATTCCCAGTTCAAGAGTATTGGAGTATGTGGATAAAATGACTTCAGCATCCAAGGAACGTAGGCTCTCACACAGTGCTTAAACTGTTCACAAAATAAATAAATTTGTAATTATTTATTACAAACTAAACACATCTCTGCTCCACCCCTATTTTAAAGAAGAGTCAGACATAAAGATTCAGCTTCCATAAGAGGAGGTGTTCGGATGTGCGGCATTTGCTGTAAGGCTTCAGGGGGAACCCTTGGTAAACCTCTACATTTATTTATTTATTTATTTATTTATTTATTTTTAAATTTTTTTATTTTTTTAATTAATTTATTCTTGTTACATCTCTATGGTTATCCCATCCCTTGTAACCTCCCATTCTCCCCTCCCTCCCATTTTCCCCTTATTCCCCTCCCCTATGACTGTTCCTCAGAGGGATTACCTCCCCCTGTATATGCTCATAGGGTATCAAGTCTCTTCTCAGTGACCTGCTGTCCTTCTTCTGAGTGCCACTAGGTGTCCCCTGCCAGGGGACATAGTCAAATGTGAGGCACCAGAGTACTTGAGAAAGTCAAATCCCTCTCTCCACTCAAGTGTGGAGACTGTCCTGTCCATGGGCTAGATCAGGGTAGGGGTTTAAATTTGACCGCCAGTATTGTCCTTGGCTAGGGCCTTAGTTTGAGCGGGACTCCATGACCCAAATCTGCCTATCATAATGTTCTACTTGTAGGATTCTAGGACCTACTGGATCCTTCTACATTGCTATTCTCCCATTGTTCTCTCATCTAGAGTCCCAATAGGATGTCCTCCCCTCTGTCCCAATTTCCTGGTAAGGGAAGGCTTTCATGGGACATGCCCATTGGGCTAGTATGCAGATATAAGTGAGTATATACAATTTGAGTCTTTCTGACCTCTACATTTAAATGTAGTTTTCCTTAGCGATCCATCTCAACCAAATGGTTGAACTTTGTTTTTCCTTGGAATATGTAGTGTCTTCCCCAAGTCCTTCCCCATACATCCCGAAGGTAGGTTTCCTACAGTGATCATTCTTTGCAAGCGTGATCACTGCTGTAAAGTTTGCGCTGTGTATCCATCAACACACACTGAGCCTTTGAAGTCCATAGCCGCCTCTATTCTTTGATGCCCGGACTAAAAAGGAGACACGTACTTCAAAAGGAAGTGCTATTGCTCTCACCGGGCTGTGATCTCCCGGAGGTGCGATCTCCCGTGCTAGTCTTTCTCGTGATTTGGAGCTGAATCTTGAGATGATTCTTCTAGGAGCAGAGCTAGGGACAGGATTCAGATGAGGATGTGGTTCTGAAGGGAGTGGGGGAAGCCAAAGAGGCTGAGGAAGGGCGTGGATGAGGCTGTGTATCTAGCCTCAGCTGACGGTCTAGTTCTATTGCTTGAGTGGACCCCAGTGCTGTCTTAGAGTAATAGTGGTCCGACTGCAGTAACTCTTGCTGTTCAGGCCACGGCCTTGCCCTTCCCTGGGGGACTGTGTCCAGAGTAATCTCCAAGGCATTTCTGGGGAAAGAGCACTTGCAGACTAGGACTTCTAAACTGACTCGTGCTGAGTGTAAGCACAATCGCAGCTCTTTCTGGTCGAAGGGTTCTCCCCGCCGCCCCCCGCCCCCCCCCCCCCCCCGCCGCCCTCTGCCCCTCCCCCCCGCCGCCCCTATGCCAATGGGAATCCACTTGTAGAGTAGGTAAAATTCTATGGTGACGTTCAACCTCAGGTGCTAGAGGACTCAGATCACAGGGGCATGTGATCAGGGGTGATGGCAGTCTCTTTGCCTCTGCCTTCATTTTCCTGGATCTTGGGCAAGGGTCTGGTGGTGGTGGGGTTGGGCGTGTTGGTGTGTGTGTGTGTGTGTGTGTGTGTGTGTGTGTGTGTGTGTGTGTG
>OU015757.1:72324363-72337108 GCA_907169655.1 Acomys percivali | reverse complement strand
TGTGTGTGTGTGTGTGTGTGTGTGTGTGTGTGTCACTGTAGGGTGGACAGGGAGATACATTTCTAGAGAGACCTTAGCCTTTTGGTGGAAAGATGGGGTATCCATCGGCATTTCAGTAGCTTCCTTATAGATCTTCAAATTCACGCTGTGAAATGTGTGGAGGTGTGGTGATTGGAGGTGCAATCCTCTGACACTGGTGCCTCTCTAAACTCAGTAGCCAGTGAGGAGATTAAGAATGAGAAATCCGTTTTCTAAGAGGATTATTTTTTCCATTAAATTCTTCAGCACAAAAGCAAAATGAATTGCCACATCTCAGTTCTTTATGAGCCCCCACCATGCTACTGTGGCTTCATCAAGGTGAAGATCTTTCTTTTATGTCTGTCCACTTCTGCGCACGCTTCTCCTCATGCTATACAAGAGAAAATCGTGGCACCAAGGTCAGTTCATCGCCTTAGAAATTCTAGAGAGACACTAGCCCTTTGGTGGGAAGATGGGCGTCCATTGGATTTTCAGTAGCTTCCTGAATAGATCTTAGAAATCTCATGTTTTCTTTAGAAAAAAAAAAAACATTCTGTATTTTGCTGGAAGTGACTAACATCCTGAAAGAATTAGCTTTGTGTTTTATCCTGGGTATAGAGTCCCGATAAATTGCTTAAACACTCCTCCATGCTCCCCCAGATTGAAATGCTGCTCTTCCATTCACAGCATATGACACACAAATCAACGTTAAGAGGAAGGGAATTAGTTTGGGTTGTAGTATCACACCTGGACCAAAACAATCTTCTTTTATTTAAAAAGATAAATATGAAACAGAAAGGTTTTTTTTTTTTATCAAAACATGTGTATACAAAATCCCTTTGCTTTTCAGTGAAACTGTGAAAGGAAACATTTGTTGTCACAGAGGAGAGATGATGAGGGTGGCAAACTAAACGTACAGCGTGGGACGCACCATATTGGGCACTGAGCAGAGGAGACACGCACCACAGCTTCCTCACACCCTGTCTTGTCTTGTTTCAGCGAGTCATAGCTCTCTTTCGTATGTCTACTTTTGTAGATGTTATGGGTTTATTGACTTGCAAGAGCTCTTTTAATACGAGACATTAAATCCTGACTCATTGTAAATTATGCATATGTTTCTATATGTATAACACACATTTTGTTCATGATGTCATATCCTGGGATTTCATTTATTATGTATCTATAGTAAAATGTTCTGTATCAACATTGTCTTTTTATGTCTTTTAGAGGTTTTGTTATGATGATGAATGTGTTTCCCATGGAAACCTTTAAAAACATTTTGCTTCAGTATCTCCTGGGACTTTTATGATTTTTTAAAATTAATTTTGATATTTAGAAAGACATTTCTTTTTGACCTGTAAATATACAGAGAAAGATGCACATATCATGAAATCACTAGAAATTTCAGCCTTTTTAAAGTTAAACAAACTAGGATATCTATACCATACAATTTATCTACTGAGCAGTAGGCTTGGAGCTTTAATATATGCAGAGAAACCCTTTATCATATGGTAGTGACCCCTCCATTCCCACTTCCAGCCATTGGAGCCATCAGCCTTTTCTTCTGTCTCTATAAAAAGTATCAATTGACTCCAGTAACCTTAAAATAGATTTTGAATTTGTTTTTGTGTACTGTGATAAGTCCTAATTTTTTTTTCCCATGGTGGAAAAAGTTTAATTACCAATAGTTATCAAATGAAGCGAACGAACGAACAAACCCATAGCCCAGAGCGGCGGTGGGGTTAGAAGCAGAAGAGGCACTTTACTAATGCTGCCACTGGATGTTGTGTGAACAGACGGCATTTGAGGTGGGCACGCAGGTGATGTGTGGAAAGAGGGAACAGGAGGTCTGACAAGGGCAAGCAAAGCAGCAAGCCCACCCAGGGCTCAGGGAAGGCCAGAGGGGCCTCGATGACATCAGTGACCAATTTCCTACAACACAATTTGCCACGTTTTCGGATAATTCTTATCCAGAGAGAGGAAACTTCTGGACTCCTTGAAAACTGCTCACACAAGGAGAAGTCTGCTCTAAGAAATGGTGTGAACTCTCCAGAATGTAATTTCAGGATATATTGTCCAGCATCCCTGGAAATGGAGAGGTGGCTGTGAGAAAGAGTTTGTTAGACGCTCCTGTGAACTCCCTGGTTCTGCTCTTTGGACCTGGGTGGCCTCTCATGGCTGCCGCACTCTGCTTTCTGCCTTGCATTCTGTGTGCTGATATCGTTTTGCCCTTGCTCTCCAGGAACACTGGTTTGTGTGTGATGTGGGGTTACCATGGAGCCAGAGATGCTTTGATTCCTATGTTCTCTCCCCAGTGCCTGGAGCAGTACAGCTCAGCCCTGGACCCTGCATGTCCAGGAGAGAATCTCCACAGCTGTGTTAATCAGCACTGACAGGGACTCAGGTCTCTAGGCAAACAGTTTGTTCACACTCACAAATGGGCGGATTACACTAGAACAGAAATGTATTCTGAAAGCAAATTGAATAGCGTTTTCTCCAGACGCTGGTAAACCAGCAGGAAACCCATGCGCTACACTGGCAGACAGACTGTAATCTTTTGTGAAATAATCACTTCAGGGGGCAAGTGGTTGTGCTTAATTTATGTGGCTGCAAAGTTTGTTTCCGTCCGTTAGCATCCCTGAGGGAGGAGTAACTTTATGTATACTTACCATGTTGGAAAATGTTCTACCAACGGGAAGCTTTCGCTTGGGAGAGGACACTCCATTTCTATGTGAGTACTTAAACTGGAAACATACGAAGACGTGAGTATGAAAAATCTCATGTCTTAGTTGGCAAAATTGCCATCAACAAAGTAAGGGTACTGGAATTACATGGATTCAAATTTATGCCCGGAATTTTATAACTAAGTGACATCGGATCTCTCTGCACCCCAGTCTCCTTTGGTGTAATGAACACATTCTCTCACATACAATATGTTTTTGGTAAGAATTAGAGTAACTGACATGTTTAACATGCCCCAGATAGTACCTATTACACACTCAATAAAATCTAGGCTCTGCTCATGTTCTCTGTTTGTTATATAGGCTAAGCGGACCTTAAACTCACAATACTGTGTTGGCCTTCCAAAGGCTGGGATTGGAGGCATGCACCACCATACTTGGTCATGATTTTGTTTAGTGAATATCTTCCAGTTGAAAATTATATAGAGATGCATGTAAGACTCATTGCACACACAGGAAAGTGGTGACAGTGTTCAATGCCTGCTATTTTTGCCTTGAATATTTAGAACTAGTTGTGAGAAAAGAAATGAGTCATGCATTCATTCTCTAGCTCAGTAATTTCTGTGACTAAGAAGTAGCGGTTCCAGCAGGAGCAGGTCCTGGAGGCAGGCTGTACATGGGGTCAGCTAGAATGAAATGTAATGGCCAAGGAAGCTTGCGGCTTGGGTAAGCTCCCCACAGGACTCCAGGGCCTGCCTTCCCCAGCTTGTCTAAATGTAAATACTACTTATTCTTTTGGGGAACTTTTCAAATGCCACTCCTAACACATTCTCTCTCAAATTCCTCCCAGTTTCAAATGTGCAAAGGGAAGCACAGCTCTGGGACTCATCGCTGCATTGCAGCAAATATAAGGATTGAGAGCGTAGCCCAGTAAGTTATAATAAAAAGACAAAGGGTCTGAGTCAGTTTGACTCTGGGCTGAGCCCATAATACCAATTCCTGGGGACAGCTTAGTGAACCTTTCCAACTCAGTGTTACCATGTATAAAGAGAGGCAGTAGTCATCCAACCTTGACTGATAATTGTGTTGGCTTGAAATCATACCGACATTGATACAAAGAAATCATTTGGTAAATATATCTAACTTTTTTTTTTAGTTTATTTAGCAACGTTGTTTTATTAGTCAAACAAATTAGACTTTGTCCTAGTCTGGGGGTTGTTTAAGAAATACAGAAAAAGACACCATGAATGATCAAGCCTCTAGCCACCTGGGGTTGGCCTCCTCAGTGCTGGGAGACAGTGAACAAGAACATGCCAGGAGGTGATGAGTGTGGTGAAGATCAGTAAGAGCACAAACAGATGGAGAGGAGGGAAGAGGAGGGCTGGGCATTTTACAGTGACCCTTCATGGAGACTCCGATGGGCATGTGAGCAAATTGTGGCCTGAAGCAGAGGGATAACCCCAAAGTTCCCGTTCAGAACAGCTCCGGGTGGAGGGACTCATGAGGAAGAAACCCATGGAATAGAAATGTGGGGCATTAGGTAAAATAAAACATAGCTGTGAAACTGGAGGGAAGATGTATTGGAAGAGGGAGAGAGAGAAGGGAGGAAGGAGAGAGGAAGAAGGAGAAGGGAAGAGGAAGAGAGAAGGAAAGGATGGAAAGAGAAGGGGAAGAGAAAAAGGAATATAATAGAAAGAAAGGGAGAAAAGTACAAGGGACTACGTCTGCCGTCTGCCATCAAACTGTAACCGGAGGCCTAGTGGAGACGATGTGTAACAGGAAGGATGCTTGCTCTGCCTGCAGGTCGGGCAGGGATCTCAAAGGTTAGCAGAGAGAGCCCTCTTCACAGGGAGACTAGTAGACTAGGTGTGTGAGCTACTGTTCTTGTTGTGATCAACTTAAGAGAGGGTTTGCTGTGGCTTACGGCTCAGGCGTGGGGATACAGCCCACTGTGGCAGGGAAAGAATGACAGAAGCAGTAGAGGCTGTGCCAGCCTGTTGTCAGGACGGCTGTGTGTCATTCTGCCTGAGGGAGAGCCAAAGGTCAGAGCTTGGAGCAAAGAGAAATGAGCACAAATGAACTAATTAGATCCTATTTATCAGTGAGGACCAGAAGGTCAGCTAATTGCTCTTGAGGCAAAGAACGGAGTATCTGAGGGTCAATTCCTGGTGTTGTGGTAGGTAGTAAGGACCCAGGACTTCCAGGACTCTCATTTAAGCCATGTAGGAAGTAGGAGACACCGGTTGGCTGCACTGTTGAATGCCAGGATGAGTTTGTTACATAAATGTCAAGAAATGACTTTTTTTTTTTGAGAACACCAGAGACTGTTATAGCTATTGTTAAGGTCTAGGACAACATCCTTCTACTTGGAGAGTTATTTACACTCTGCAAGCCTGGCTTGTTGTTGGTTAATTCCTACTTATTCTCATGTGCGCTAGTGACCTTTGCTCTTTCCTCAGCTGTTTGAATCTGTGTAAATCTTATCCAGTATTCCAGTGTGAGGGCACAATATGCATCTGTGCACCTCTGGTACCACATAAGTGATGCTGGCGTTGGAACTGTTATCACGATGTGGTGGTGTTTGCAAAATAAAATTCTCTTTTGGTGAAAGCATCATTCTTTGTCTAACTGCCACCTAAGCCAATCATCTTTGTTTTTTTTTGTTTTTGTTTTTGTCATTGCTATTTTATTTATTTATTTTTTAATTTATTCTTGTTACATCTCTATGGTTATCCCATCCCTTGTATCCTCCCATTCTCCCCTCCCTCCCATTTTCCCCTTATTCCCCTCCCCTATGACTGTTCCTGAGAGGGATTACCTCCCCCTGTATATGCTCATAGGGTATCAAGTCTCTTCTTGGTGACCTGCTGTCCTTCCTCTGAGTGCCACTAGGTCTCCCCCTCCAGGAGACATAGTCAAATGTGAGGCACCAGAGTACATGAGAAAGTCAAATCCCTCTTTCCACTCAAGTGTGGAGACTGTCCTGTCCATGGGCTAGATCTGGGTAGGGGTTTAAATTTTACCGCCTGTATTGTCCTTGGCTAGTGCCTTAGTTTGAGCGGGACCCCTTGACCCAAATATGCCTATCATAATGTTCTACTTGTAGGTTTCTAGGACCCACTGGATCCTTCTACATTGCTATTCTCCCATGGTTCTCTCATCTAGAGTCCCAATAGGATGTCCTCCCCTCTGTCCCAGTTTCCTGGTAAGGGAAAGCTTTCATGGGACATGCCCATTGGGGCCAATCATCTTTGATTAAATTTATTTTAACTACTTATTGAAACATCTAGGTATCTATTTTTCACTTTGTTTATGATTGTAAATTCAAATGTAGCAATTTTGTAAAAATTAAAAGATATAAGTCCCTATATAGTTATACATGTGCGTGCGTGCACACGCGCGCACACACACGCACACACACACACACACACACACACACACACACACACACACCTTGAGGTATGTTATTATGTATCCAGGTCAGCCTAAAATTTCCTATATATTCTGGTATGATCTTGAACTTCTAATTTTTTTGTCTCTGCCATCTAAACTCTGGGATAACAGGTGTGTCTTATCATGACCAGCCTCCTGTTAATATTTTGACATACTTTAGTATAATTTTAAAAACTAAGCTCTTCACAAGAGTCCTTAGGAAGAGACCATTATATGAATCCTTATTATTTTGATCTTTCAAGCATTTTCTCATATCATTAATATTTTGGTTAAAGAATTCTAAAACATAAAATTCTGTTACACATATGATAAAAGTAATTTTAGTTTCCTTAATAACTAACCTTCACTGTTTTGTTTGTTATTAAAAAATAACCCAGTAGTAAACATCTCTGCATAAATCTTTGTCCCCATTTCTTATTTATGGAAGACTCCTGGGATTGAAACTACTGGGTCAGAGAGTAGGGGCATTGCAAGATTCTATATGTTTACTGCTAAACAGACAGCATATGGATGTGTGTTTCACTGCATCCTCCCTTAGCCTTAGTTTATTTCTCCTAATGAAAACATCCGTGCTGCTTTAATTCACATTTTCTGAAATGGATACTGTCAAGCATTCACTTATATGTTTGCTCTTCATTTCTCATTCATTAGCTGTAGTGGTTCTTCACGATGCTTAGACGTAAGAACCTAGGATTCTAAACACGGCTCAGTATTTGTAGCCCTAGGGAGTTGCTTTCTCAAGCCTCAGTTCTCTTATTGGTGGGACAAGAACCATGCTATGCATGAGGCAGCGTCTTGCTATTATTATCAGGACTATCAAGGCCCATCCTGCACATAAAAATCCTCCGACTCCTCAGCATGCGGATTGCCAGGGTGGAGAGGAGAGCTCTCGGGTCTCTCATGTCTTTGGTTGGTTTTGATTTTGTTTTTATCATGTGTGAAAGTGACAAGAGGAAAAGCAGCCACTGAAATAGAAAAGGGTTGGGCCTGCCTGCCGTACTGACATGCAGCCCAGTGTACAGATGGAAGCGTGCAGTTCCAGCACACATGTGTGCTGTGTCTCACAAAACACAGACGTGATGGCTGCACCACAGAAGCATCACAAGCTCTACCCTAGCCCACCTTGGGTAGGATCCCAATTCTACTTTCTTTTTAATAACCATGAGGCAAGCAATTTCATTACTTTATCTGTGCCATCTTCCCAGGCCGCCTTGCCACATGTCAAGAGAGCTGCTGCACCGTCTTGGTGCATTTGCAAGTTGCTGTGGAAAGGGTTAAGGCAGCTTTCCTGGCACCTGCTTTGTTCTTCTTATCCTAATACTATGTCAAAAATGGCACATTGTTATCCTGCCACTGCTCTCTCCATGGAGGTAGCCCTCTTCCCCCATTCTCTGAAGTATCACAGCATAAGACCCTCATTTGGGGTAAGTGGACACAGAGAGCTTTGCATTCTAAGCACATAAAATGAGTTAAAATCCGCAAGGAAGCATCATCACTATTTTGGGTCCATTCATGTTCACCAGAAGCTCTTTTTAAATTTAATTCCTGACTCCGAGATACCAATTAGGTCATTTTGCCTTGCTGGAGATGCGTTTCCTCATCTTTGCACTGCTGGCTTTTCAGGAAAGGTGACTATTTTGATGTGGGACAGTCCCATGAACCAAAGAACAATTGGTAGAATGCCTGTTCTACCTGCCAGATGTTGTGAGGGTGCCTTTTCTAGTGGCTGCAGGCAGATGTTTCTCTAGATCTTGCAAATGACTCCTGAAGAGAACTTTCTCTCAGGCTGAGAAACTGAAATGTTTCTTCCCTTGTTTTCATTTTAAAAAACACTTCTTTTTATTTTAAGTACTTGAGTCTTTGGGCCTCTTACTTTCTATAAGGATCCTCAAGATTCTGCCATTACATCATGAAGGACAGTTTAGTTTCCAATGTGAATCTCATCAAGGGCTCCTAGGCTACCCTTGTAAGTAAAAAAGTCCACTGAGATGTTTATTTGCACTAAACACAGACGTCTGCTGAGACTCCATCCCTAGCAATACAAAATGTGTAGACCTTGAAATGTTGCTTCTTTCTTTAACTTATATGGAACCAAAGTAATGATAAATCCTTGTTCTCCCTGTCAAGTGTACAATGGTGTGTGTGTGTGTGTGTGTGTGTGTGTGTGTGTGTGTGCATGTGTATGTGTGTATGTGTATGTACATGTGTGTGTGTGTCTGTGTGTTCTTCCTTCTAGCTATTAAAGGGAAAAGTTTAATAAGAGGTTTCTGATAGTTTCTTCATGTAGCCCTAACTGAAGTTCAGATTCTGGCTGTAGACTTACTGTATTAAGGAACCGTTACTAAGCAGTAACTGACTCCCCTGGATGCATATCATCCATTTTATAACCTGGCGCTTTCTTCCTTGGAAGATCTGGCTACATCTGATATTCCCTGACTCTAGGTTTCTGTGGACTTGCAGTAGCAAGCTGCCTTGTAAGCCAGAGTCCATTGCTTTGGGCATTTTTCTCTATTTTGTTAATGTATTTCACTGGCAGAGATGGTGAAAGAATTTAGTCATGAATGTTGAAACTTGCATTTTAGAGTCAACTACATGAAGGAGAGAAAAGGCTGGACCCACCAGCAAAGGCTTGGGATGCTTAACAGTACACAGCCTCCTTCCATTGTTGGCTAGCTTGCTTGTGGCTGCACCCATGGGAAGGCCCTGCAGCAACAGAACAGGCATCAGATCTGGGTGGCATTTTCCAATTCGCTTGTATTTTGTTCCTATCCTCAATTTCACGCTCTTATTCCCACTTACAAAGCTTTCTCTTAACTTATTATCATTCCATTTCTTAGAATAGTAAATCTGCACATTACAGACCCAATTCTGCCATTTTCTCTTGCACACACTTAGAAGCAATAGGCTCTGTGACAGAAAGGGAAATGCTGTTTGGGAAATGCCACATCTCCTGGGCTGCCTGTGCCAAAGTACTCCCCCACAGCCAGCCCAGAGGTTTGAGACAGTCTCTTAGCTTTTGTTCCCTTTGCCTTTCCTTAAAAACGCAGACAAATATACCTTCCTTTACTTTGCTGAATGGGGAGTAGGTGGGAGATGATGTTTGTAAAGACAGTCTTAGAAAAAGGTTGGAAATAGCAATGCTTTCTTTAGGTTAACTTTTAGCTTCTTATGATGGGTGCCCACCCCCATGCTGGGTGTTCATGTTGGGTGCATGTATGCACATGCATGAGCGTGTGTGTATGTGTGTTTGTGTGTATGTGTGTGTGTGTGCATTGTGTGTGTATGTATGTGTTCATGTGCTTGTATGCACATGGCAGGTGTGTGTATGTTTGTGTGGAGGTCAGAAATCTGTGGTCCACATCACATATCTTCATCAATTACTTCCCATATTACTTTCTGAGTCAGAGTCACTCACTGAGCCTGGCGCTCTCTGGTTTCCCCAGACTGGTGAGACGGTAAGATTCAGGAATCCCCCTGTCTCCGCATCCCAGCACTTGGATTACAGAAGAGTATCTCAATGCCCAGATCTGGGAGCCATACTTCATACCTGTGAGCAAGCTCTTTACCAGCTCTGCCTTTTTTCCATCTCTTGTGACAGATTCCTTTACTCCATTCCTTTGAACCAAACCTAGCTCTAGCCTGTTCTCACTCCCTGGACCTGCAAATCTGTTTTATTTTGTCACTGGCTAAGAACACTGGCGCGATTCTCCCTGATTAGCGGATGCTATACCTCACCTCCAGTGTGTCCTATTGGCCATATGAACACCTTTCCAAATTAGTCTTTTATTCTTTTCCTTATGTTACAAATGAGGAAACTGAGGCTGAAGGTGATACATCTTGCATCCCTCCAATATACTGAGCAATAAAAATGAGCAAATTATTGGCGTTGAGTTTGCCACGGCTGAGCCTCGTTCTGGCCGACGTTCGTTTCATGCTCTGTGCCAGGGGTTCACTTGGCGTCCCAGGTTATCTCTTGGCAAGCCCACAGGTATGAGGTGCTCTTGTTTTCTGCAACCATCTTTTCTTGGATATTCTGCATAGCCATCTGGCTTTCAGAACATGGGTGTGGCCTCGGTGATGTTGGCTGGTGCCAAGTGGTGCCACTTCCCTTCCTCACAGTGGGAAGCCAATATCCACCACTGTAAGGAGACAGTTGTCTCTCACTCTTCTTTTTAACAATGAATTTAGAATATTATAGTTATGTGTATTTCTGTGTGGGAGTATGTGCATGAGAGTGCAGGTACTCATGGAAATCTGAAGGGGTCAGATCCTCTGGAGCTGGAGCTACAGGTTTTGCAAGCTGCTCTGGGTTGGTGCTATAGCCCCAACTTGAGTCCTGTGCAAGAGAAGTGCGGCCTTCTTAACTGCTGAGCCATTTCTCCAGCCCTCTCACTCTTCTTCTTTCACACGTTTCATTTTCCCACATGGCCTCCATTAGCTTATAGACTAACTAGTTCAGGCAAACGCAAGCTCAAACAGTAGAACGCTCTCCATAATGTCTGCTTCCTCTTTTAAAAATGAAGTTTCCAAAGCTGAAGTGTATTAAATCTAGTGCTATCCTGAGTCAAAGGGGAAAACAGTTGACACTTCAGAAATCTTACGTTCCCTGTTCTGCCTGTCCTTAATCAGGACTCATCTTGTTTTAAGCAACAGGTCACTTGATCCAAACACCCAGAAACAAGTCTCCTTATTGGCCCACATATATGAAAGCTCCAGGAACAGATATGCTGCAGGAATGGCTACATGCAGATGCTAGAAGAATGCCATTGTACCCAATATATCTCCTCTTGGACCTGTCTTTGTTCAATTTGTCTCAAAAAAAAAAAAAAAAAAAAAAAAAAAGGCATGTCTTCCCTGACGAGAAAAGTCAGAAGCTTGTCACTCAACTCATGGCCAAGTCTTAAATCTTTCAATGTATTTTTCTCTTTTTCTTGGAAATTTCCAGGCCAATAAACCAAGAACAGAAAAGTGTTTCAATGTGACTAGGCCTGGTAGAAGCTAAGTGAGAAAAGACGTCAGTGCGGAGTAGGACAAACTGCTCAGCTGCCCTGGGTTATTGCTCAAGCTGCTGCTTGCAGGGCTATTTGATTTGTTGCTGCTTGCTTCCCATGGCTAACGTGTGTATCAAATGCCCTCAGCGGGAGAGCCCAGGAAGAATGTTCCCCAGCTCTCACAGAGTCTGATTTGAGCTCTTTAATTAGAGCTATCATCAAATCAGTGTGTGCAAATAAAAAAATCATGTAAGCACTAGAGTTGTAAAACCAACACATGGGACTGGGTCTGTGAGTCTTCAGAAAGTGTGGTCTTCCAGGGGATCCTGACCCTCTGGGATATTCGTTACAGTTACCTTCAGTCTTCAAAAAGACTTCTGGGTATACAGAAAGCACGCCAATTTGCAAGTCACGTCTCACAGGGACACGTATCTGCAGAAAGTGGCTGATGTCCTGAGCAGATGTCATGTGCCCCAATGGGACAGGAATGATTAGCCTTTTTCATGTGACAGGAAGTCACATTTAACACCAATTGATTCATTATCAGTCACAGTGGCTAAACTCCAAGTGTAGCTCTGGCTTTGGACACGCATTACCCTGCTCCCCCTGAACAAAAAGGAAGTATGGTGTCCTCTCATATGCCAGGCTCTGTTGAGTCCTTGACACAAACCTGGGGACATGAGGACAGGCAAGTGGACATACAGAAAATCTGGAATTGTGTGGACTGGGTTCCCTGAAACTGTAGCATCCAGGAAGCTCAGCATGTGTATTGTGTATTAAATGGAGTTGAATAAAGAGGTGGGGGCAGCTGCATACATTTGAACAAGGAGGCAAGGTTATTAATGCAGATAAACAAGGCAACAATACTTAGAGTGCACAGCTGGATCAACAGGACAGCCTTCTGGCCATATGTGTCCTGGAGGAGAAGCTTGCACACACTGTCAACATCCACACCTGGGCCTTACCCTGGAGAGGTGGAGGCTTTCTTGTTTTTTCCATGGGTTTGAGGGATGGTATTTGACATGGCTGTGTCCATGTCAGGAACATATTCACTCACTCAGGATTTCCTTAGCTCCCCATAAACATCTTTCCAGAAATACTAAAGCTTTTTACTTCTATGGCAATGGAACTCCAGATGAAGACTCACAGTGGTTGGCTAGAGAGCTTCAATTTGCCACACTAACTTTAATTCGATGTGTCCTCAAGACAGCAATGATCCTTCTCTCGTGCAGTGATTGTACCTGGACTTAATATTGGCCTTTTGTGTGGAGCCACAAGGTTAAATTGAGGAGGGCTGTGATGAAGGAGTCCAGCTTTGATAGAGGCAGTCTTTGTGCTGAGGGCAGTGGTTTTCTGGTGGGTAAGGAAAGGTGCAGAGAGAGATTGGAGCCCGAATGTGTTTCCACATCTCTTCTTAGAACACGGGCACCGGGGTTTTGGGGAGAAGCACCTGCAATTCTTTTTTCCTGAGCCTGTTTGAATTTTATTGGCAGTGTAGTAGATATCCCACTACAACTGTATTTACCCTAAGAGGTGTGTGCACTGATGACAATAGGTGTGTGTGTGTGTGTGTGTGTGTGTGTGTGTGTGTGTGTGTGTGTG
>OU015757.1:72298539-72324353 GCA_907169655.1 Acomys percivali | reverse complement strand
GTGTGTGTGTGTGTGTGTGTGTGTGTGTGTGTGTGTGTGTGTGTGTGTGTGCATAGAGTTAAGTTAGTTTTTATTGTGGTAAAGATTCACAGTCCTCCTGCTCCAGTCTCCTCTGCTCTTGTCCCAAGCATTCTGGTTTTGTCCTCTATGAAGTGGCTTGCTAGTTTGCTACTGTTTAGAGACCAGTGTCTCTTGGGAGGTACTGAGTTCCTCTGGCCGGTGCAATGGACTTGTGTGACTTCCTTTGGACTCTGATTTATGAAGCCCCCTCTTTTATTTTTTATCTTGACAGTCTAATAGAGGTTTAATAGAAAGCCATTCTGAATACCTCAAGGTCAGAGTGCCCAGTGAATTATGAGTTCACGGCCCCATCTCTCCCATCACAGCAGCTGGGGTTGGTCTGTTAGGGGGCACAGGAAGTTAAAAAATGCCTCTAGTGGAAGTGTGACCTTAAGAAATGAATAAAAGAGGATTTGGAATGCAGCTCAGCTGGCAGAATGCTCCCCCAGCGTGAATGAAGCACTGGTTCAGTCTCTAGCATTGTGTACACTAGGCATAGATGGGCAAGCTTATAATTTCAGTATTTGGGAAGGGCATGGGGAGAATCTTCTGTTCAAGGTCATCTTCAGGTACATGGTGAGTTCAATCAGGGTCAGCCTGGCCTATGTGAAAATTGTCTTAAGAAAAAAAAAAAAAGCCAAGGTTTCCTTTGAGTCTCCAACATTGAAGGAAAATGTTGATATGGAGCCCGGCAGCATGCTGAGTCCCACTATTTAACAGCGCTCACATTCTTAAAAGATGCCACTCTTCATCCTTACAACACAAAAGTTGGTGAAAGTCATGGCAGAGGAAACAATAGTAGAGAAGAAAGAAAAATTAAAAATAAAGGAATAATGCAAATTTTAAAGACCCATTTAAAAAAGAAATTGTTGTTGTTGTTGTTGCTGCTGCTGCTGTTGAGACAAAGGCTTCTGGGAGAGTCTCATGGTGGTGTAATGTGGGAGAGGGGTGATTTAATTTTACAGGAAAATCCAGGATACTTATGGGATTCTGGGGGCAGAAGATGAGTACTTGGGTCTTGGTGCTTGGTGGCCATGTCAAGGACAGGACCCTGTTTCTTACCAGAGGACTTGGAAAGTACCTTAACACCAAGACATAGTATACATTATAGCGTTCCTCCAGGATGCTGCCTGAGGGACATGCAGGGTTAAGGGAGGCTCCTGATCTTCCTTCTTCCCTCACTCTTCTTGGGAGAATCAATAAGTTTCCTTTAAAAATGCAGTAACTGAAAACCCCAATCAAACATTAGTTAGAAAGGTTTTAAAGCTAAGGCATTATTTTCTTTTTTCTACTCAAATACCATGCAGTATTGATTACCTACTTCTTCCACTCCTCCTTAAGCCCCAGGCTGATTAAGTAGCAAACTACTAGCCAATACTTATGCCTGCATCAGAGGAGGACTGATGATCTATCCTGTCTTAAGAAGGCTGCCAAAAATAGGTCAACCCAAGACAGAGCTCTGTGGACAGGACCTTTGGAGGTGATGGGCTGTCTGCCCCTACAGTGGATGAAAAACCAGGATGACATTTATGATACTGGGAAGTGGGTTTTTAAGTGTTCTTTTAAAAATGCTTTCTTTTATCTTTTGAGATTATAATTATACCATTTCCCTTTTTGCTTTTCCTCTAAATTTTTTATTTTTGATACAATAAAAGGACGATTTCTTTAATATTTTTATTTGTGTGTGTGTGTGTTTGTGTGTGTGTATGTGCACCTGCCATATTGTAAACAGGGACATCAGAGAATAGCTTACGGGAATTAGCTCTTTCCTCGTACCACATGGGTTCAAGGGAGCAAGTGTCCATCCAGGCTTGGAGTTAAGCGTTTTTATCCACGGAATCAGCTTGCTGGCCCCTAACAGAAATACTCCTGAGGGCAATCTTATGGGTATTGTCTTGATCTAGAGAAAGATAGTACAAAGAACACACACACACACACACACACACACACACACACACACACACACACATACACACACACACACACACACACACACACACGATTTTGTGATTTCGTGGTAGAGAAAGACACTGTCTTGGGGGAACACACTCTCTGTAGCACTCTATAAAATATTTCTTGTTGATTCAGGGAAGGACCTTCACATAATAAATTTGTTGAGATATAAGCCCATTTCCTGGCTTAATGCCTCTGATGTGGAAAGAACACTTGGAAGCCATGCTTTAAAGCCTTTAAACAATATACAGGAAAAATGTGTGGCACCTACACTTGAGCAAACCTATATTCATTTTTCTTTTGTTTGTTTTCAAGACAGAGTTTCTCTGTGTAGCCCTAGCTGTCCTGGTTTTGCTCTGTAGGCCAGGCTGGCCTTGAACTCAAACATATTCACTTGCCTCTGCTTCCTTGAGTGCTGAGATTAAAGGTGTGTGTCACCATGCCTGGATCTTGATTCCTTTTTCTAGCCAAGACCTGTGGCTTCTTTTCTGCCATTACATCATACATCTTTGACCCTCAACAGTTGGGAGCACAAGTGATTTTACTCTGCATACCTTTGTTCACTCTTGCCCTTCTTTTCTTTTTTCTTTCTTTCTTTCTTTCTTTCTTTCTTTCTTTCTTTCTTTCTTTCTTTCTTTCTTTCTTTCCTTCATGATGTAGTACTTTTTCTAGATTCTTTAATTAATTTCTTTATTTACTTTACATCCTGATAGCAGCTTCCCCTCCCTCCTCTCCTCCTACTCTATCTCTCTCCCCTCTCCTCCCTCCACTCCCTTTCCCTTTCTCCTCAGAGAAGGGGGAGCCTCCCATGGATGTCAACCTACCTTCCGCATATCAAGATGCAGTAGGAGAGGCACATCTTCTTTTACTGAGGCTAGACATGATAAGCAAGTTAGGGGGAAAGAATACAAAGGCAGGCAATAGAGTCAGAGACAGCCCCTGCTCCAGATGTTAAGGAACCCATATGAAGACCAAGCTGCACACATGTTACACATGTGTAGGGGGTACAAGTCTATCTCATGCATATTCTTTGACTCGTGATTAACTCCTCTGTGAGCACCTATGGACCTACGTTAGTTTATTCTGTAGGTTCTCTTGTGGTGTCCTTGACCTCCTCTGAGAGGTGTCACCCAGCAACTGATAGAGACAGGTGCAGAGACCCACAGCCAAACATGAGGGAGAGTTCACTTGTTTCTCAATGGGTGTCTTTTCCCAATGCTTCTTCAGTTTTATCCTTATTGCTAGAGTTATCATTTTCTCTCTAATATTTGTTTAGAATAAAGAATGTTTTTATTGAGTTAAGATATATTTCAGTCTAGTCTGGCTTTCACATTAAAAAAAAAACAGATTGGGAGGCATAAACAATACAAATTAGGTTTTCAAAACTATGGTGGATGGGAAGATTAAGAACCAAGGCTCTGACACTTTTGATATATGAGGAAGGCTGCTTCCCGGTCCACTCGAGATACCTCATGCTTGTGTTCTCATTGGAAGAAAAGCAGGCTTGAGCCTCTTCATGGAAGTAGTTACAAATTTATCTTGCCAAGGAGATGTGAATGATGATAATTAGTCTTATATTTGAAATATCTTTGCTCACATTTCGCTAACATATTAGTGCTTGATAATCTTTGTCAACTTGATACAAACTAGAGTCACTGGGAAGATGGAACCTCAACTCATGGATTGCCTCCATCCAACTGGCCTTTGGGCGTACCCGATGGGGTATTTCCTTATCTGATGATTGATGTAGATGGACCTAGTCTACTGTGGGTGCTGCCACCTCTGGGCGGGGGGTCCTAGGTTGTATGAGAAAGCAGACTGGGCAAGCCAGCAAGCATCACTCCCCATGCCCCTGCTTCAGTCCTGACACCAGGTCTCTGCCTTGGCTTTCTGATATAATGGACCCTAACCTGTAACCCAAATAAATTCTTTCCTCTACCAACATGGCTTCAGCATGACAGCAATAGAAAACAACTAGGACAGAATTCCAATGACTCCTTAAATCTACTGGTAAGTTCCTACATGGCTAAGTGCAATGAAATTACTATTATAATTAAGCATACAAACATACCTACAGGCTGAATTTCCTCCTGTCTCCTTGCAGCCCTTCCCTCCTGCTCCCTCTGATCCCTAGAGGACCACCCATTTACTTTCTACAATTGTAGATTTGTTTACATTTTCTAGAATTTTTAAATTTCTATATAGATCTGGTTAAACAGCAGGCACTTTTGCCCTTGCCTCCTCACTCACGTTACTTTGAGATATTTTTACCATGTTGAGACATTTCAGTAGATCCTTTTTATTGGGTGGGTACACATATGCCATAGCTCATATGTGAAGATCAAGGGGTCAACCTCAGCTGTTGATCATCATTGCTTTTCAATGTCTCTTTGCTGTTTTTTGCCATGAGGTGTTTGTTAGGCTAGCTCAAATAGTCCCAGGGACTGTCCTTTTTTGCCAGCCATCTCTGAACACTGGATTGCAGATGCGTGGTGCTGTGCCAGCTCCACATAAGTTATAGGAGGTCACACACAGGCCCTGAGATGTGTAAGGTAAACATTTTGTATAAGTTGCAGAAGTTCACACTCAGTTTCTCACACTTGTAAGGCAAAGGCTTTGCCCATTGATTCATTACCCCAGCCCTCTTGTCATTCCTTTAATTTCGTGTTTTTACTTTCATTTCATTTTGAGACAGGGTCTTAAAATGTACCTCAGGCTGGCCTGGAACTCCCTATCTTGTCAAACTTATAATCCTCATGACTCAATCTCTTTCATGTTGGGATAATGAATGTGTGCTATCACATCCTGTTTCTTAACTGTGTCTTTTGAAGAACAAACATTTTAACTTTATTGAAGTCCAATTCATCAATTTTATGTTTCTTTTTCATGTAGCTAAAACTTTCTTCTTAATCCAAATTCTCTAAGACTATCTCTTCTGTGTTCTTTTAGTAATGTTTATAGTTTTCATCTAAAGTTTATAGCTTTAGGTGCTACAATTATTTTGAGCTGAAGTTATATATGGCGTAGATACCCAGATCTTTTAGGTCATTTATCATGGCATTGCTCATTACTGTGCAGTGCTGTTTTTGAGTTCTGCTTTGCTCCAATGATGTATTTGTTCATCTGTATGCTAACACCATACTGTCTGGCTTACCACAGCTATATAATAAGACTGAAACAACATAGAGTTAGTTCTATGCCAAAATTAACAAAATGGCTGCTAACCTGCACTTCTGGCTCACTAAGGAATTTAAGTTTTATTCCTTCTCAAGTCTCTGAGGGGTGTTGAAGACCAGATAGTTTAGTTTTACAATCAAGTTTAGTTGGTTAGGGAATAATATCTTTTTAGATCAAGGTAAAAGAGTTAAGTTAATAGAGATGAGATATGATAGATATTGAATTTCATTCAGAAATTTAGACCCAACAAGACAGGAAAGATCTTTACTTTAAGTTTGACAAATACAAATAGCCAAATCACTATGAATATAATATTTATAGAACTCATGATTGTCACATGGTTCTCCCTGCTGTATATAGTTTGTTTATGCATGTGTAATAAAATAAATGTGTGTATATATATATATAAAGAAAGAGAGTAAATGAGGTAATTACATTATAATATAGAAAATAGAGCATGGAATTATAAATTTCAGCACCATAACGTTATGGTTTAAGAAAAAATTTTTCATGAAAAGGGGACAGTAACAATATTATTCATTATTCCATCTAGAATACCCAATTGTTAAATAAAATTATTGTTAATATAACTAGACTCCTAGGAACTATCTAAATTTATTCAGTCAAACTTTTAAAGAAATACAAAGGTATGACAGAATCACCATATGACCAACCCATTGTTTATTCTTTCTCTTTCTTCCTTCATCCTACATGGACACAGTTGGGGGAAAGACTTGAGCAGTTACTTTTAAATTCTTAGCAACATGGGTGATTTTTTCCCCAAGAACTGGTAATAAAGTATATGCATCTTATTTGCATCCAGTAAATAATTCTACTTATGGAAAAGGAAAGAGGTAAAGTTGGTGACACTCTGACAATGAAGAAACATATTTGGAGATTTGAATGGTTCAGGAGAAAGGGGTCAAGGAGTTTCCCTGGTTTTCTCACTCATTAGCTGTGGGAATTGGTGCCATCAGGCAAAGAGGTGGGTGTTTGTGTATATCAATGGAAGGTTCATGTGGAATAATTTTCTTAAACATTTACAAGTCAATCAGGCCTTTCTCAGTTTCATTTTCCATAAATTCAATTCATAGCTTAAGAAAATGTGGAAATGCATGGGATTCGTCAGAACTGAAAACTCAAGGATGATGTCAGCCTCCTACAAAAGCTGAGTCCAGCTCAGTAAATCGAGAGGGCCTCCTAGTGTGTGGTGTTTGTAGCAAGAGCCTCCCTCCCTCTGTTAAACTGCCTTGAGAAAAAGGGAGTGAGCCCTCCCCACTGTTGGACAAAATCTCATTGCCTCTATCTGACTTGTGATCTTAATTCTAAGTCATTTTTTTATGTATGAGAAGAGAGATTGTTTTGGCTGTCTCATGTGATCTCTCTGGAAGTGCTGGCCATATTGAGAAGGGCACAGGATGTGACACACCCCTCCTCAGTCTGTGAAACACTGAGGTGCAGCAAGAGCTGAAATGGAAACCCAGGAGGTAGAAACCACCCAGGGATCCCTGGATTCGCTTCCTGCTCCAAAGCAGTGGCGGCTGGCTGTGTGCTTGTTGATGAAATTGCCTGACTACAGCCACCCCCGGAGCCTGTCTCTTAGCTGCTCCTCCATCTTAGTAGCCTGTTAGCTTGTCACTGGGCGCTGTGACTTCTTCAAGGAGGGTGGATTGATTGTAGGCACTGTTACCATGCCACCCTGCAGCGCAGGCAGCTCCAATCAATTCTCAGCCAAGGGAAGAATCCATATTCCAGCTCTACTTGTATAGAGTAAACTCCGTGTGACAAGTCAATGCCTCTGGAATAGGAATGTCACATTGGCAGTTATGTTGTGTGACGTGAGTGGAAACAATAGGGCTGCATGGCTTCCCCCAGACACTGTCCGTTGGAACTGGCAGCAACTGCAGAACCAGAATCCTCAAAGGCAGCATTGCTCAAACTTTTAGGATCACTCTTGTTTTTTTTTTGTTGTTGTTTTGTTTTGTTTACTTTTTTTTATGTATTTGAACATTAAAATACAAGCTTATAGCTTTAGTTCCCAGTTTTTTATTATAATTTATTCAGATTACATCCTGATTGTTATCCCCCTCATTGGTATCTTCCCATTCCCCCCTCCCTGTTTCACCCTATTCCCTTTAGACCTCTGGGACCTCCTCCCCTACCATATGACCACAGCCTATCAGGTCTCATCCGGATAGCCTGCTTCCCCTTCCTCTGTGTGCCCTCCTGGGAGGATCACTCTTAACTTCTTTTTCTTCTCTCCCTCTTTCTTTTCTTTGCCATCCACAGAAAAGCACCATGTCTAGGTAATAATGGAGTAAGAAAATTCTGATGAAAACATCCTTTCACTTTGGAAACCATTGCTGGGGCTTTAAGAACAAAGAGAAATGAACTAGAAATGTCATGGGGCAGAGGTCAAAGAAGAATGCCGGACTGCACTTATCTTCCCATTTTGAGGTTTCCTGCTACCCATGTCTGGGTGAAATTTTTGAGTGTTCTATTGTTAGAGAAGAATTTGGCTTAAAAATAACTAACCTTGGCATTTATAGAGATTTTATAGGCTAACTTTTAGGCAAGTTGGCTTTTTTAAATTTCGGAATTAAAAAAAAGTATTCTACTTTTCTTTTTTTTTTCTTTTTTATTAATTTATTCTTGTTACATATCAATGGTTATCCCATCCCTTGTATCCTCCCATTCTTCCCTCCCTCCCATTGTCCCCTTGCTCCCTCCCCTATGACTGTGCCTACAAGAAGAACATTATGATGGGCAGATTTGGGCCCAGGGGTCCCGCTCAAACTATGGCACCAGCCAAGGACAATACAGGCCGTAAACTTCAAATCCCTACCCAGATCTAGCCAATGGACAGGACATTCTCCACAGTTGAGTGGAGAGTGGGGTATGACTTTCACACATACTCTGGTGCCTCATATTTGACTATGTCCCCTGGAGGGGGAGACCTGGTGGCACTCAGAAGAAGGATAGCAGGTTACCAAGAAGAGACTTGATACCCTATGAGCGTATTCTACTTTTCAGACGACTTGCCCCTGTCCTCCTAGCTGAATGAAATCGAAGGGAAAGAACATTTATCCAATGATTCTAAAGTTCCTGCATCCTTAAGACAGCCCCGTCAGGCTGACCCATGGCCCCATTTTGTTGCTGATGACAGGCTCAGAGAGGCAGAGGCACCTACTAGGCACAGATACCCATGATTATTGTAGCTGGTGCCCTGCATTCTCACCAGAGAATTTTTTCTGCATTTAAGCTGAGACAATTCCTCAATGTTGAAGATGTCAGTGGCTACTTGCTTATCAGACTGATGGTGTGCACAGGAGAGATTCAAACAGGGCCGGCTGGAACCTGATTCTTCCAGCTGGAAAGCTAACCAGTAGAAAGATCCCAGTTTCTGCTCCTGACAAAGAGTTAGAATGGGTGTTATTGTCAGTCCTTCCAGTTAGTGATGTGTGGTAAACACGACATCTTTCTATCAATATCCCACATTGCTACTCCAGGGCATCTACTTTAGAGGAAAAACAATGGGCCCATCAGTGAAACCCTCTGTAGAAACAGCAGCCAGTTGTTTGTTTCCTATAATGAGAGTATCAGTCTTCAGAGGAGTTACAATAAAATCCAGTCCTGTGACAGTATCATACACAACATCTAATATGTTAAAAAATTACTGTACATTCAAAAGATTAAATATGATCTACAGTCCAGAGAAAATGCAGGAAGTAAGGAAAGACAGACAGTGATCCAGATTTTGAAATTAGAAAAGTTTTGTTTGTTTGTTTTGTTGTTTTTTTGAGAGAGGGTTTCTTTGTATAGTCTTGGTTGTTCTGGACATACGTTGTAGACCAGGCTAGCCTTGAACTCACAGAGATATGCCTGCGTCTGCCTCCCCGAGTACTGAGATTGCACGCATTTGTCACCATGCCTGGCTAGAAAAGCATTTTAAAGACGTCAACACATATTTGTTCAAGAATCTAAATGATGAATTCGTGGGAAAGCAATCAAAAAATAAAATTACAAAGAAATAGGATACTATTTCTAGTATCTCCCAAAGAGATACTAGAACTAAAAATTAAAAAGTAAACCATTCACTGAATATTTGGCATTCTGCTTTACTTAGATTTTCCTTATTGGACCAACTTTAAATTTATACAGATACAAAAGTAGTGACACAATCATAAATATATATGTGTGCATATATGTGTGTATATGTATAAATATAAATACACACATATATATCTGTGTAGGAAATGATGTGTGGAAAACTTGAAGTTGTATAAGAGAAGTAAGGAGACCCACAGGGAAGTGAGGAATGCCACCTGGAGGGCGTGGTTACGGTGCAGGAGAGAGGGCATTCCCAGCAGGAATGAGCTCTAACCGGAAGATCTCACAGATGTTGGGTGATGCTGTGCAGCTCCTCTGGTTATTAACTATGAAGAAATATACTTGTTTAAACGTAGAAAACCTTGTGACAATGCAACAGGGAGGCATTAAATCTCATCTTTCTTGTATCTGTTTTCTTCCCTTCTGGTTAAAGTATTGAAGACAGATCATGAGTAGCTCAGAGAGTTTGCAAGAATGAGGGTGAAGTATGAGAAATGATATGGCAGACATTGAAGGGTAGGTGTGTGGATGAGATGCTCGGATGCTGGAGCTTCAGGACCCAAGGAAGTCCTAAGTGGAAGAGAGGAAGAGTTCCCAAGAAAATGAGAGTACTCTCAGAGTTGATTTCCTTCTAGGTTTAAGTTTTTGTCATTTTTCTGCATTGGCCCAAAAAGATGATTCAAGAAACTAAGGGTTAAACTTCCTCCTCATGAGCGCAGTGCTGTACATAGCTAGGACAGGATAGAGCACAGTGCGCTGCTGCAGAGAGTTGTCTCCATGGATGTCCAGGAAAGAATGGTTGTGGCTGGTCTAGGTGATAGCTTGCCTTGCAAGCAAAGGCCTGAGTTAGGTCTCCCAGAACCCACAGAGAATTAAAAAGAAAACCAAAATCTGTACACAATGGTACATGCCAGTGACCTAGGGACGACTGGCACAGACACATGGATCTCTGGGGCTCAGTGGTTGATTCGATGTGGTAAGTGCCATGTAAATGAACGATCTTGGCAAAAATGTCAATCAATCAATCAATCAAACAAACAAAAAAACCAAAAAGGTGACACCTGAGAAATATCAATGGAGGTTATCCTTTGGTCTCTGCATGCACATATATATGAGTACACACCCATTTACACAATGTAGACAAGTGAAGTGCACACACACACACACACACACACACACACACACACACACACACACACACACACACAGTGAATGTCTAGGAGCTGATCCAATCCATGCTCAGCACTGTCCATGGCTCCAGAGAACAGATTGAAATCACCGATAAAATGCAAGTACCTCCTTCTCTGAGGGTTTAGCGTTTCATCGCCTTTTCTGAAATCATTAGAGCACAGATGAAAAACCTCTGGTCTTCAAGGTTTGGCAAACTTGAAAGACTCTTTAATAAAAGCAATGTAAAAATATGCTTCTTTAAAATTTTTACAAAAGCAATATGTGGCAACATAAAAGCAAACGCACAGCTGGAGCTGCTTTGGAAGGGGCTGGGGAGGATGTGTGCTGAAGGTCCACAGGATTCAAGGTTCCTCTTGCAGTTGGCGCTAGTGGTGTGCTGGGGATCACATAAACGAACAATCTGAAGCACATCTCAGTCTAGCTCATCATCCAGTAAAGGACCCTAGAAATGTGGGGGTAGGGAGATCTATTTCCTTACTTTACACCACACCACAGGCACTCTTGTGGGGCTTTTTGTTGTTATTGTTCCTGTGGCCTTCTTTTTTTTTTATTAATTTATTTAATATCTTACAGCTTTATTGCAGCTCCCTTCCTTCTTCTTCTCCTCCCAGTCCCACCCTTACACCCCCATTTCCCATGCCCCTCCCACTCTGTAAGAAAGGGAGGATTCCTATGGGCACCCGGGCACCCACCCACCCTGGCACCTCACAGCACAACAGGACTAGATGTATCTTCTCTCAATGAGGCCAGGCAAGGCCGCTAAGTTAGGGGAAAGAGATCCAAAGGAAGGCAACAGAGTCAGAGACAGCCTCTATTCCACATTGTGAGCAAACTGCACATCTGCTACATATGTGTAGGGGGCCTAGGTTCAACCTATGCATGCTCTTGGGTTGGTGGTTCAGTCTCAGTTAGCCTCCAGCTTCCTCAACCCTTTCTCCCACTCTTCTACAAGACTCCCAGAGCTCTGACTATTGTTTGGCTGTGGGTCTCTGCATCTGTTTCCATCAGCTGCTGGGTGAAGCCTCTTATAAGACAGCTATTCTAGGCTCCCGGCTAGCTTGAGACCCACCCCATAGAAGAGAGGCTTAATGATGCTCTGCTATGCTAGCAGACAGGAGCCTGGAATAACTGTCTTCTGATAGACTTCATCCAGCAGCTGATGGATACAGATATAGAGATCCAGAGCCAAACAATAGTTGGAGCTCTGGGAGTCTTGTGACAGAGTAGAAGAGGAAGGATTGGGAGAGCTGGAGAAGCCAGTCAGTTGTTGGCCCTTCCCTCAATCTTTGTTTCATCTTTATCCCTACACTTCTTGTAGGAAGGACAGATTTTTTGGGCAAAGGTTTTTATGGTTTGGTAGCCCCCTTTTCTCCAATGGGAGTCCCACCTAGCTACTGGAGGTGGCCACTTCAGGCTCCATATCCTCTGTGGCTAGGAGTCTCAGCTAGGGTGACCCCTTAGACAACTGGGAGCCTCCTCCATCCCAGAGATGCCCCCTCAGTGATTTCTGTTCTCTCACAGCCCTCCTCCATAACTTAATCCCCCCATTGTGTCCCTCCACACCTTCCCTCCCTCCCAGTTCCCTCCCTCCATCTACTCCTGATATCTATTTAATTTCCCCTTCTGAGTGAGATTCAAGCATCATCCTCTGGGCCTTCCTTGATACTTAGCTTCATTAGGTCTGTGGATTGTGTCATGTTTATCCTGTACTTTATGGCTAATGTCCACTTATAAGTGGATCTAAGACTTCAACATAAAACCAGATACACTAAATCTAATAGAAGGGAATGTCAGTTGGGAAAGAGCCTTGAATGCATTTTTCCAGGCAACAATTTCCCTGAACACCCACAACTCAGGCACTAAAATCAACAATTAATAAATGGGACCTCATGAAACTGAAAAGCTTCTGCAAGGGAAAGGACACTGTCAATAGAACAAAACAAAACAAAACAAACAAACAAAGAGATCTTTACCAACCCTACATCTGATACAGGGCTAATATCTAAAATATACAAAGAGCTCAAGAAATTAAACACTGCCAAACCAAATTGTCCAATTAAAAATGGAGTACAGAGCTAAACAGAGATTTTTTTCTGTTGAGGAATGGCCAGGAGATGCTTAAAGATGGTCACTGTCATTATTCAAAAGGGAAATGCAAATAAAAAAAACTCTGAGATTCTATCTTACACCTGTTAGATTGGCTAAGCTCAAGTGACAGCACATGGTGGCTAGGATGTGGAGAAAGGGGAACACTTTTCCACTGCTGGTGGGAGTGCAAACTTCTACAACTAGTTTGGAAATCAATCTGGCACTTTCTCCAAAAATTGGGAATAGCTCTACCTCAAGACCCAGTGATACCCAAAAGATGTTCCACTATACAACAAGGACCCTTGCTCAACTATATTCTTAGCAGCTTTATTTATAATAGCCAGAATCTGGAAGCAACCTAGTGTCCCTCAACCAAAAAAATGAATAAAGAAAATGGTGCATTTTCAGGATGAAATACTGCTCAGCTATTAAAAATAAAGGTATCATGCAATTTGCAGGCAAATGGATGGAACTAGAAGATATCATCCTGAATAAGGGAACTCAGATCCCAAACGATACATATGTTATGTACTCTTGTGCTTTAAGACTATTGCTGAGGGCCTTTTTGGGGTTTGCCTTCTATTTGAAACATCTGTGGAATATTGGAGACATGGCATTTGAAATCTAAACTGAAGACATTGTTAGTCTTTCACAAAGAGAGAGGTTAGTAGGGTTAGTTAGCCATGTAGTAGAGACCTGTGAGGCTGAGCAGATGATATAGAAAACTGTTCTACTTACAGGAATGGACAAAAAGGAAGGGTTGTGTCAGTGGGATCCAGGATCAATGAGTATCTCTCAGGAATGGGGACTATATGAGAAGAGCATTGTAGTAGGTGCAAGGACACCAGAGACAGGTACACCAAGCCTGAGACATGCGTTGACTTCTCCTCCCTCCTGTTTAGTCTTTCCCTAGAGCCCTTGGTTTATGTAGCAGCAGCTGAAAGGCATCTTGTAGAATATGGTTTTCCTCCAACAGAATAGAGGATTAATGTTGGAGACCATCTGGGGCCTCATCCATCCCACATTCACAATCACACACCGAAGAGTGTGCTGTCCCCTAAACACCCCCGATTTCATATGCTGAAGTCCTAACATTTAGTCCTGCAGAATGTGACCAGGTTTGGAGATAATGTCTCAGAGGTATCATGAGGTAGGTTTACAGTGCTTTTAGGTCTCGACTAGATAGAGGGAAAAACAGGAAACCATACAAAGGGAGGATGATTCCTTTGAAGCTAAGGAAACTGAGAAGAAGCCCAGCTGTCCCTATGACTCTGGACTTTCCAGAACCATGGTAAAATGCACTTCTGCTGCAAACCAATCCAGACTTAAGCTCTTACCTATGGCAGCCCTAGCAAACTAGTGCAAGGAGACCATACATTCTTGGGTGTTGCAGCCATTGCTGCCTCTTGAGATCGACACCAAAGCTCAGTGATCAAAGGGGCTTGATTCTCCCCCAAGTGTCTCTGGTTTCCCATTTGTGGTACGTGCTGGGTCACTCCTGTGGATGGGAACCCCATCTATTACTATTTGAATTTCTTCCTCCTGAAGTTCTAGGAACTCCTTGCTGTCTCCCTTGTACATAAAGAATATCAATTCATTATTTAATTTCAGGAGGTAACTCCCTATCCATGGTCAAGAAAGGGAATTAATAGAAAAATATGCTTTTGAAAAGGCCCAACTCCTCCAGGTGAAGCAGGAAATGGATTTTGTAGCTGGCACTCATGCTATGTGGTGATGGTTATGTGGTGGCTAATCCCCTCTAGAGCAGAGGCAAAGAAATTGCTACCCTCTCACTTTTCCTGTGGTGGTATCACAGCTCACGTGGGCTGCGACACAAGAGCAGGAGGAGGGACACCCTGTGTTTTCTCTCCAACTGTTCTTGCAAGACTAGCAAGATAACAATAGGTCAGCCCATTAAAGAAAGACAACACTGGATCCAGACTTGGACCAACAGAATCCTACTTTATAATAGGAACTGATAATGCTAAACCCCAGAAGGAAACATGGCCAAACAGGGTCTTGAAAATACATCAGGGAGAATCCAAGATGGCGGCGAGCAGTGTGGACCGTGTTTGGAAGCTCCAGTGAACAATTCAGGGAATTGCACAGATTTCTGAGCCAAGAACACCAAGGTCCCGACACCACGGCAGCAGGAGTGCTCCACAGTTCGGAGGGACAAGGGTGCGGAGGACCTGCGTGCCCCTGCACATGGGAGGAGTGTGGATTTTCTTGGATCAGAGCAGCAGTGGTGGCACCAGTGGCACCAGCAGAACCAGCGGCACCAGTGGCAGTGGCTGAGGTTTGCAGCTCAGAGCCTTCCGGTGGAGGCGGTTAGTGTGGTGGCTGGTGGGAGTTGCTACAGGAGAGGGGACTCTGGACAGGATTTGGGTAGCGTGGTTCCTTGTGACACAAACTGGACTCAGTGGACAGTTCAGCCCTAGAGTCCCGGGTACAGCTCAGTGTGCAGTGCTGTAGAGACGCTGGCTCAGTGCAGCAAGCAATTCTACCCAAGGCAACAGATCAGCACAGCCACAGCTCCCCTGCTGTGACGCAGGCTGGGCGGAGCACTCAGGTCCACTGAAGGCGCAAGCTCAGCGCAGCCGCAGTTCACCTGCTGTGACATAACAACAGACACTGAAGAAATACAAAGAATCATAAGATCCTACTTTGAAGGCGTATATGCCACAACATTTGAAAATCTAAGGGAAATGGATGATTTCCTTGATCAATTTCACTTGCCAAAGTTGAGTGAAGAACAGATAAACAAGCTAAATAGTCCCATTTCCCCTACAGAAATAGAAGCAATCATTGATAGTCTCCCAAACAAAAAAAGCCCAGGGCCAGATGGTTTTAGTGCAGAATTCTACCAGACCTTCAAAGGCGAGTACGATACTCTTCAAGCTACTCCAAAACATAGAATTGGATGAAACATTACCAAATTCATTCTATGAGGCCATAGTCACGTTGATACCTAAACCTCACAAAGACTCAACAAAGAAAGAGAATTTCAGACCAATTTTTTCTTATGAACATCGATGCAAAAATACTAAATAAAATTCTTGCAAAATGAATAAAAGAACACATAAAGGATATCATTCATCATGACCAGTAGGCTTCATTCCAGGCATGCAGGGATGGTTTAATATATGGAAATCCATCAATGTAATCCACCATATAAATAAACTGAAAATAAAAAAAACACATGATCATCTCTTTAGATGCAGAGAAAGCATTTGATAAAATCCAACACCCATTCATGTTTAAAGTTTTAGAGAGATTGGGGATACAAGGCACTTTCCTCAACATAATAAAGGCTATCTACAGCAAGCCAATAGCCAAAATCAAAGTAAATGGTGAGATACTCAAGGAAATTCCTCTAAAATCGGGAACAAGGCAAGGCTGTCCACTCTCTCCATATCTCTTCAATATAGTACTTGAAGTTCTAGCCAGAGCAATAAGACAACAAAAGGAGATCAAGGGTATCCAAATGGGAAAGGAGGAAGTCAAACTATCCCTATTTGCAGATGATATGATAGTGTACATAAATGACCCTCAAAATTCCACCAGAGAACTCCTACACCTGATAAACACTTTCAGCAATTTGTCTGGATACAAAATTAACTCAAAAAAGTCTGTAGCCTTCCTATACACAAATGACAAGCTTGGAGAGGAAGAAATTAGGAAAGCCATACCCTTCACATTAGCCACAAGCAATATAAAATATCTAGGAGTTACTTTAACTAAGCAAGTGAAGGACTTGTTTGAAAAAAAATTTCAAAACACTGAAGAAGGAGATTGAAGATGACATGAGAAGATGGAAGGATCTTCCTTGCTCATGGATCAGGAGAATTAACATAGTAAAAATGGCCATCCTACCAAAAGCAATCTACAGATTCATTGCAATCCCTATCAAAATACCTACACAATTTTTTAAAGACATTGAAAGTTCAATTCTGAACTTCATATGGAAAAACAAAAAACCCAGAATAGCAAAAACGATCTTGTACAATAAAAGGTGCTCCAGAGGAATCTCCATACCGGATCTCAAATTGTACCATAAAGCAATAGTAATTAAAACAGCATGGTACTGGCACAGCAACAGGCTGGTTGATCAGTGGAATCGAATCAAAGACCCAGATATGAATCCACACACATATGGTCACTTGATTTTTGACAAAGAAGCCAAATCCATTCAATGGAAAAAAGATAGCATCTTCAACAAATGGTGCTGGACTAACTGGAGGTCTATGTGTAAAAAAATGCAACTGGACCCATATTTGTCACCTTGCACAAAACTCAAATCCAAGTGGATTAAAGACCTCAACATAAAACCAGAGACACTAAGTCACTTAGAAGAAAAAGTGGGGAAGAGCCTGGAACATATTGGCACAGGAGACAACTTCCTGAACAGAACACCAACAGCCCAGGCCTTATTGTCAACAATTAATAAATGGGACCTCATGAGGCTGAGAAGCTTCTGTAAGGCAGGAGACACTGTCAAGAGAACAAAGCGACAGCCTACAGACTGGGAAAAGATCTTCACCAACCCTACATCTGACAAAGATCTAATATCCAAAATATATAAAGAACTCAAGAAAGTAAACACCGCCAAACCAAATAACCCAATTGAGAAATGGGGCTTGGAACTAAACAGAGAATTCTCAACAGAAGAATATCAAATGGCTGAGAAACACTTAAAGAAATGCTGAACTTCCTTAGTCATCAGGGAAATGCAAATTAAAACAACTCTGAGATTCCATCTTACACCCATCAGAATGGCTAAGATCAAAAACTCAAGTGACACCACATGCTGGCGAGGATGTGGGGAGAAAGGAACACTCCTTCATTGTTGGTGGGAATGCAAACTAGTACAGCCACTTTGGAAATCTATCTGGTGCTATCTCAGAAAACTGGGAATAGGGCTTCCTCAAGACCCAGCTATTCCACTCCTTGGAATATACCCAGAAGATGCACCAGCACACAGCAAGAAAATTTGCTCAACCATGTTCATAGCAGCCTTATTTATAATAGCCAGATCATGGAAACAGCCTAAATGTCCCTCAGTAAAAGAATGGATAAAGAAACTGTAGTACATATACACTATGGAATACTACTCAGCTATTAAAAACAAGGAATTCCAGAAATTTGTGGACAAATGGATTGACCTAGAAATGATCATAATGAGTGAGTTAACCCAGAAGCAGAAAGACTCAAATGGTATATACTCACTTATATCTGCATACTAGCCCAAGGGGCATGTCCCACAAAAACCTTCCCTTACCAGGAAACTGGGACAGAGGGGAGGACATCCTATTGGGACTCTACATGAGAGAACCATATGAGAATAGCAATGTAGAAGGATCCAGTGGGTCCTAGAAACCTACAAGTAGAACATTATGATAGGCAGATTTGAGCCAAGAGGTCCCACTCAAACTAAGGCACCAGCCAAGGACAATGCAGGCGGTAAACTTTAAACCCCTACCCAGATCTAGCCAATGGTCAGAACAGTCTCTACACTTGAGTGCAGAGTGGGATATGACTTTCTCACGTACTCTGGTGCCTCACATTTGACTATGTCCCCTGGAGGGGGGAGACCTGGTGGCACTCAGAGGAAGGACAGCAGGTCACCGAGAAGAGACTTGATACTGTATGAGCATATACAGCGGGAGGTAATCCCTCTCAGGAACAGTCATAGGGGAGGGGAATAAGGGGAAAAAGGGAGGGAGGGAAGAATGGGAGGATACAAGGGATGGGATAACCATTGAGATGTAACAAGTATAAATTAATAAAAAAAAGTTTTTTTTAAAAAAAGAAAATACATCAGGGTGTCCAGTGGTCCCATATATTAATAGAACATGGCATTGAGCCACATCAGAGCAATGTAACTCAAAACTTGACTATGGAACTTCCCACTCATGGCCTTGGATACATCAGTAGCTGTGATACGATGTGGGGCCCTGAGTTGGTGCTGTGAACACAGATGTGGTTGTTTTTCAATCTCAGGCTAAGCAAACAATTGGGGGCTGTGGCTTATGGCTCTCTGCCCTATTTGTCTGCGTACATCAAGACAAAGCATCGTTCTTCACCACATCAGTGATCAACTGGTGATTAATGCTCTGGCTTCCTTTCATGGTAGAAGGATTGAAAAGAGATAGGACTGTAAAGGAGATTTCCCTGTATTCATAGAATCCCATCTCTAAGGCATTTTCCTTTTGAACATACTTGTTCCTGCAGATGAAATTTTTTCTTAGAATTATTGAGATATAATTTACATATAATGTTCACCTATGCTATGTTCTGTGCAATATGACAAATATACGTAGTTTGAAATCACCTCTATGAGTGGCAGGTTAATCTTCATAAATAATTATTTAATATTTTCCCTTTGGATTCTGAAATGGGTAGAAGGTTCTGGATTCCAGATTAGGGAAGCTTTCTGGCTATACACAGGGCAAACATGGCTCACAATAGTCATATTTTCCTAACTGGTATGCAGCAGCCTCAGCCATGGAGTAGCTTACAGGGTTCTAGTGGGAAGGAAAGAGAGGGACCCATTGAGAAAACTGAAGATGTTCAGATGCCAGATGTGATCTGACTACATCTGTATGTCCAGCTTACTCAGTCCTAACAGCATCATATCAAGTGAGGTCTACTTTATTCCTGTTTTATGGATGAAGGATTGGGGGCATCTGGTATGCTCACATTTCTGGCTGACAAAATACCTGTGAGAAAAACCTCATTGGAGCAAAGAGTTATGTTGACTCACAGTTTCCATGGTCTCACTTCCAGGCCAAGTGGTTGCATGGTTTGGGCGTGAGTTGAGGCCAAATATGATGGTGCTAGGAGTGTGTATCGGAAGAGGCTCCTCATGACAGCCAGGAGTCCAGGACAGTGCAAGGGTGGAAGGGTTTAGGTGAGATGGAATATCATGGTGGCTGGAGTATGCAGTGGTCACCGTGGCTGCCAGGAAGCAGGAAGAGAGACCAGAAGAGCTAAGTTTCAATTTCTTCTTCATAGACCTGTCCCCCATGAGCCACTTCTTTCAACTATTCCATCTGCAGATGCTTTTGCACTCGTGGACCTTTCGCCCTTGTCTTTGGAGCATGTGTCATAGTCAAAGTGCCACAGGCACTAATTTTTCAGTATTTAGTAGGCAAGGCAGCGTGCATCATACATAAGTGCCACGAGCAGGGCTGGAAGCACAGCCTCCTCCAGAGCCTAGTCTTCTACAAGGTATGAGAAGTGAACCTGGGCCATCTCAGGGAGGAATGGAGAAGTGCAGGCTCAGGCTAACTCAGGAGAGGGGCCCTGCCATGATGCAGTGGTAGGTTAAGCCTTTGTATTCTTTGCTTTATGCTGGTGGGAAAGACAGCCAAGAACACTGCTGCTTATATATTTAGCTGGCAAATTGGAGGAAGGCCTGGAGATAGTATTTAAGCTCAATGTTCACATGCTCTTAAAATTAAGTTATTCATAATTAAAAATATAAACTTATATTTTAGAGCAGTTTGGAAAAAGATAATTTGTACTCATAATTCAAATTCCTCAGCTGAGTTAATATGCTCAAAAATAGAACCCTTCTCCCCTTAAACCACAATTTCCACTGAAATCTCTTTTCTGGAAGTTGAACAGGACAAGGTAGGTACCTGCCAAGCCAGGAACTTAAATGCTAGCTTTTAGTTTCTCGTATTCTCTATTGGTTTTTCATGCACAGAACCCAGGGGTTCAAAGAACACAAGAACTATTAAAGTCAATGTTGCTCAGAGTTTACATATACAGTACCATAGAGGCTGAAGAGATAGCTTGGTGGGTCAAGCCTACACGTATGGGGACTAGAGTTGGAGCCCCAGGACACACATGGCATTAGTGTTGTGTCTATTACTGTAACAAAACACTCCGAGAGAAGCAACTCTGGTGGGAAACAGTTTATTTCAGCCCACAATTTAAGATCATGGTACAGCGTTTGGGGGCAAGTCACAGAGGCAGCAGTGTGAGACAGGCAGTTCAAGGCAGAGAGCAAGGACAGAACGCGTGCTCCTCTGTGCTCTGCTGCTCAGTCTTACACAGTTCAGGGTCTTCTGAATGGAGAATGGTGCCCCCGAGCCGCCCCACACACACAGTGAGAAGGTCTTCCCTGCTCAATTAACTAGTTAAGCTAATTCCCTATAGACACACCTCTAGGCAAATCTGATCAATAAAAGGCCCCTTTGAGACTCTCTCTCCAGGGATTATAGATGGTTTCCAGTTAACAGTTAAAACTACAACCACACACATAAATGCTGGGCAGGCATGGCAACTGCCTGGGGTCACAGCACTTGGGGGGCAGGAACAGGGGATCCCTGGAACACTCCGGCTAACTAGACAAGATGGCTTTGGCAAACTCTGGGTTCAGCAAGAGAACAATCAAGGTGGATAGTCAGTGTTGGCTTTGGGCCTCCACATGCATACACACATATGTCCATACAAATGTGTACCTGCACACACCCTTGCACACCACACACACACACACACACACACACACACACACAGTAATACAGTAAAATATAACTATCACATCAGTACTATGTTAACAAGATGCAACCTTAACATATAACACCATCTCCTGTACTGAGTGGTTGATCCTCAATGAATTCCTTTTACTCTCTCATGTAGCATCAGCAGGAAACAGTGGAGCCCCAGTGACATTCATAAACGAAGACAACCAAAATGAAACTACAACAACTCAGAAACCAAACTCCCACTAGATTCCAGTGACTAAAACCACAGCCCACAACAGTAAGCAAGACAGTAAGCTAGACCTAAAGCCAAGCCCGAGAGATTCCAATAGTGCCAGAGTGTCCCATCGTGGGAGATGAAATGTCTGGTGCATTGATTGTTTCCTCAATGATATGAAAACATACATGAGAAAAGAAACAAAGAAAGGAAAGAAGGAAGGACAGAAGGAAGGAAGGAAGGAAGGAAGGAAGGAAGGAAGGAAGGAAGGAAGGACAGAAGGAAGGTTTTATGTTGCTAACATTTTGAGGAAGCAGTCCACCATGGCAGGGAAGGTATAGTGCCTGGGCAATGAGTGACAGGGTCGTGAAGGGGCTGGTCACATGACACATGGAATCAGGAGGGCAAGAGAGATGAATGCTGGTGCTCCACTTGCTTCATGGTTTTGCTTAATCTGGGACAGAAGCATAGCCACCTAAATTCATTGTCTCTCTGAGACTGCTCTCACAGACACAGCCAGCAGCTTGTTTCCCAGGCAGCTCTAACCCTGGTGAGGCTGACAACAAAGACCCTCATACCTCTCTGTCTTCCCACCGTGGACTCCTTGGCTCACCAACAGGAGTGATATCAAAAACACTTGGATGCCCATACACAGCAAACAGAAAATAGCCCCACCAACAGCAAATCTTTGACCCCAGAGACTGTACAGATCACAGAATACACAATTAAACGTAAATCATAAAGCTACGGAAAGGTAACATTTTTAGGGGAAAAAAGAACAATTTTAAGATCTTTTAGGACAGAATTATGAAGCCAAAGGCATGAGTCTAAGAGAGAAAAATATGTATTAGTCCTCATTTGCATTTGAACTCTTGGTTGTGAGGATGCCTGTGTGAAGAGGATAAGCCGAGAAAGACCTGATGAGACAATATTTATAAACCCCATATCTAACAAAGGACTCATATCTAGACTGAGGAGAAAGCTCTCAAAGATTAGAAAAACCACACAATGCAGACAGAAAGTGGACAAAAGATATGCAGAGATATTCCACTGAAAAGGATGTACTTAGAAAAAACAATGAGGCAGTTGTAGAAAATTGAGCATTCAGCTAAGCTGCAGTCACAGTGAGCTATGACCACACGCCTATGCAAGTGATTACTAATGAAAAACAATGCCAAAACAGCAAACGCTTGTGAAGACAGATCACTCACTCACAGCTTGAAGTGCTACTTCCTTCTGTCCTCAGTTCATTCTGCAGTTAGTGACGCCTTCTGAGGGACCAGTTTACACGGAGGTCACTGGATGAGGACAGCTGGCTTCTATAGGCCTAATTGATCTCCATTTAATGACTTGTGGATTCCAGCATAGTCAGGCTCCACTGGAGATATCAGTTAAAACAGAAAAAGGAGTGAGTGCCAAGTATCATCATAGAGGGATCCCTGCAGGGTCTTCCTGGACCAGGCTGGCCAGGGATGCTTTCCAAGATGGTACAAATCTTCAAGGATGCCAATGGACATACTAGCATGGATCTGGGAAAGCTAGAAGGCCACAACTCTATACAGAGAATGCATGTAGTTAAATAGTGCTGAAAGGCAGAAAAATAGACTTCACCAGGGAAGAGCACCAATTGGTTATCCAATACCAAGTGGTCAGTCCTGAAAACATACATACAAATACCATATCGACTGATCAGGTTGTACCTATGTATTGAGGGACACACACACACTGAAAACAGAGGCCATGAATTTTATTTTATTTATTTTTTATTTTTTTAATTAAAAAATTTTTTTATTAATTTATTCTTGTTACATCTCAATGGTTATCCCATCCCTTGTATCCTCCCATTCTTCCCTCCCTCCCATTTTCCCCTTATTCCCCTCCCCTATGACTGTTCCTGAGGGGGATTTCCTCCCCCTGTATATGCTCATAGGGTATCAAGTCTCTTCTTGGTAGCCTGCTATCCTTCCTCTGAATGCCACCAGGTCTCCCCCTCCAGGGGACATGGTCAAATATGAGGCACCAGAGTTCGTGTGAAAGTCAGACTCCACTCTCCACTCAACTGTGGAGAATGTTCTGTCCATTGGCTAGATCTGGGTAGGGGTTTAAAGTTTATGGACTCTATTGTCCTTGGCTGGTGCCTTAGTTTGAGTGGGACCCCCTGGGCCCAAATCTGCCTATCATAATGTTCTACTTGTAGGTTTCTAGGACCCTCTGGATCCTTCTACTTTGCTATTCTCCTATGCTTCTCTCATCTAGAGTCCCAATAGTATGTCCTCCCCTCTGCCCCAGTTTCCTGGTAAGTGAAGACTTTCATGGGACATGCCCATTGGGCTAGTATGCAGATGTAAGTGAGTATATACCATTTGAATCTTTCTGCTTCTGGGTTAACTCACTCATTATGATCATTTCTAGGTCAATCCATTTGTCCACAGATTTCGGGAATTCCTTGTTTTTAATAGCTGAGTAGTATTCCATAGTGTATATGTACTACAGTTTGTTTATCCATTCTTCTACTGAGGGACACTTAGGCTGTTTCCATAATCTGGCTATTATGAATAAGGCTGCTATGAACATGGTTGAGCAAATTTTCTTGTTGTGTGCTGGAGCATCTTCTGGGTATATCCCAAGGAGTGGAATAGCTGGGTCTTGAGGAAGCCCTATTCCCAGTTTTCTGAGATAGCACCAGATAGATTTCCAAAGTGGCTGTACTAGTTTGCATTCCCACCAGCAATGAAGGAGTGTTCCTCTCTCTCCACATCCTCGCCAACATGTGGTGTCACTTGAGTTTTTGATCTTAGCCATTCTGATGGGTGTAAGATGGAATCTCAGAATTGTTTTAATTTGCATTTCCCTGATGACTAAGGAGGTTGAGCATTTCTTTAAGTGTTTCTCAGCCATTTGATATTCCTCTGTTGAGAATTCTCTGTTTAGTTCCAAGCCCCATTTCTCAATTGGGTTATTTGGTTTGGTGGTGTTTAATTTCTTGAGTTCTTTATATATTTTGGATATTAGACCTTTGTCAGATGTAGGGTTGGTGAAGATCTTTTCCCAGTCTGTAGGTTGTAGCTTTGTTCTCTTGACAGTGTCTCCTGCCTTACAGAAGCTTCTAAGCCTCATGAGGTCCCATTTATTAATTGTTGACAATAAGGCCTGGGCTGTTGGTGTTCTGTTCAGGAAGTTGTCTCCTGTGCCAATATGTTCCAGGCTCTTCCCCACTGACTTAGTGTCTCTGGTTTTATGTTGAGGTCTTTGATCCACTTGGTTTTGAGTTTTGTGCAAGGTGACAAATATGGGTCCAGTTGCATTTTTTTACACATAGACCTCCAGTTAGACCAGCACCATTTGTTGAAGATGCTATCTTTTTTCCATTGAATGGATTTGGCTTCTTTGTCAAAAATCAAGTGACCATATGTGTGTGGATTCATATCTGGGTCTTTGATTCGATTCCACTGATCAACCAGCCTGTTGCTGTGCCAGTACCATGCTGTTTTAATTACTATTGCTTTATAGTACAATTTGAGATCAGGTATGGAGAGTCCTCCAGAGGATCTTTTATTGTACAAGATTGTTTTAGCTATTCTGGGTTTTTTGTTTTTCCATATGAAGTTCAGAATTGAACTTTCAATGTCTTTAAAAAATTGTGTAGGTATAAGAGGCCATGAATTTTAAAGAGAGCAAGGAGGAGTATATAACATAATTTTGAGGGAAAAAGGGAATAAAAGTGATATAATTATACTATAACCTCAAAAAATAAATTAAAAGGGATGTTGTAGTTTTTGGGCATATTTGAAAGTGTAAGGTCTTTGCATCATCACTTCCATGGACATGCCCATGGTGGCCAGCAGAGGGCGTCAGGTCCCCTAGAATTGGCATTATAGGTGGTTGTGTACTTCTTAAAGTGGGTGCTGAGAATTGAACCTGAATCCTCTGCAAGGCCACCAGGTGTTCTTAATTGCTGAAGCATTTCTCCAGCCTCAACAGTTCTTTTGTCTAATTGTAAAGGGCTGACGATTGATTCTGCCTCTGACTAGCTCTGTGGCCTTGAATAGGTTACTGGGTTTAATTTTCTTTTTCTTTATGGGAATAGTGGAGTGTTTGCCTCACAGAATTGTGTTGTGGAGTAAATGAGCTAATCTAAGCAGCTCTGTCAGAAAAACCGTGCCTGGTATGGAGTGGTCCTTATAAAAATGTTGGAATCTGATAAAACAAATTTGGATCCAGGCAGCCACCTTGCTCCTGAGTTTTCATACAAAGGACTGTGGCAGGGGACACCCAGGGAGTAGGCCGTTGCTTGTCATATTATAGATAATTGCAATAGTTCCAGTTTGCTAATATGAATAGCATGAAGCCCAATACTAGGGGCATATAGTGCAATGATCTAATTAGGAAGGAAAATAGAAAGGGGGCCGCTGAAGTATTTGAGAGAGAAGAAATGAAGCAGGGGGCGGGGTTGAGGAGGCGGGAACTTAGATGAGGTGACCCAGAGTGCAGCATATTCCGGATGATCCAGGCTGGAGTGCACC
>OU015757.1:72287448-72298529 GCA_907169655.1 Acomys percivali | reverse complement strand
CGAGATAAGGTTCTCCTAGCTCACTAATGAACTTCTGAATGGGCTTCGGAAGGAATGTTGTGAGCTTTAAAACATGGATGCAAATTTTCACCCCTAGCATTCTGATCAAATTTCTGTGGAGGATGGATTTGGCTGCTACTGATTTTAAGTTTCCTAAGGTGATTCTAATAAACCAGTGAATTGAGAAGTATCAAGCGTGGTTCCACCCCTACTTTATAACATGCTGTTCTTTGATACCAAGAGCATATAACTTGGGATCTGTGTCTAGTACATAAAGGCTGTGTGACTTTAGACATTTAGTTTCTGTTATCCAATGGATACTAAGTATCCATGTAGACTAGGTGGAAAAAGAAGGGGGCTGCTGGCAATAAAAGTATTGTCCATAGAAAACTGTGTGTATGTGTGTGTGTGTGTGTGTGTGTGTGTGTGTGTGTGTGTGTGTGTGTGTGTGTGTGTGTGTTGGTGAGTTTGGGTATATGCAGACCCACGCTGTATGTGTGACGGTCAGATGACAACTTTCTAGAGTCTGTTTTCTCCTTCTGTCACACATTTGGGTCACCAGGCTTGTGTAGCAGGCATCTTTACCTGCTGACCCATCTCACCACCACTGTCAAAAACTTAAAACAACATAAAAAATGAGCAAAAGCCAATTTGATTCATGTTTTCACCACACTCTGGTAATGTAAAGCAATCTTATGGCAGCCCACTTTTTTTTCACTTTAAAAAAAATTAAATAATTTATTCAGATTATATCTCAATCATTATCCCTTCATTTGTATCTTCCCATTCCCTCCTCCCTTCCTCTTTTACCCTATTCCCTTCCCCTAGGTCTGTGACAGGAGGGGACCTCCTCCCCCACCATAAGATCACAGCCTATCAGGTCTCATCCTGGTAGCCTGTTTACCCTTCCTCTGAGTGTCACCAGGCCTCCCCACCAAGGGGAAGTGGTCAAATAGGGAGGCACCAGAGTTCACGTTAGAGTCAGTCCCCGCTCTCCTTTTAAATGGTTCCAACGCTACATGGTTTATCAACTAGGGTCAATTGTATGAAAATATTAAGTGGAAAGTTCCAGAAATAAACAAGTTATAAGTTGAATGTGATTCTGAGTAGTAAAAATAATTTTTTTTTACCATTACCTATGTCCAGCCAGGGACGTGAACTGTTCATTTGTGCAGCATCTCTTTGCTGTGTGAACTACCCACCGGTTAGCCACTTAGTAACCAGCTGTGATCATATTGATTCCTCTGTCTTGCAATGCTTGTATCCAAGCAACCTTCATTTTACTGACTGCCTTCAAAGTACCAGCTCGATGCATATAACTTTGTTGTAGTATATTACTGTAATTGTTATATTTATTATTTTGTTAATCTCTTAGTGTACCTGGCTCACAAATTAAATGTTACATGTATGTGTGACTAGAAAAAGTACATAAGGCTGTGTGTCACCTGTGTCCTTAGGCATCTACTTGGGGTCTTACGATGTGTCTCCTGTGAAGAAGGGACAGTGCAAGGTTGTAGTAATGGGATATCCTTTTCTCATGGGACGTGTTCTCATCCACACTTTCCCCTTCCAATCTTGCTCTGCCTTTATTCTTTTCCTTATGTTATGCATATACTAGAAATAGATAGGGTTGCATTTTCAGCATTTTTAGAAAATTATCCTGGCCTCCATCACCTGCCTTGAGTACAGGAAGACAGCTCTTTAATAAAACATAATCTCAGAAGAGAAAGATGAAAGGCAGGATAACAATAGATGTTCAATTCTGGTAGAAATTAAGATGTATGAATTGCCATATCACTTGACCTTATACATACTCAGATCACTGCTTATCATAACTCACATTGTTTGCCACTGTGCACTGAGCATGCACCGTGGTCTCCCCTAATTTGCATCACAATTCCCGTAGTGGAATCACTATCTGTGCTTGTTTTACAGAATTCAGAGCCAGCGCCTGCCCCCACTCAAGGACGGAGTGTAGTAGTCTCACTAACTGTAATTGTGTCTTCATGCCACTTGGAGAAGCCTTTCCTTGTGTCTCTGCTCTTGAAAGACCTGGTCTCAGATGACACCTAAAACCTGGTCTGCTCATTTTCACCAAGTCTGGTCCTCACCAGGCTGAGCTACTTTGCTGACCAGTTCTGGTTGATGCTTCTGCTAGCACCGGTTCCAGGCTGAAGCAATGCTCTTGTAACTTTCCATCTCCACCCACGGACCCTGCACTGTCTCCAGCCTTGTACTTCCTTTCCACACGTTACCATTTGGAGGAGACATTCATTTTCTACCTCATTATCACAGTGGCCATTACAATTACAATCGGCTTCTTAATTCATAGCCTCCCTAATCATTATGACAATTATGGTTAATTCACAGCAGCTCTTATTGTTATCATTATTATTCATTTATGCAGTTTCATTTTTAATATGATGATGGCTTTAGCCAGGGCATCCCAGGTCTCCGTGGGCCAAGGGTACAGCACCATGCAATATGGCGCAATAAAAATAGCATGGGCTTCCTTACGACAAAAACCAATATATAATAATAAAGGGAACTGAGAAAAAAAATCACTCCTAATTTCAACATTCTTGCAAAACTGCTTTAATTTTTCCCATGCTTCTTTCTAAATGTGCAAAATGTTGCTGTGCTGTAGTAATTACAGAGTGACTATGGTTTTGTGGGTTCTCTCCCCTTTCAGTTAAACCTACTCCAAATGTTGTTTTAATGTATCTATGCTTTTCTTTTTTGAGACAGAATCTCAGTATGTATGCTTGGCTGGCCTGAAACTCACTAAGTAGAGCAGGCTGGCCTCAGCCTCATAGAGATCCACTACCTCTGGCTCCTGAATGCTGGGATTAAATCAGTGTGCCCTCGAGCCTGGCTGGTTCATGTTGGGTTAGAACTTGAGTCTCTTGTCTCCCAGCCCCCTCACCTCCCACCCTTGCTCTTCCCCCACCTGATCCCCACCATAATTCCTCTTCTCACCTCTTCTACCACCTGGTTCTCTCTCTTCATCCATTTCTGACTTCTACTTTGTTTCCCTTCTTAGGGAGATTCAAGCATCTTCCTTTCAACCTGCTTGTTACTTAGCTTCTCTGAGTCTATGGACTGTAGAATCATAATCCTGTAGTATATGGCTAATATTTACTTATATGTGAGTACATAACATATGTGTTTTACTGTGTCTAGGTTACCTCACTCAGGATAATATTTTCTAGTTCCATTCATTTGCCTGCAAATTTCAAGATTTCCCACCTCCCCCCACCCTTTTTTTAAATAGCTGAAAAGTATTCCATTGTGTATATGCACCACATTTTCTTTATCCATTCTTTGGTTAAGTGGCCACTTCCAATACTTAGGCAGGACTTCCAGTGGAGGGAGGAGGACACCGACCCATCTACAAGTGTGCAGGGAAGAATATGGAGCTGAGATTGAGGGAAGGGTTAAACAATAACTGGCCCAACTTGAGACCCACGCCATGGAAGAAAGCCAATCCCTGACACTATTAACTATATTATGCTAAGCTTGCAGACAAGAGACTTGCCTAACTGTCCTCTGAGAGGCTCCACCCAACAGTGGATCAAAACAGATGCTGAGACTCACAGACAAACAACAAGGAGTCTTGTCAAAAAGTTGGGGAAGGGTAGAGAGACCTGTAGGTGACAAGAACTCCAGAAGAAGACCAACAAGGTCAATTAACTGAGGACCATAGAGGCTCACAGAGACTGAAGCATCAGCCAAAGAGCTAGGTCCCCTACACACATGTAGCTGATGTGCAGCTTGGTCTTCAAGAGGGTCCCCTAGCAATTAGAGCAGAGGCTCTCTGACACGGGCTCCATCAGATGATTTTGTGTCACTTTCCCCTAGCCAGGCTGCCATGTTGGGCTTCGCTTAGTCCTGATGTGACTTGATGTATTGGGGTAGGTTGGTGGTGGTGGTGGGGCTCCCATTCTCTGAAGAGAAAGGGAGGGGGAAGGAAGAACTGGGTGGGAAGGCAGGACTGGAAGGAGAGGAGGGTGGGGGCTGTGATAGGGATGTAAAGTGAATAAGTAAATTTAAGAAGAAAAAAAAAGCATTTGAGTATCTAGTACCAAAACCTACTCACGTGGTGGCATGGTGGCTACCTGCTGCCTGCACCAGGCTGAGATGTAATATGCAGGCTTTCATTTGTTTCATGAGTTTTGTTTTTTTTTTTTAAGCTGCCAGCAGAGAACGAGGACAGAGTGGCTTAGCAGAAGCCCTGGAGAAGCAGTCTCAGTGTGTGATCCCCTCTTATTTCATCAACTCTCAAACTGGCTCTATGTGAAGCAGGAGTTTGGTAGTTGAGAGTCAGATACAACTGTTTCTTTGTGTTACTGTTATAAATGGGTACTTGACCTCACTGAGCATCCCTAGCCGACTATGACATCACTGAGCAGTCCTACCAGGATATTCTTGGCCATTTTGCTGTGTCAGTCTAGGCAATATTTGAAGGACAGCTGCCATGATTCAAACTTTTGCACTTAGTCCAAAAAAAAAAAAAAAAAAAAAAAGCTTGAATCGTATATCCCTTTAAAATGTCAACCTCTGATTTTATTGGTTGCAGTGTTAAAACTTTAAAATACATTTTGAAAATTGGAAGAGGAGTGAATTAGAACAAATTGAATTGTCTCCCACGTATGAAAATGCTATAATAAAGTCCCATTACATTGTAAGCCACTTAATAATGGTGATAATGAAAAATTTGAACATCACCTGTATCACCTGTAACTGAACTGTAAGCATTAACTGTTTTAATTTTAGATAATAGTAATCACAATCAAAACAAAATTTGGTATTCTGTGTTTTTATCCTGCTACTTAGAGTCACAGCTTTTCATTTTTATTTTTCCACACACTGTGCTAACTTACTACCCATCATTTGCTGGCTCACCATCCTGTGCCAGGACATCCAGATTGTTTCAGGCTTTACTGTTGCACGTAATACTGCAATGATCACTTTCTTTCATTTCACAATTGCGTTCCTTTGTTTAAAAGGCTCCTCATAACCTATCCCAGGAGTGGGATTATGGACTTCCGAGGAGGGAGCTTCTTGACAGCAGAGAAGCATTCAGGCAGCTTTCCAAGAGCGATGCAATGATTTACCTTGTTCCTCTCACACAGCAGGTGTTTTCCTCATATCCGATCAGAGTAATCAATAGCAAGTATTTAAAACCCGAGAAAACAGACTGAAGAAAATTTTGCAAAATGAAAATATACTAACGCAATTCTTTTTTGGGACAGCAGGTTACCAAGAAGAGACTTGAAACCCTATGAGCATATACAGGGGGAGGAAATCTCCCTCAGGAACAGTCATAGGGGAGGGAAATAAGAGGAAAATGGGAGGGAGGGAGGAATGGGAGGATACAAGGGATGGGATAACCATTGAGATGTAACAAGAATAAATTAATAAAAAAAATACATTTGAAAAAAAAAAGAAAAAAGAAAGATCAACGCCTTCCTCCTCTCTACTTTCCCCCGTCTTTCACTCCCCACATTCTTTCTTTCTCCTTCCTTCCCTTCTTCTCCCCTTTTATTTCTCTTTCCATCCCCTACATCATTTCTTTTTTTCTTCTCAAGTCTGATCCTTGCCCTAAGTTAGGGAAAGACATAGAAAATGAAGAAACAAATATGGTGGGGACTAAAAAGAGAGAATAGCAGTAGCTAAGATCTGTATTTTCATGATGATACTGGGGCAAATAGTGCACCCATGTAAATGTAAGTAAAGGGATAAAGGGCAAAAAGTTACTCCCATTTTACAAATGATGGACCTAATCCATGACTTGACTAGGGTCCCCTGGCTGGACAGCTGTCTACTAAAATGTTGTCTCCCATCTCTTGCCCCTGCTGGCCTCTGTATCTAAGCTCTTTTGGTGTACAACATCTGTTTTGTAAAGCGGGACCCACAAAGTAGGCAAGGAACCAACCTATGTAGTGTGTAACCTATGAAGTAGGTATGGAGCCAACCAATGTAGTGTGTAACCTATGAGGTAGGTATGGAGCCAACCAATGTAGTGTGTAACCTATGAAGTAGGTATGGAGCCAACCTATGTAGTGTGTAACCTATGAAGTATGTATGGAGCCAACCTATGTAGTGTGTAACCTATGAAGTAGGCATGGAGCCAACCAGTGTGATAGTAGTTCTGGGCCATGTGGCATGATGTTGATTATAACAAAAGCAGCTGCCATTCTTTATAGTGCTCAGACCAAGGATGCTGTCTTTAAGTCTTTGCAGCAATGTCACAGAGCAGATATTCTCTTCACAGACAGGGCAGGGGATAGCAGAGAGTCACTAGAGAAGCAGACTTCTAAAGCAGGAAGCCTAACAATGGACCTCCTATTCTCAACACTAATACAGAGAGAAATTAGAGTCAAAGGGCTAGCCTTGAGACCTTGGAACTGTTCTTATCTTTGCTCTCAGTTAAGCTCATTCCCTCTGAAGGGACTGTCTTCCATTTTGTCCCTGCCTGAAGAAGTAGCTTTAAATCTCCATCTGCAATGTGGGCAGCAACACCAAGTGCACAAAAGAGCAATGCAGAGATTCTTTGGCATTTTTGAACTTAGATCGTCTACTGTGTGCCCTCTGGCATAAAAAAGAGGCTCTGAATTTCCTTTGTTCTCCACTTTTATGTTGCCCAAAGGAGAAACAAAAGCAAAAATGCCCTTTGAAGCCATTTTCTATGTGAAAAAAGTAAACAGAACCCTGTGAAGTGAGAGCGCTATCTCAGGAGCAGAGTTAGAGTGATGCTGTTCTGATTGCCAGTGCCCTAGGACACGTGCCTGCTGGCTAGAGGGGATGCAGAGCTGGGGTACAGAGATGTGCATTACACATCTTAATTCCATTCACAAAATCCTGTCCCTGAAAATTATTTCAAGTCATGAATGAGATGCTTCAAGCAACCTTTAAAGAACTTTTAAAAATCAATTAATACACTTTTAATAAGCTCGACTCTTGCCTTGTGTTCTGCATGGTAATGCCATGCTTTGAATTGGTGGAGAGTGTTTGAAGAGGCAGAAAAGTGTTGATTTGGGAAGGGAGCTAAGTCTCACCTCCAGGGATTCTAATAGAAGTTACAAGTTTGCTGACCCATTTTCTTCTACTCCCTACAATCAACGCCCCACCCTCAAAGAATAGTTTTGGCTGTTTTTGTGGTCACTGATTTCCCTAAAATAATGATTATAACCATAAGAGCTTCTTGTACAACTGATAGACCTTGCCTTTTAGACTAAGGACAATGTGTACCTTCATTCTCAGTTCTCCAATACCTAAGAAAGCACCCAAGTCAACATCTATGGGAACTGGGGGTGGACATTTTCCTTTTGGGGACTTGAAGTAGGTATCATAATACCCATAAATTAGTAGAGTTCTTATGCCTAGTCAGAGAAGCTTCTTTTTTCAGTAGATGACAACACAGAGACCCATGGCAGGTGAAACCACAGAGAGTAAGGGACAATGAATACTCATCCATAGATGGGATATCTATATCATACCCTATCCTCCAAGGCTCAGGGATCATCACAGTAGAGGGGTGCAGAAAGATTGGAACACTCATAAGTTGATAGTGAAATAGTGTTTTCCAGATGTGACAGACCCTTTGCTCACATGAACCATATGAATGCGCAGTGGCTGTGATTGCTTGCAGAAGGCCAGCATAGGACCAAGCCAGTCGAAACTACAATATAGATATAAGAAGGATATCTTAGTTAGGGTTTCTATTGCTGTGATGAAAACACCATAACCAAAATACAAGTTGCAGAGGAAAGGGTTTTTTGGGCTTACACTTCCAGATCATAGCCCATCCCTGGAGGAAGTTAGGACAAGAAATCAAGCAGGGCTAGAACACAGGGGAAGGAGCTAATGCAGAGGCCATGGAAGGGTGCTACCTACTGGCCGACTTCACATGGTTTACTCAGCCTGCTTTCTTCTAGAACCCAGGACCATCAGCCCAGAGATTGTACCACCCACAATCGGTTGGGCCTTCTCCCATTGATCACTAATTGAGAAAATGCCTTACAGCTGGATCTCATGGAGGCATTTCCTCAACTGAGGCTCCTTCCTCTCTGGAGACTCTAGCCTGTGTCAAGTTGACACACAAAAGTAGCCAGTACAAGGGGCTCATGAATTCTCCACCCTAGGTGAGACAGAATTGGTATTTGATGGCTGCTGGGGGAGAGTCAGGTTTTACTTGTGTGGGGCCCTGGGTAGGTTGACCATACTCCAGTGGATGGCCCTATACTCGTGTGCATACCAGCAACACCAACTAAACTCGTGTGTGTGTGTGTGCGCGTGTGTGTGTGTGTGTGTGTGTGTGTGGTGTGTACATGAGCTTGGAAGCGTTATTTGTATGTATGTATGTATGTATTTATGTATATATTTATGTATGTGTGTGTATGCATGAAAAATTAAAGAATAAATAAAAATACTTTTATAACAGGAATGCAAGTAATGAATTTGATTTCTTTAAGTGGGTTTGAAAAATCAAGTAGAGTGTGTGTAGAGAGAAATTGAGAAAGCAATGTCATTACTAGATCTGGTGTCTTCTTGTTATCTCACTACTATTGACTGCAGCACAGCAGGATGCTCCTCTGTCTGCCTACAGGACACTCACATCAGGTGCCATCAGATGCCTGGCAGTGCTTTCTGAGCCTGCCCTTCACAGCACTGGTGACACAATGAGTTCATTACACACTAGTGTAATTTCCAGTTCAAGGTAGCCAAGATCTGAAAAGTTAGTTAGGAACATTAATAAGAAACAGCCCACAAAATTCTAAAAGTGCAGAATGCTTTCCTGATTTTGAGTCAAATTGCAAACCTGGGCTTCATAGACACAGCTGAGTTAAGACAGCCATTGTGCTGTCTTTATGGTTTCTTATTTGAGGTTGCACACCAGTGTATCCCTCTGCAACTCACTCATCCGATGTGAGCAGAGGAGACCACACCCTTGGTTTTTGCATGTGTTCCATTGGGTGAATAAAGAAACGGAATGGAATTAGATGATATGATGTGAATTTCACACAGATGCCATTAGTGTTAGGTCTAAAAAATGTTCGGATTTTCTGGGGCGAGGGAGATTGCTCAGTGCTTAACAACACTTGCTGATTTTGCAGAGGGCCCTGGTTCCAGTGGCCATATCCAGTGGCTCAACCACTTGTAATTCTAGTTCTAGGAGACATGATGAACCCTTCTGGCCTCTGTAGGCATGGTATACACATTGTGCTCACACAAACAAACATGTACACGCATGCATGAGCACATGTACACACAAATAAAAAGACATAAAATAAAACATACATCCCTGGTTTTCCTCACCAATATCCCTCTTCCTATGTCACCCAGGTCAGTCAGTGACAGAATTTCCCACCTACCCTATCAGTAAGATTCTGAGTCTCCTTATGATACCCCACTCTTCTTACACCAATCTGGCATCATCTTCTAAATGTTCTGGAAAATTCCTGGCAATTTGATGTTTCCGTCCCGCCCCTCTGTAGAGCCTTTGTTTGGGTTCTTGTCCCTTGGATGCATGTTTTCCAGTTATAGCATGAAAGATGGAAACACCTCACTGTTCAGCCTCAGGGTGATAACCTCCAAAACCCTAGGCCCCAAACCACATGAGATCCTATAAGCAGGTTCTTGAATATGAGTGTCATGGGGACTCTGAGAGGATCAACGTGGTTCTGAGCTTCTACTTTGAGGGCATCTGAGAACATGAAAGAGGATACGGGCAAGCCTCCTCTCCCACTCTGCACCCTTACTTGAGTGCCAGTTCCAGCCTAACCAGGAACTGATATTCTAAAACTAAGGACTGTTTACACCACATGGTCAAATAGACAAACACAAAGCAACCCCAGCGGGTCTCTGCTACCTAAGTGTGGCAGTGGTTTGAACAAGAACGGTTCCCTATAGACTCAGGTATTTGAACACTGTCACCAGTTGGTGGTACTGTTTGAGGAGGAAGGCTCTCACTATGGGTGGACTTGGAGAGTTCCAGAGTTCTGACAGGTTAGAGATCTGATCTCCCGTGCTCTGCTCTTGCCACCTACTGCTATGCTCCCCAGCCATTGTGGTTTCTCCCTCCGTAACCAAGAAGCAAAGTCTTGCAAAGTTTCTTTTGCTCATGAGGTTGTACCAGCAACAGAAAAGTAACCGGTAAATCAAAGTTTCTATGTAAGTGAAGACTGACTTTTCATGTACTCACTGCAATCAGCACGTACTATCGATTTCCCACCCTCCTTCCTTTCAGTGCTGGACTGCTTCACAATGAACTCCTCAGATGCTTTGACGATGACTGACAGAGTAAAAGTAAACAGAGGATGGAGGACAAGCATCTGAAAACACAGGCAAGCATTTCCATCTAATTCACACTTAGCACCTCTTTTGTCTTGCTTGCCACTGTTTACTAATTTCTAGTGCACTGTTTTATCCAATCTAAAGATGAAGGTGTCTATATTTTCTTCCCTCCCTCCCCCAGGGATAGGAGAGACAGCATTATTTTCTTTCTTCCCACTTTTTTTTTTTTTCCAAATATCATGCATCCAGTGCTCTGCCTGCATGTACACCTGCAGGCCAGAAGAGGGCATCAGATCTCATTATAGATGGTTGTGAGCTGCCATGTGGTTGCTGGGAATTGAACTCAGGACCTCTGGAAGATCAGACAGTGCTCTTTAACCTCTGAACCATCTCTCCAGCCCCTTTCTTCCCACTTTTAAGTAAGATTTATTTTATTTATGCATGTGTGTCAGGGCATGATATGTGCATATGTGTGTGGGTTCCCACAGAGGCCAGAAACATTGGCTCATCTGGTGCTGGGATTATAGATGGTTGTAATCTGCCCAATATGAGTTCTGTGAAGCAAATTCCGGTCCTCCAAAAGAGCAGTGTGCACTCTTCACTGATGAGCCATCTCTTCATCATACTCTATTTTTAATTCTTAAGAATTTTATAGATGAGCACAATGTAGTTAGACCATACCTACCACTAACTCCTTTACCCACAATTCCTCCAGCTAGTATCGTCTGTACACACGTGTGTGTGTGTGTGTGTGTGTGTGTGTGTGTGTGTGTGTGTGTGTG
>OU015757.1:72275212-72287438 GCA_907169655.1 Acomys percivali | reverse complement strand
GTGTGTGTGTGTGTGTGTGTGTGTGTGTGTGTGTGTGTGTGTGTGTGTCTGACTGGAGGAGATGCTTCAGTGGCATAAAAAACCATATGCACTAGTGGACTTCAGGTTTCACTGTGCACTGTGTTTTTAGCAGGTTCCCATGAGGAATACAATGTTAGCGGCCACTTGCAGTGGACAGAAGGAGAGCAGTGAGCTCAGAGGCTCGCCCGGTTTGTGTGCATGGAGCATCACTGACCTAGAAGGGAGGACAGTACTCGTGTGAGTTTGGAAGATAACTTGTCTTTGTAGATAGGGGTGTGGCCAGTGCATGATCGTGTCACCGCTGAACCCCTCTGCCTGCAACTTCAGGCATAATGGTGCTATTTTGACACCAGTGACATGCTGAAGGCCTGAGCAAAGGAGCCTGATGCTCTCTGTTCTTTGCTTTGTCTGGGTCCCCTGCGAAGCCTGCGGTTATCAGGAGCCTGCGAGGAAGTATCCTGACATGGTGAAATTTGTTTCTCTGCGTTGACTGTGCTTGCCTTGGCAAACCCCTGGATCGCTCCAAGACAGACAGCTCCAGTGTCTTTTCTACAATCCTTCCTAGTTTTTCTAAGACTTACTCCTACACATCCCATAAGAGACTATAAAGAACATGATAATTATGGTGATTTTTTCTAGTGATTTATTCCCTAAATATTAGCTTAGGGGCTCTCAAAGACAGAATGTGTGTGTATGTGTGTGTATTATCTCATCTTTTACTCCTCAAAGCCAAAGGAGGTTTGCCAAAAGAACACACCAGCTCTACTTTATGCACCTTAGAGCCCCTTTTTCTAGGTAGACAGCCCTGGTTTGCTTGTTAGGCTCTAGATTCCTTCAAGTGGGCATCACATGCTCTCTGCCCTCTGAGTCCAAATCTGATACATTTTCAGAATTTTTAAAAGTTGATGATAATTTGATTTTCATCTGTTTCTTGGAAATGGGTAGTGCATTAGGATGCAGGTTTCCACTCTCTACCCAACCCCTCTCAGGGGCCAAACAGAAAACAGCCTGCCTTGTGCTTCAAAGCCAGGCTGCGTGTTAGGGAGACGGATGAAAGCACCTGAATCTGGCTGGGAGTCTCTCCTCTAATTGCAATAGATGTGGCCAGTGGACGATCAAAGCTTTCCTCTGCTTTCTCATGGAAACATCACTGCTCTTAATCAGCTACAATGATTTCTCATCCTTATTCTGACTGTGGAGCTGAGCCTTTGGTCACAATTTGATCTAACCGTAGGCCTTTCCTGAGTACTGAGTGGGACTGAGTCAGAGGTTGGCATCTCAGGGAAGATACTTGTGTTTCCTGTATATCAGCAGATAGTAAGCGTTTTCTTTTCTGATAAAAGCCAGATAGTAGCCACTTTGGGGTTTATGGAACACAGGGCCTCTGTTTAAACTCTTCTCTCTGTAATGGCAGGAAAGCAGCCCCAGACCATATAGAAATAAATAGGTGGACTATCATCCAATAAAACTTTATGTATAAAATCAGGTAGCATGCTGCACTTTGTGCTTAGAATACAATTTATTGAGCCTGCTCTAGGTCCCATAATTCTCTAAATATGAGTCTAATGAGACCCCCACATTTTGTCTCCTATGAAGGGGAGCTTTGAGGGAGTACAGGCATTCAGTTAGAAGCAGGTTTGATTCTCCACGAAGGACTAAGCTTGCTATTTGTACAGGAATGAACTCATCCTTTTCTCCTGCTGTGGTCTGGATATCATTTGCTTCCTTCAAGGATTTGGGTGTTGTCATTTAATTCTCATGGTGAGAGATTGAAGTTGACCCCTAATCTAAGACATGGCACTGAGAGGTGGAGCCACGGCAGGGGATTAGAATCAGAAAAGTTGAGCATGGAACGTCCACACGATTGAATCTTGGTGGTTTTAGAAGGAGCAAGAGAGAGGGAGAGACATGAAGAGAGAGAGGGGGGAGGGGAAAGGTGAGGGGAGAGAGGGGGAAAGAGAAAGAGAGAGAGAACTGTATGGCTACACACACACACACACACACACACACACCTTTGTCTTCTTCTACGTGATACTCTGAACCATATTGGTACTCTGCCAGTAAGAAGATGTCTTAGTGTTCTATTACTGTAAAGAGACCCCAGGACCATGGCAGCTCTTATAAAAGAACCCGTTTACTTGGGACTTGCTTCCAGAGGTTTAGCCCATTGTTTTCATGGCAGAAAGCATGGTGGCATGTAAGCACATATGGTGCTGAAGACGTAGCTGAGAAGTCTACATCCAGATCGGCAGGCAGCGGGAAGAGACTCAAAGTCCACCCTCCATGACACGCTTGATCTAACAAGGCCACATCCTCCTGATCCTTTCAAATAGTGCCACTCCCTGTCGACTAATCATTCAAATCTATGAGCCTCTGGGGGCATTCTCATTTAAACCCCTACAGGAGGCCACTGGGATGCTGGTGTCTGAGCCAGGAGAACCATCAGCAACAACAAACAAGGCTTTCCTCTATAAAGCACAGCTCCCATGTATTTTGATAAAGTAACAAAATTGGACTAGGACAGCTCTCAACTTCTGGTTTTAATCATTGATGTATTGTGAGGTAACAAAGAAAGCTAAGTTAAGAAAAAGATTTCTGTGACAACTAAACAGATGCAAACTTCACGTGTTCAGGTATAGGATTGATTAAGATTCCACTAGGCAGGCGTGCTGGCGCACGCCTTTAATCCCAGCACTTGGGAGGCAGAGGCAGGTGGATCACTGTGAGTTCAAGGCCAGCCTGGTCTACAAAGTGAGTCCAGAACAGCCAGGGCTGCATAGAGAAACCCTGTCTCAAACAAACAAACAAACAAACAAACAAACAAACAAACAAAACAAAACAAAAGATTCCACTTCCATCTGAAAACATTGATGACCCACAAAATTCCATGTGCAGTAGTTTAAAATTGTTCTCAGAAAGTAAACCATAGTGCAATTTACCAGCTAACAATAACCTAATCACCCTGGGGAAGAGTCTGAGGGCAAGAGGGAGTCAGATCAGCCTATTAAAAAAAGATGTCCAAAACCCATGTGGGTGGACATAGTTCAGACTAGAGGCTTGAGGTCCACTGACTCTGAAATGAGGTTCATAGAATCAGTGAGTTGGCAGAAAATGAATATTCACAGTAACAAGTCCCACTGATTTCGAGAGTATGTTCCCTTAATGGGATGTAGTAATGGGGCCTGGAGAGATGGCTCCGTGGCTCAGAGCACTTACTACTCTTGCAGAGGAGCCTGGTTCTGTGCCCAGCACCACATGGTGTCCCCCAAGCTCCTATAACACAGTTCTATAGGATCTAATACCTTCCTCTGCCATCCATGGGTAACACACACACACACACACACACACACACACACACACACACACACACACATTGTATACAAACCTACATGCAGGCAAGACACTCATACACATAAAAATAAATAATTATTATTTTTTGGTAGAAAGATATATCACTTGTTTGTTCTACTGTACATGGTGAAAATAAAAGGCATATATTGTTTTATAGGTTGTTCTACTATTGTTAATTTCTTTTTCTTTTCTTTTTCTGGAGTTTGTTTTCATTACTTTCATTTTTTTTCATTTATTTGGTTACCCTTCCTCCTCTCCTCCCAGTCCCACCCTCATGCCACCTCCCCCCATTACGTCTCTCCTTCTCAGAGAAGGTGCCCTGAGGGCTACCAACTTACCCTGGCATCACAAGTCACAACAGAACTAAACATATCGTTTCCCACTGATACCTAATAAGGCAGCCCAGCTTGGGGAAAGGGATCCAAAGGCAGGCAACAGAGTCAGAGCCCCTACTCTCATTGTTAGGGGACCTATATGTTGACAGGCTGCACATCTGCTACAGATGTGTAGGGGGTCTGGGTCCAGCCCATCATGCTCTTTGGTTGGTGGTTCAGTCTCTGTGAGCCCCATGACCTAGTCTTTGTAGGTCTTCTTGTGGTGTCCTTGACCCTTCCAGCTCCCTCTATGCTTCCTCTCACTCTTCCAGAAAACTCCCTGAGCTTGGCCTATTGTTTGGCTGTGGGTCTCTGTATCTGTTTCCATCAGCTGTTGGATGAAGCCTCTCAGAAGACAGTTATGCTAGACTGCTGTCTATAATCATTACAGAGTGTCATTAATAGTGACAAGGGTTTGCTCTCTCTCATTGAGTGGGTCTCAGGTTGGCCAGTCATTGGCTTGCTATTCCCTCAAACACTGCTTTATCCTTACTCCCTACACTTCTTGTAGGCAAGACAAATTTTGGACTGAAGGTTTTATGAGTGGGTTGGTGTTCCCCTCCCTCCACTGGAAGTCCCACATGCTAAGGGTACATTGGCTGTTTGAAACAGGTCTTGGTGTGAAGGAATAAAAGCCTGGAGTCCTAAGAACGGCAACCAGGACACTAAAATGTATGGGCTTAGCTTCTCCCCACCTGCACTCTGCAACAAGAAAGCAGTTGGTTCAGCTTGACTGAGATGAACTGGTCACATCAGCAGATGCTAGTCTCAGTCAGAGCCAGTGCCGAGCGGAGCAGCCTGCAGGAGTCTGAGAGAAGCCTAAGGACCAGAGGCTACTCCTTGTCATCAGTCATCACCATCATCATCGACTTAACCAACACTGGGGTTGGTGATAGCAAGGATCTTGGCTTGCTAGTTCGCTAAATTTTTCTTCACTCAAAGTCTAGGAGGGGCAACAAGTGGACTTTGACAACAAAACGCAAGTATATCAGGTGGAGAGACTGCCTAGTTGGGGAAATATTTGCTGAGTAAGTCTGGGATGTTGGTTCGATTATCAGAAACAGAGTTTTAATAAAAGAAAAGAAAAAATGCAAGTGTGGTACTGTGAGCATGTGTCTCAGCAGTGGGGAGTGGTGCTGCAGGGGCTGGCTCTTCATCCAGCTTAGCTGAATCAGTGGGTCTCAGGCCATTGAAAGACCATGGCTCACAAGGTAACGCAGATGGCAACGGAGACAAATTCCTGATGTTTGCCTCTGGTCTCCACACCCATTTGTGCATATACATGCATACACTCCCCCTCAACTGGAACACACACACACACACACACACACACACACACTTACTTTACCTTTATTTTCAGGCATTGTTTACTATGAAGAATGGTTCCTCACTCTCTCTTAAGAGTTTCTTGTGGCATGGCATGCAGGTCTGTCCATGTACAGATTAATGTTTGGCTTAAACCAGCTGGAAAACTCTGGCTCTTGTGACAGTCATGTGTCGTGTTAGCCTGTTGCTTGACTTATACTTTTATATCAGCCTCTCTTGTAGTGAGACAGTGCAAGTCACCTCCGTGATACTGGAAATGACTTTTTTGTGCTCATACAATCCAGATTTTGATACCCCCAAAAGCAGCTGCCTGAGGTGAACATGGTAAGTTCCACATTGTAATTGATTCCTTTGGAGTCTCAGAGAAGGTAGGCACTAGGGTCTCCTTGACCTCACTGTGCAGTGTTCAAGCTACCACATATTTTCAAATCCATTTCAAAGTGTCTTTGTACAAAACAAAATGATGGATTTTGCTTGAGGTTTACTTTTAAGCCATGAAGCTCACTCAGTTCAGTCTTTATGACTTTGTCTCTACATGTCTTGTATAAGCCAAAAAGGATGGTTTTCTACTGAAAAGAAGAAACCTCTACAAAATGGAATGTTGTTGTCTGTTATTTCATGTGGGCCAGACTGGCCGTGAATTGTGTAAGTAGCTGAGTGTACCTTTAAAGTCCGAGTTCTCCTGCCTCTACCCCCAAGTGCATGCAGCTCATCCAGCTCAGCAGAACATCCCTTTAAGAACAGAACTTCCAGACCAGGCAGCCTAGTGGAAGGAGCCCTGGCTCCTTTGAAGTTGGCCACAGGGGCTTCTCTCAGAAAGTCTCCTCTAAAGAATGCTGGGCACTGGGGAGGTGTTTATCTCAGGCTCCCTCTATTCCTAAGCTAAAGCTCTCAGCTGAGTGGAGCCATCTGAGATGGAACTAGCCATGCCACTGTTATTCTGAATGAATGACAGCCACATTCACCCAAGGGGTCACTGAACCTTCTACAGCTGGTGGTGTCGGTCCCCTTGGCATGAGAGCTCTGTGAGCCACCATAATTAAGCTCTCTGGTGATTTCCTCACACATCACTGATTCTCTGTCTTGAAGAATCTGACTTCAGAACCCATCTTGTGTTCTCTGCCCCAATGTTTTATTTTATTTTTTCTCCTTTCTGCTAACAGACTCGCAACTGAATGATATGAGTGTTCTCCAGGAAGCACAATGTCATTTCAGTTTAGTTTTTGAAAACTTGTATCAAATACTATATTCTTTTTGTTAAGTTATTTAGGAATGGCAGGCAGTGCACATTTCCTAAAAGGGGCTGTGCAAAACAAGCCGTAAGCAGAACACACGTACTTCCTCTTTGCAGATTGAAAACCTGACTGAACTTCGAAGAGTGGAGCTTTTAGCCCTTCCAATCCTGAATCAATAACCTGAAACCAAGTTCAGATCCCCCAAGATCCATGCGAAAGTTAGCTGTCAACACATCTCCCTCTTTAAGTCTATATGTGTACATTTGATTTTTAACAGCAAAGAAACAGCAGGCTGTGTTTTGCACTGTCTGCCAGGGAGACCTCAGAGGCTGTCCTCTCTTAAGAAAGGTGGCTCACTCACTCAGCCTGATCATATTAATTAGCTTCTGTCTTGGTCCCTCTAACTTACGAGCAAACAGCAGAAACGTGGAGTCTTAGAGTAAGAGATATGTGTGTCTTAGAGTTCTCATAAGGTAGAGGCCCTGAGTGAAGGCGTCTACAGGCTGCCTACAGTCTAACCCTAGAGGGAGGTTCCTTCTCTTCCTCTGCCCCCTCCCCTCACTCCTTGGTTTCTATGGCTGGAGGCTGACATTCTTTGATACTCTTTGTTATGGCTGAATTGTTCTAATCTCCCTCAACAGCTTACCCTGGCCATTTTCTTGCTTGGGTTTTTTGTTGTCTCTTTGCCTACAGGGCCTTAGCCTGTATCCTTATCAAGGATAACTTCCTCTTTATCTAACTGCATTTGCAAAATCTCCAATTCCAGGATCTGGAGAGATGGCTTAGTGGGTACAGTGCTTGTTATGCCTGCATGAAAACCCGAGTTCCAACCCCAAGCACCCATTTAAAAAGCTGGGTGTGATGGTGGCCCATGTCTGTAATACCAGTGCTGGGGATCTGGCTGAGTGTTGTGGCCCATGCCTGAAATCCTTAATGGAGAGGCCAAGGTCCCAGTCAGAGACAAGTGAAAGTGAATAGTTCCCGCGGAATGACATTCAATACACTCTGGACTCTACATGCACGCACATCCAAGCATTCATGTTTGACCATATGAACACAAAGACACAGTACTCTAGTTTTAACTAAAGTTCAGTTTTGAAGGCCTAGATGGACATGTGTTCATCTACAGCACTCATCGTAACTCATATTGGTTTTCTCTGTATCGGCTCCCATCTGGAATTAAATATTAGGGCCATATAGTTGTCCTTTTGTCTCTATTGCTTGACTCTCCCTACCACCCTCTGTGCCATGATAGGAAAGTACAGTGTGTTCCGTTTCTGCCCTTGCAACAAAATAGCTGAGGAAATTAACAAAGAAAGAAAGGTTAATGTGATTTAAGATTCCAGTCCGTAGTTAACTGACTCCAAGGCCTTGGGACCAAGGTGAAGCAGAATTTCATAGCACTGAGTGTGTAGGGCAGAGAATGCTAATCATGTCATGAAGACCAGATACGCCTTTCAAAGGTACTCCCCAGTGACTTGCCTCCTCCAATGGGCACCACATCTGGTGGTGCCAGCTCCTCAGTAGGCCAGTCCACCGATGAGGTCAGACCCCGGGGATCCCAGATGCTGCCCACTAGCACCTCTAGCTAGGGGCTAGCCCTCAACAAGGGGCATGAAATACCCAAAGCATAATAATGCGTCATGAAAACTGAGATTTTCCTATATTATTCCAAAATCCAAGTCTGCTGTTTAGCAGGGGTTTGAACATATTTGTGTTCATTTACTTAGCTGAGTTAAGAGGTCAGCTTTAATAACTCCTTCCCATTACAATATGCTCTTACCTTTGCAAACGTGTTTTTAAGGTTCTCTCATTTATCTATAGCAAACCACTGGCAATCCATTTGGGGAGAAGAGGTGACTGAGAATTTATAAACAAATTAACAGCTATTGTTTAGAAGAATTGGGTGTTCTCCCAGATAAACAATGTCATATTAAAAATTAGATTCCTGGCTATCTTGTAGTGATAAATTCTGTATAAAGACAATGAAAGGGACTACAAAATGATAATATTTTCATGGTAATCCCTACCATTTGGCTTAAGAACAAGAATGTAAGGCACCTGTCGTGGGGTATGAGGCCGATTAATTCAGGCTAAAGTAACTCATTCATAATCTTATCTACTGTGTACCGTGCCACCCTCTCTGCATGAAGGGAGGTGATGAGGAGCAAGGCTGTGAGTTGGGCTATACCCAATTCTTGGCTGTTTGGTAATAAGAGCCTCCACCATTTTCAGGGCACCAAGAGGAATGATTAGAATTGTTTAAAGAGAACTAGAGTTTTGTTGTCCTAACTAGTGTCCCACCTTGTTCTGTGCATTGGGAATCTCCTGTTCCTTTCAGCTTGCTATCATGCTTAGTGTACCCCGGAACTGGGCATCTGCAGCTGCCCTGAAAGAAATGGACCTGGAAAGGGCACTGATTACAGCTGAGATACTTGTCCAAAAATGAGTTTGAAAAACAAAACAAAACAAAACAAAACAAAAAAACAAGAAAGTGAGAGGGAGAGTGTGAGACAAGATAGTAGGCAAAACATCTGCCGTCTCTACTCTCTTTTCTAGTCAAAGAGACCACTTAGGGTGACACAGAGAATGTTCCAGAATGTCCTTCAGTATGGCAAGATGATTCTTTGCTTCATACCATCCCACTAACACCATTTCACCTTTTCTTGATGTATTAAGACCATTAAGCTGCAGATTTGGTAAGCTATCAGGGTTAGCTGATAACTCAAGTCCTCTCACAAGATGGCCTGGGGTTTCTTAGCAGCTACCAAAACTGATGTGTATTAAGAGTTCCCTCACATGTTTTAGAGGCTCCTGGATGTCATCTTGGTGGATGATGTCACCTTTTCCAAGGAACAGCATACGGGGGACATCAGTAGTAACCTCTCCCTTTATGACTACTGCCTGGAAGAAATGACAGCTTCTGAGGTAGGATGTTTTCTCTTCAAAGCAAAGGGAGCATAGGCTATGGGTCTCATAGTCAGTCAATTAAAAGCTGGGGTGGCAGCGAGCATGGTCATCTGGCTTTTCAGATGAACATGGTGATCTCCACCACTGTTCTCGTGGTGTCACGTGGAAGCCACAGACAGATCCAGTAATGCGCTCAATTATCTAGAATCCTTGCTCAGGGCAAGCTGCAGGGGAGTCGTTGTGAGCTCCTTTCTGAATTCAGTGTTGTTTTAATCAAGGATATTGCTTTTCTTTTGCTAGATTCATTGATTAAAGAGATATATGCTGTTTTAACACAAACCATCAACAGGAGTGCATTTCTGGGTTATCTTACTGTCTGGTGTAGATGCCTTTAGATAGCTGGCCCTCCACCAGTCACTGAGAACCTTATTCTTTTTGTCAAGGCCCTGAATTCCCTGGATAGCGTCTCCTGTGTTTAGGTGACTGGAGAGAAGGGATGGAGAAGCAAGTGTGACTGGCTTTTGCGAGCTGTCCTGCAAATATCTTGCCCCATGTTTACTCATCTTCTATTGGCTAACGTTCAGTTCCCTTTGCACCCAACTAGGAAGAGGGCTGAATGCATGATCTAGTTAGGGGCCTAGGACCTTGGGGTTCTGGGCAAGGGGAACCTGGCTGGGGACCTAGGACAATGGGATTCTGGCAAGGGGACACCTGTCTGGGGATTTGCTTTAGATGTTAGATTTCTAATTACTAGTAAGGGCATTTTATTTTATTCCTATTTCTTTAATCAAGAAATGGAACTCAAGGGATGCATCTTTTCCAAATGCATACAGCTACACAGTGGCAGAACAAAGAATAGAATTGTCTCAGAGGTTGTGGTGCAACCATCTGCTGCCTTAACATCCATGTGACAAGCAGGTAGAAAGTCACACACTGAAAGAGACCCTTGGTCCAACCAGTTATCTAGGTCATTTGGGGACTGGTTTTGTTTATTTTTAAATGGCTTTAGCCATTTAAGCATTTCATATGTGTCTCAATTCTCTTAGGAAAATTCTAACTAGATTTTTGCCTCGTTGGAGTCAGCCAGAATGCTCTACTTTTTTGTTATCCCGAGGGAATTGGGGTGTTAAAAATTCCTAGTGCCAGGAGCCTTTTATGCACCGAGAAGAAACTTAGCAAGAACAGTCTAGAAGCCAGGTCTGCAGGATGCAATACATTTCCTGCACAGTACAATTCTGTAAGGAATTAAAAGTTTGGGAACTTATTTGTTTCATTAAAAGTATAAGAACAAGAATTAATTAACAAGGAAATTATTAAAACAATGCATAAAACATATCCTGCTGGTTCCTGGAATCTGACAGTCTTAATTTTTCTTTTCTTTGCTCTGTATATCTATAAATAGCCTTTAAAAGTTAACCAGCATGCTGTAATTAATTTGTTTGAAGGAACTGGCTGTAATTATAACTGTGGTAAGGATGTGATGGCTGAAGCTGTCACGTTGGGAGATGTTGGTGTTGATGGCTCAGTGAAGCACCATATTGGCCAAATGTGGCACTGAGGGCTTGGCATGCTGTTGGCTTGTTATGGGTGGAATTGCATTCTAAATTGTTATGGAAAAGATATAAACTGAGATCTGGAAATATCTCGAAATGCCTGGTGCTGTGTTGACACAGCACAGCTCTATTGTAGGAATATTGAGTTGATGAAACCATAACCTTTTCAAATAAGAAGTGAAAGTTGGAGAGGGGAAAAAAAAAACTGATTCAAGGTCACTTAATCTGTCATGGCAGGGGCAAGGCCAAGAACTAGCACTTGTGTTTTAGCAGGCATCTCACCATGTAGCTGAAGCTGGCCTGGTCCTCATGGAGGTCCTTCGTTCTCAGCTTCCTGCCTGCCGGCGCTACAGGCATGAATTACTAGCCCTAGATAAGACTCACGACTCTTCAGTCTAAGGTTACTCTCTCTCTCTCTCTCTCTCTCTCTCTCTCTCTCTCTCTCTCTCTCTCTCTCTCTCAAGTTACGAGTTGGTATGAATTGTGAGCCTTTTAACCAATAACTAAATACAACTTACTTAAATAAAATGGAATAAGTAAACATGCAAAGTGATAGGCAAGGCTCTCTTTACATGGTGAATGTTTTGATGTGCTGTTCGTTGGAAGCTGTGAGAAGTCACCTAATAACTTGGTTTAGGATTGGAGGAGGCAACACAGCTAGAGTTTCAAGAAGGTTCCATGAGCAAACTGTTGATGATTCTTTGGAAGAAGAGCTCTACCAGACTCACAATAAATGAATAAATCTTACGTGCTGGCAGGATCCCTTGGAGTAAGGACAGCTTTAGAACAACAGCGTGGGCACAGTAAAGTGTCTGAGCTGACAGAGGAAACTGTATGCAGCACGTGATTTTGGCTTTCTGAAGAAAAAGGCAGAAGATATATGGAACCCGGCTAGGGAGTCACTGAAGAAGCAGCTCAGGGACAGGCAGAGCTATTGCTGGACTGCAGGTGCCAATGCCAATAACAGGGATGAGCAGATGAACCTCAGAAAACCCCTGAGGAGAGAAAGGCCTCATGGGTAAACACTCCTCCCACAGGGGTCTCTTCTGGTGTGAAACCTGGAATGGAAATGACAACAATTATCTTTAGTAAGGAGTTTGAGACATACAGAAATAAAAATGAACTTTTGTGTTACAGATATAAGCAAGAGTTTTGGAGACCTTACAAACAAACACACAAACAAACAAATTATCTTAACTAGACAAGCATCTGAGGTGACAATGGTTGGCTAATGAAGTGCGTCAAAATTATCTTCTGATGGTTGAGATGTAGAGCCTAGTTAGTCTAAGAATCTTGTAACTTAATGACTTTAACCTTTGCAAATAATATTCTGCCAAAAGGTGTAGCTCTAGTGTATTCAGAATGTGGTGGCTTGGATGACACCTTGTAGTTAAGTTCTTTTGAACCACGTGTGTGTGTGTGTGTGTGTGTGTGTGTGTGTGTGTGTGTGTGTGTG
>OU015757.1:72265116-72275202 GCA_907169655.1 Acomys percivali | reverse complement strand
GTGTGTGTGTGTGTGTGTGTGTGTGTGTGTGTGTGTGTGTGTGTGTGATTTTGGGGAATCACAAGACTAAAGTTCATAGGAGTACTGCCTGCAAAGGTCTAGAGTCAAATGGCTCTCATTTCCTGGTTTTCCTGTTTATAAGGACTTTCATTGACTTTTATAAGTAATTTATAAGTAATTTTCTTTTCCAAGATATTGTGACCTTTACTTTTCAGTGATCAGATTGCTTATACCATCAAGGGTCTGCTGTTTCTTGACCACCTCTATTGATTACACTCATCTCCACAAACCCCCAGGATTCTGCTACAAAAATCATCTGTGAATGACTGCTTTCTTTCTCCTGTGAGCTGCACTTTAGACAAGTGGCCAGTGGAGAGTCAGTTAAGAGGCAGTGCAGTGGCAGTTCAGACCAGCTCAGTCAGTTCAGTTGTCTGGAGTTGAGTTTGGTGCAGTTCAGTTGCATGAGTCCAGTGCAGTAGAATTGAATCCATTTGAGTTCCTGCAGAGGCAGTTGAACCCAGAGAATAAGAAGGAACCAGCAGAAGAAATTGCCAGAGTTAGTTTGAGGCCAAGCAGAGCAATTCAGAGAGGAGCTGAGAGAAGCCAGATTGAACCAGTGACAGGATGGCAGATGAACATCAGAAAACCTATGTTTTTGCTTCCTAGCCACCTTGAGTTTCATCCACATTGTCCTTGGCCAGATATGCTGCCTCACCATGACTCCAAAGCGAAAGGACCAGCTTCCCAGATGCTGAGGCCTCCAAAACTGGGCTAAATAAAACCTTTACTCTTTCTAAGTTAAACATCTAATGTATTTTGTTATCACAATGGGGAAGCATACAAACAAGCTGGTTCTTAGTGTCTAGAAGCACAATGCTTATCCATGAGAAATTGCTTACATTTACTGTTACTTTCTGATTTTCCCACTCTGTTTTAAGATGGAACTTGAGAGTTGGGACGTGAGGAATACTTACATTTGTGGCGATGAATTTGCCTTGAAATCATTTACTCTGTTACTTTCTGATTTTCCCACTCTGTTTTAAGATGGAACTTGAGTGTTGGGACGTGAGGAATACTTACATTTGCGGCGATGAATTTGCCTTGAAATCAGACCTGTGGTACAAGTTAAAAGACTCACACAGCTTCCTGCTTATGAGCACCACAGGCTTATGAGCCTAAGCAGGAGGACCCTTCCCAATGATCTTTCAGTGTCCTTATAGTACAGGTGAAAACATTAGAACCCTTTTCGCAGAAACAAAAAGCAATTAAGAGAAAAACACATGGGTGTCCAACATTCTCTAAGACAAATATCAATATTGGGAAAGCAATTAAGTGATGGGGCTTTTCTAAAGCTGCTGCCTCTGCCACCGAGAACTCCTTGTCACTGGTATCTTTGCTTATATTTGTCATTACAATATCCAAAACAACAGCTTGGGTACAGACTGTGTCTTTCTTCTGGAAATATCAAACCACTTTTGAGCCTTTCATCTCAGCTGACAGAACCTGGATATCACATGCTTATGCCAGCAGATCTAAAGAACTATTAATCAGAGATCATTACTTGATAAGTGTTTATACTTTATTACAAAAGTATTTGTCTATTTATGTTCCTTTCTTATATAAAACTTAGTGAGTTAAAAAAAATTAAGCATAACTGCCCAAGACTAGATACAAACATCAGAAAGTAGAGTTTGTTCTATCAAAGCTCTGCCCCTTTGCCTCATAAACCGTCCTTGGGACAATATTCATGGCAATTGGAGCTTTCAAAATTGAGATCATCAGATGAATCTAAACATTTCTTTCCTAAAATTGACATGTATAAATCTGTGTGCAAGAGATCAGAGAGGTCCCAGAAACCTAAAGCAATCCACTTAGTTTCCAAAACAAGAAGAGTGTCTAAGAAATGAGCAAAAGCTCCCCGTGACCGTAATGACACACATCGAGCACATAGAAAGAACATCCAGGCCACGTTTATGAACAACAGTGGCCTGTCACTGGGACACACTTGCCGAGGCCACAGTCCATTTACAAGAAGACTGTAAAAGACCTACCCTCCAACAGGACAAACATACTACATGTGCAAGTGCAACTGCTCCAGAACATGCCGCACGCTCATATCTCCCATCGGTCCATCCTCAGCCTCCAGATGGTTCTGCCAAAGTATGGTGCCATGTTGCAAGTGCTGGCTTCTGACCTGGCATTTCTGTATGTCACAGGTCACTGTGGCCCAGCTCCTAGGAATGTTCCAGCAGTTCCGAAACAGCCTACTCATCGTTGTCAACAAAGTCATCTACCTGTTTGAAAAGAGTTAACAGATAAATGCTCAGAAATGCAGTTTTCCCCCCTCTGAACAAAATCTTACCTTGCTACTTGTTTGCCATATTTAAGTAGTATATGAACACCAAGAGTCTGGACCCTCCTTGGCTGGAGAGATTATGTGAAATTACTGCTGAGATCTTGAGACATCCTACTAAGCATTTCCCATGAATAGATGGTGTGCCCTGCTGTTTCTTTCTTCAAGGTGGAGAAAAGAAAGGCTCTGACATTAATAAGAGTCCTTTGTAGGAAAAGTAAAGTAAACATGGTTGAGGGCCTCCTGTTACCTGTACTTTGACCCTTGCTTTTTTCCTAGTTTTTCTCTTTCAACTGCCTTGTTGTTTTCCTCCCTGCCTTGAAAACTTAATTAATTAAAACTGTTAGACTTGCCAAAACAGTTCTTGAAAAGGATGTTCTGACAGTTAGCAGAGCTTCATTGCACCCATCATCCCTGGCGAGTGGTGTGGACATGAGGACACTCTCTCACTGTTGCAAAGGCAAGTTTTTCATTAGCCAAGGACAAATTGTGTCTGAGACCAAGGACAGCTGTGTCTCTGTTCTTACCTGTAAAGCCCCACTTGATTGCATTTAGAGGTTATGGAGTCTCAGAGCCACTCAGCTATTTTCTAAGCCCACCCACTCTACTGCTTCTTAGGACTCTTCCCTCAGTCCTAGGGACTCGGTGGATGCTTTTGCTATATTCCTGCTCAGCAGATCCCAAAGTCCCGTTTTCATGGTATTGAGTAGAAGGAATGGCAGAGCTCTTCTCTTTTGTGACTTCCAGAAGAATATAAGCTCTTTGAGGGCCAGAGCATCTCTTCTATTAGACACATAAGAAGCATTCACGCACTTCCTAAGTGACCACTGGCTGCACCGTTTCCCAGAAATACAATATCATATTAATTCTTATCAATCTTGCCTGATCTGAAATTTAGCTAGCCCTCTTGGTGTGGCCAGAGCTCAGCATCTAACAGTGCCAAAAGAATGTGAAAAAACAAAGAACACTCTGTGGGTGTGATTTGCGTGGTTCAGTGGTCGGCATACATTAGATGCTGTTGAAGAAATCAGCCACCATAGATCTATCTTAGCAAGTGATGGCTGCACAGCCCACCAATCAGGTGGGTTCACTTCAGCCTTCTAGCCATGCTGCCACAATCCTACGTTTGAGGATTGCCCTTGATAACGAGGATCTTCTCAGATCCTTACCATTCCTCAATCCAGTGTTCTCCCAGCATTCTCTGTAATGCTTTAGATCCACAGTTGTGGATGTCACTTCATTATGCAGTGTGGCAGATGCTGATAATGGCCCACCATCACATCATGCCACTGACCATTCCAGAAATTCTCAGAGCTCCTCTTTGCAGTTTGACTTTCTCTCATGAGTTCAGCTTGTGGATAGGCCATGATACTGTTATGCTGAAGCAACTGATAGACCTAAAAAATAGAATGCAATTCTCAGTTGTTTTCCCAGTGACATAGCTGGGGTAAGTTTCACACTGGTCCCAGAAGGTCCCCAGGGGAACTCGCACAAGAACCTGCTTATTAATATACAGCATATTGGTTCTCTTCACTATCTTTAATAAACTATATTTATAGCCCAATCTTAAGCCTACTTTATAGGAAACCATTGCTAAAGACATACTTTAAATAGACTCCTTAGTTAAGAAATTTGGAAAGTATAACACTAAGCTTAACTCTAAGAATTGCTTCTTAGATGGAAAGGATTAACTTAATTAGACTATTCTTCCCACACCACCATTTTATGAGGTTTAATTTTCAGGATCAGTACAGGAATCCTACATTTGAGGCACTCGAATTCCAATAAAATCTTCCTATCTGAAACTCTTCTCTGGCAGCTGCCTAGCCTTAACATACAAACATTTCTCCTGTTGGAATCATTAGTTATGAGTACACTGCATAAGCTATTGCACACTTCAGAATATGGGAAACTGAACCATGGTGAGGTCACCATTTAAACTCTAGGTTGGGTGACCACCCTTGGGAAGCAAACATCTCAGGGAAATGTTGAGAACATGGCAAAACAAGGGTGACACCGAAGCACAGTGTGACAGTGACAGCACTACCCACTATATGCTGTGGCTTGGAGGTATGTCCACAGCATTTTAAGGAAATACCATATTCATTGCTTAAAAATTTTTAAATTTTCATTCAATAATTTTCTGACCTCCTCTCTTCTGAGTATCCCAGCTTCCCATATATTTGGGAATTCGTCACACTTAATACAACTCATTGATGGCCACATCCTCTGTCATTTTACACTCTCTGGTTCTTTTAGAAAAGCCTCTATAATCTCATCTTCATGTAATAGCCTTTTCTTCCATGATTTCTAGGCTGTCTTTGATGGATGAATTTCAGCCAATTTGTCTCTATAAGCCATCAATCCTTGACAAGCCCAATCTTCCTTCTATTGTGCTGATATAGGGGATTAGAACAACAACAGTTGTCTCCCTGTTTCTTCTGTTTCATTTTCTGTTTTCTTATATTTCTTCTTATGAGCTTATTTCTAGTTTTCTCCTTACTGGAGTCATTTTTCCTGCTTCATTGAACATTTGCTACATTTGGTACACAACCACTTTGAAAATCAATCTAGTGCTTTCTCAGAAAATTAGGAATAGTGCTACATCAAGACCCAGCTATACCACTCCTGGACATATACCTGAAAGATGCTCCACCATGAACTATGTTCATAGTGGCTTTATACCCAATAGCCAGAATCTGGAAACAACCTTGATGTCCCTCAACTGAAGAATGGATAAAGAAGCTGTGATACATTTAGACAATGGAATACTACTTAGTATTAAAAACAAAGAAATCTTGAAGTTTGCAGGCAAATGGATGGAACTAGAAAAGATCATGCTGAGTGAGGTATAACCCAGACCCAGAAAGACACACATGGTATGTCATCATTATAAGTGGATATTAGCCCAATATAAATGTCCTCTGAGACACTCTGCCAAGCGGGAGATTGGGACAGGTACTGGGACTCCCAGCCAGACTCTGGGATGGAAGGATGTGGGAGGAGGTTTGTCAGGAGCCCCACAAGGAGACTATCAAGGCTAGCAGATCTAGCCCCATGGGAGCATGCACAAACTGGTACACCAACCAATGACATTGCAAGCAGAGAACTTAGACCCCTGTTCAAATGTAGCCAATGGATGGTTCATTCTCCACATGGGGAGTGTGGCGAGCATAGGGGACTGCCCCTGACACGAGTTCTGGTGCCTGCGATTTGATCACTACCCCTTGGTGCAGAGGCCCTGTGGGAACACAGAGGAAGGGCATGCAGGCTATCTAGATGAGACCGTATAGCCTGTGGTCACATGGTGGAGGAGGAGGACCCCACATGCCAGAAGTCTAAGGGAGGAGGATAAGGTAGAAGAGGGAGGGAGGATGGGAACAGAAAGATAAGAGTGAGGGGATTACAATCGGATGTACTGTGAATAAATTATGGTAATAATAAAAAAGAAATTAACTTGAACTCACATGTTAAGTTATAGTAAATATATATATGAATTACCTTCAGACTATAGTATATAAATCAAAAATCAATTTTAAGTTCAACTTGTGTCCTCTCTCTCAATCTCATCATATATATGAAATATTTTCAAATCTGAAAAAAAGTCCAAAATTTGAGCCCTTTCGGGTTAGGGTTTCCCCACACCCAGCTTCTCTCTGTGTCTCTGCCTCTGCACACACACATGCACGCACACACACACATACACACACACACACACACACACACACACGATCCCTTTCTCACATAACATACCCTTTCCTCTCCTCTTCCCAGTTCCTTCCCAACTCTCTTCCCATCTGGATCCACTCTGTGTCTGTCTCTCATTAGAAAAGAGCGGGAGGGTAACACAGAATGGCCATCCCCACCCGTCTCTGCTGCCACTGCTTTGAAGATCTATGAGAGGCACTAACCAGGCAGCTGGTCAAGTGCACAGCACACACTACAGATGTTCAGCACTGTTTGGCTTCGGTTCTCATCCCTACAGTGCTTACTTTTCTGGCTTTCTTTCTCTGTGCAGAAGGATAATATTTCTACTCAAGACCATACTCATAACTGGATGTGGTGACCTGTTTAATATTCCAGCTTCTCAGAAGGCTAAGGCAGAAGCTTTGCAAGTTCAAGGCCAGCCTGGGCAACTTAATAAGACCCCCCCCTCATTTCAGAAAAAGAGGTGGGGGACAGAAGGTACAGAGTTAGAACATTTGTTTAGCATGAGTAAGATCCTGGATTCAATTTCCGCTCATACAAAAAACATCGTCTGTGAAGGAGGCATTTCAAATAAACAAGTGTGTTCTGTCAACATGAAGATGGGCCGGCGTATTAACCCCAGGGTGTGGGGCAGCCTCTTTATCACTCTCTGGCTTGATATTTGATACACATTTTTGCTGTTGTTGTTTGCTTCTCTTTGGTGGAGAACCGAACCCAGGGTCCTGTAGAGGTCACACCCTGAAGGAGGCAGTTGACTTTAATCAGTGATTAGTATAAGGGAAATTCATGGAATTACACTGGGGAGCATCTTGTTTGTTTAACTGTGGTTGCAATTGGGAAGTAGTTACTGGCATCCAAAACACCAGATTCATGGACCTTCAAGAATTTTCTGGCCCAAAAGTCTTACTTCAATAAAAATAATAATACCTTTGAAGAAAACATATTTTAAAATCATCATACAAGGTTGTAGATAGCATTATGACACTTTAGAATGAAGTGTGTTTTAGTACTGACTCCTTCCCATTTGTTTACTCAAACCCTCATGACCTCATGACCCTTCCTGTAACCCCTGTCCATCCCACTTTCGTGTCACGTGTCCTTTTGCTTCCTCTCTCACCCACCTCAGTACCTCTTTTTACCTCTCTTGGTCTCCATTCTAGGTCTTAAGCTTCCTCATACCCACATATACGTATTCGTATATAGATTACCAGCTAGGATAGATGTGTGAGAAAGAACATACATTCTTTTACATTTCTGATTTTGAGTTACCTTGCTTAATATTTTGTTTTCCAGATCTATCATATTCTGACAAATTTCATAATTTTGTTTTATAGCTGAGTAATATTCTAATGTGTGTATGTATCACATTTTCCTTATCATTTTATTTGTTGATGGCCACCTCGGCTGGTCCTGTGTCTGTGTTATTGTGACTTGGAGTAGCAATAGGTATGCACATGCAAATATCTCTGTGGTAGACATTACAGTGTCCTCTGAGGATCGTCCCAGGCTCACATGAGACATGGCAATACTGCTTTCCACAATTTCTCTATTAGTTTACACCTCACGAGCAGTGAATAAAGTCTCCTCTTTCCCTCCACACTCTCCAACATTTGCTGTCAGATTTCTAGACAGTGGCCATTCTGATTGGGGCGGGAAGGTATCTCAAGGCAGTTTTAATTTACAATATAGGTAGCAATAGTGAATGTTTTAAACATATTGATGATTGTCCGTTTGCATTTCTTTCTTTGAAAAGAGTTTGTTGGTTCTCACTCGTCCATTTGTTTACTGACAGTTTTGTTTTCATGGTGTTTAGTTTTTGCAGTTCTTTGTAAATTCTGATTAGCGCCCCCTCCCCCATCTGGAATGTAGGTGGCAGAGGTTTTTCTCCCCTCCTGCAGGCTGTCTGTCTGTTTCCTTTATAGACCAGAAAGAGGTTAAGGAAGTCTGTGCTGTATTTTGTTCATGTTCTTGTTTGGCTGGTTCCCTCTCCTCATGTTTCCTTTGTTGTTCTGCATTGTTGGTCTCTTAGCTGGTTGATTGGTTGGTAGATATCTATGTTTTTATTCTGTCTTTTTTTTTTTAAGTTTCATCTTTATTTTACTCTTGTTACTTTCTCTAACCTCTTAATAGTTTAGTTTTTTTTTACTTCTTTGTTTAATCATTTTTGTTATTTTTTAATTTTTTATTAATTTATTCTTGTTACAGCTCAATGGTTATCCCATCCCTTGTATCCTCCCATTCTCCCCTCCCTCCCATTTTCCCCTTTCTCCCCTCCTCTATGACTGTGACTGAGGGAGACCTCCTCCCCCTGTATCTGCTCATAGGGTATCAAGTCTCTTCTTGGTGACCTGCTGTCCTTCCTCTGAGTGCCACCAGGTCTCCCCCTCCAGGGACATAGTCAAATGTGAGGCACCAGAGTACGTGTGAAAGTCATACCCCACTCTCCAATCAACTGTGGAGAATGTTCTGCCCATTGGCTAGATCTGGGTAGGGGTTTAAAGTTTACTGCCTGTATTGTCCTTGGCTGGTGCCTTAGTTTGATCGGAACCCCTGGGCCCAAATCTGCCTATCATAACGTTCTACTTGTAGGTTTCTAGGACCCTCTGGATCCTTGTACTTTGCTATTCTCCCATGCTTCTCTCATCTAGAGTCTCAATAGGATGTCCTCCCCTCTGTCTCAGTTTCCTGGTAAGTGAAGGCTTTTGTGGGACATGCCCCTTGGGCTAGTATGCAGATATAAGTGAGTATATACCATTTGACTCTTTCTGCTTCTGGGTTAAAATAGTTTAGTTTTTAATTGTGACTTCTAAGACAGTGCTTGCAAGTTTGTACATTAATTGCCAACCCACTGAGATCTTTTTTTTTTTTTTTTTTTTGGTCTAGTTATGTGAAGAATTGATGGGAATCAAATTGAATTCCTTTTGTGGGTGTAGGAAAGTGGGGGATAGTTACGAAATCCTATTCTGTGATATATAGACTAAAGCTCAGTGGGTTGGCAATTAATGTACAAACTTGCAAGCACTACCTTAGAAATAACAACAAAAAACTAAACTATTAAGAGGTTAGAGAAAAAGACAAAAGCAAAATAAAGATGCAACCAAACCAAAAAAAAAAAAAAAAAAAAAGGCAGAATAAAAACACACGTGTTTACCAACCAATCAACTGGCTGACAGACCAACAATGAAGAACAACAAAGGAAGTATGAAGAAGAGGGGGATCCAACCAAACAAGAGCAGAAACAAGCCACAACAAAGCCTTCCATAGCCTCGTTCTGGTCTGTAACCCCTGTTAGTTTTTCAAAAAAAACAAGTGTTCTGAGCGCCTGAGGGTCCTAGAGCTGCAGCGTCATCACATCAGCCATAGAGATTACTGAAGCTCGGTGTCAATTCTTGGGTTTGGTCATGGGGTGACCGTGTCTTGGCTACGTGACAGCCGGTGACAGCTGTGGCTACAGATTTTGATGTGCATGCTGATCACTAGGATGGATGACCACGGGGATAGATAGCTGAAGTTGTAAGCCTGGTCTCTGGCATTTGGTACATTTTGACTTGATGCAAAATCTGTGAGTTTGATTTCATAGTAACGACATATAATGCCTACGTGCTCACTGCAAATATAAAGCAAAATGTAAATTTTTGTATGTTGATCTTGCATTCTGTGACCCTGATATTGTACTCTATAGATGGTTTGGGGTCGTCCATGTAGGAAGTCATGTTGTTATTGCTGTATAGGGTCATTTGTATTTCTTCCTGTATAGTCTTCCTGGCTTTAGCTTCTTTTTAAAACAAAGTAATTAGTTATTGCCTTAGCTTTCATGTCTAGCACCATGCTGAATAAAAATGCTAAGAGCCTTGTCTTGTTTCTAGTCGAGAGAAGGACTGATCAGTTTTTCACCATTCATTATAATTGCTGGAGCTGACTGTTTGGTTTTTTAGATAGTCTTCATCAACTTGAGGACATTTCCTTTTAAACATAGTGGGCTGTGTGTGTGTGTGTGTATGTGTGTGTGTGTATGTGTGTGTGTG
>OU015757.1:72247540-72265016 GCA_907169655.1 Acomys percivali | reverse complement strand
GAGAGAGAGAGAGAGAGAGAGAGAGAGAGAGAGAGAGAAAGCTGTGAGTGTCTGTATGAACATACTCATGTGTGTGATTGTGGATACTCAGGTACCATAGCACACATGTAGAGGTTTGAGGGTAATCTTTAGAGTCAGCCTTATTTTTCCTCCTTATTTGTTTCCTCCTCCTTTGTTGTTTTTCTGGAGCATATGCCAGGCTAAGTTCTGGGAATTTTACTGTGTCCATCGCCCATCCCCACCATAGGGTTTTTATGCTTACAGCTAGTCCCTCTATGTGTCTGGTTTTGATGTGAGTTCTGACGGTTCAATCTTGGGTCCTTATGTTCACACATCAAGTTTTTTTATCCCCGGAGTCACCTATCCATTCTATTTTGCCTGAGTGTGGTGTAATCCTGTAATCCCAGCACTTGGGAGGCAGAGTCAAATGGATCTCTGTGAGTTTGAGGCCAGCCTGGTCTACAAAGTGAGTCCAGGACAGCCAAGGCTACACAGAGAAATCCTGACTCAAAAAGCAAACAGAACAACAGCAGCAGCAGCAACAACAACAATAACAACCACAGAAAAGCAAAAAATCACCCAAAATATTACTGAATCTTCTTGTCAAAGATTTTTCTACACAAATATACATGATTATGAGTTTCCTTGCTTAGTCTAAAACCATGGTAGGGTGTTTCTGCAATAAAACAAATCTCATTTGGTCATAGTGCAGTATTTTATAGATCAATATATTTTACTTGCTTATATTATGTTATTATGTTCATGAGAAATATTTGTTTGCAATTTTCTTTGTTCACACTATTGTATCATCTTTATTCATTTTTTTTGTGTCAGAGAAACACTTTTTTGGTAAAATGAATATGGATAAATCTTATCACCTTTTATTTTCTAAAAGGCATTGTATGTATCTAGAGTTAATATTTCTTTAAATGTTTAGTAGAACTCTGTGGTAGAGCCATCTATTTTTATGTGGGTATTTTACATTTTTAAGTCACTGTATCAAGTTGTTACAGGGATACTCAGATTATCAACTTCATGATAAGTGAGTTTTGTAGTTTGAATTTTAAATTAAAATATCAATTCTGTCCATATTATCCAAAGTCTGTGTTTAGAATTCTTAATAGTATGTCCTTAAGCAGCTGTTTTTATACATTCATTACAGCTTTGATCCTCTCCCATTGCTTCTATTGTCTTCATTATAGCAAGAGATATTAAGAGACATTTTCTGCCTGCTCTCTATTAGATGTTTAACAGTATCTTCCTAGATTAGAATGGATGACTGATCTGAGGGCCAATTTACAAAGACAGTTCTCAATCCTCTAGGAACTCTAAATTTTGATTGGTGAGGAGAACTTTCTCTGAATCATTCATTTGGGAGACTGATATGCATATTGCCCAACCAAGTGGATTCACTTTATACCCGTCTGAGGTACAGAAACAGAAACAGTATCCCAATTGATTCATTCTTTGGGAAGAATTCACTGTAATGGAGCAATATGACTTAAACGATACCCAAAAATTGTGTGAGTAGAAAGAGCTTGATTTTGTCTATTGTGTCAATAAGTTAAGATACAGGCCTCTGGGGTGTCAGCAAAGGAAGGAAGATGCAAGAAAAAGACATGGGTCAGAAGCAATTACTGTGGAGAAGATCAAGGAGGCAAGAAGGGAAAATGACAATCAAAGGGCCTAAAGAGCTTCTAATACCAGCCGCTTTCATCTTTATCTCCTCTCATTAGCCTATTGTGATGGATAGTTTTACGTCAGCTTGGCACAAGCTAAAGTCATCTGAGAGAAGGAAACTCGTGTTTAAAAATGCTTCCATAAGATTCAACTACAGGACATGCTCCTAATTAGTGATTGACGAGAGAGGATCAGCCCATTGCGGGAGGTGCCATCCCTGGGCTGGTGGTCCTGAGTTCTGTAAGAAAGGAAGTAATGAATTGCAAGCCAGTAAGCGGCACTCCTCCATGGTTTCTGCATCAGCTCCTGCCTCCAGGTTCCTGTCTTGGCTTCCTTCAATGATGGACTACAATGTGTAAATGTAGGATAAATAAACTCTTTCCTCCCCAGCTTGCTTTTTGGTCATGGTGTTTCATCCCAGTAATAGAAACACTAAGTCACCTATAAACCCTTTCAAGAGGGAATCAATCCAATGCTCAGATCAGTCTTGCTATGATGCTCAGGAAATATACTTTAATTGGAGAACAAGGAAATGCTTTCTGGTAGTGTGCATTTGATATAGTAATACAGAAGAAGAAAATTTTAGCCATCATGTTGACAAATGTCATTATTATTTACTCTATATCCTAGATGCAGTCTCATCCATCCTCTCCTCCTAGTCCCTCTACCCCTCCCCTGTTCCTTAGAAAAGGGAAGCCTCATCAAGTCTCATCAACACTGAACTTGTCCTCTTCCCCTGGGGCCTGGCAAGGCAGTCCTGCCAGGAGGGAAGTGACCCAAAATCTGGCAACAGAGTCCATGTCAGAGACATCCCCTGCTCCCCTTACTAGAAGACACACATGAAGCTGAGTTGCCCATTGGCTACATCTGTGCAGGGGGCCTTGGTCGAATCCATGCATAGTCTTTGGTTGGTGCTTCAGCCTCAGTAAGCTCCTCTGGGCCCCAGTTAGTTGGCTTTGTTGGCCCTTCTTGTGGAGCTCCTGTCACCACCAGGTCTTTTTCTCTTTACCCTCATCTTTCCACAACACTCCCTACACATCACCCAGTGTTTGGCTGTAAGTCTCAGCATCTGTTTCAAAGTACTGCTGGATAGATCCTCTCAGAGGATGACTCCGCTAAACTCCTGTCTATGAGCATAGCAAAGCATCCTTAATAATGTCAAGGGTTGGCTTTCTGTCATGGAGTAGGTCTGGATTTGGGCCAGGAACTAGATGGACATTCTCTCAATCTCTGCTCTACCTATCCCTGGACATCTTATAGGCAGGATAAATTTTGGGTCAAAGTTATTGTGAGTGGTTTGGTATTTGCCCCCTCTACTAGGAGGCTTGCCTAGTTAGAGGGTATCCTCTTCAGTCTCTGTGGCCTTTGCTACTAGGGGTCTCAGCTATAGTTCCCCTCATATCCCCCCAGAGGCCTATTCTGAGGTCTCTAGATTGTCACAGAGATGTCCCCACCCACAGTTTCTCTTTTTTCTACAGTCCCTCCTGCCGTCACTCTCCCCAGGTCTAATCTCCACCCTTATTTCTCTTGCCTCTTTTCTTACCTTGTTGCTTCTCTTCAACCACAACCTCTGTCTATTCTATTTCCACTTCTGAGTGAGATTTAAGCATCCTTCCTTGGCTCCTCCTTGTTACTTATCTTTTTTAGGTCTTTGCATTGTAGTGTGTTTATCCTATACTATTTTGGCTAAAATCCACATATGAGTTAGTACATACCATGTCTGTCTTTCTGGCCCTGGGTTACCTCACTCAGGGTGATATTTTATAGTTCCATCCATTTGCCTGCACATTTCATAATTTATTTGTTTTTAGTAGCTGAGTAGTATGCCATTGTGTAAACGTACCATTGTTTCTTTATCCATTGTTGGTTGAGGGACATCAAGGTTATTTCCATATTCTTGATTTTTGACAATGAAGCCAAAGCTTCTTCAACAAATGGTGTTGGTTTAACTGGATGTCTACATGTAGAAAATGCAAATATATTCATATTTATCACTCAAGAGCAAGTGGATCAAAGACCTCAACATATTACCAAACACACTAAAATTAAGGGGGGAAAAGCCTTGAACTCATTGGAACAGAAGTCAACTCCTGAGCATAACACCAACAGCTCAGGCTCCAAAATCAACAATAAATAAATGGGACCTCATGAAACTGAAAAGCTTTTGTAAGACAAAAAACACTCTCAACAGAATAAAATGACAGCTTACAGAATGTGCAAAGATTTTCACCAACCCTACATCTAACAGAAGCCTGATATCCAAAATACATAAAGAACTCAAGAAATTAAACACCATCAAACCAAACTAACCAATTAAAAATGGGGTATAGAGCTAACAGAGAATTCTCAACAGAGGAATCTCAAATGGCCAAGAAACACCTAAAGAAATGCTCAATGCCCTTAATCATCAGGGAAATGCAAGTAAAAATGACTCTGAGATTCCATCTTACACCTGTCAAAATGGCTAAGATAAAAATCTCAAGTCACAGCACATGCTCTTGAGGATGTGGAGAAAGGGGAACACTCCCCCATTGCTGATAGAAGTGCAAACTTGTACAACCACTCTGGAAATCAATCTGGCACTTTCTCAGAAAGTTAGAGATAGCTCTACCTCAAGGCCCAGCTATATACCACTCCTGGGCATATACCTGAAATATGCTGCACCATACAACAATGACATTTGCTTGACTATGTTCATTCATAGAAGATTTATTCTTAGTAGCCAGAAAGAAACACATTTTTTGATTAAAGATCCAAGTTATTCATTTTCTTTAGAACCTAAGCTATTTTAAAACATCCCAATAAACGTCCCTAATAACTGCCTCCAAAATAATTGTATTCTAAAGCAATGTGTCTCAGCCCTGCCTGTGTAGCAGAATCATCTGGTATAATTATTAATTATACATGTCAATTTTTTTTTTAGACTCTGGGGCCCAGGTGTTTAGTCAGATCCTAGTTTAGTTTTAACTGTGAAGGCATCTTACAGATGTGATGTGATTAAAATTGTTGACTTGAAGACAGTTTATCTACCATCCATAACAGAAGTGGATCTCAGTCAATGAGCTCAGACCACAAGAGCAAAGACTAAAATTTTTTAGTACCCTATTTGCTTCCTCATTATTTTGCTAAAATTCAAAAGTAACTTGAGGGAATAAAGGTTTATTTTGACTTATAATCCAGAGGGATATAGTCCATTGAGCAGGGAGTGCATGGAAGCAGGCAGTGAAGCCAAAATGACAAGGGCAAGGATCCTGCCCGGCACTCACAGCCCTCCCGCAGTGGCCCACTTCCTCTAGTAATACCTCTTACAGGTCCCACAATCTTTCCAAAGAGTTCTACCAGCTGGACATCAAGTGTTCAAACATATGAGCCTATGGGGAACAATTTACATTTAAAACATAGCACTTAGAAAGACATAATTATTCTCAAGACAATATAATGAGACCTATAATAGCTGGCCTGGCAAGACATCCCCACTGTCACAGTAGTGGCACAAACACCATGGGAGTAACCAACCACTTACTGATCAGATTTAAGTTCATCTTCACAAGGTGAAACTCATACCTGGCACCATTATCAGGCCAAGAATCTACAGCTAGACAGGTCATAGACGATAGAGAAAAATGCATTTACTATTATTATGCTAAGTGGACATAGTACTGAACTGACTCTAAGGACGTATTTTATACGTGTGGAGCAATGCATCACACAACTATCATCAGAAAAGCTTTGTAGTAGATAGTGATTAATATAGAATACCTCAGCTGTCCAAGATTCAGAGAATTAAAGCCCGTGGAATGCTTAGCTCTAAATGCAATGCGCACATCGCACCCTCCCTCCACGGTTCAGAGGCAGTTGTAGAAGAGGGGCCAGGAAGTGTGTGAAAGCCAGAGGCAGTGGGTGATCACAAGAAAAGCACGTCTTTTGGACACAACAGGGCAGCTGCAATGGGAGCTCACAGCAACTAATGTATCTTACATGAGCCCCACGCAAACTGAAGCCAGACTGAACCCCAGTGTGGAGATGGAAGCCAGGCATGGACAACCACCAGCACTAGAGAAGCTACTGTCAGTTGTCAGCCGTCCCTAGAGACAGAGATAGCTCCAACTAAGAGGGTAGCCTCTGGTTAAGTTGACTACACTCCAATGGAAGACTACATGTCCCAGAATATTTGGGCAGCACAAACTGATCCTTTTTTGTTTTTTTTGTTAACAAAGACACGAAATTGGGTATGTATTGATATGGGCTTGTATCTGGCAATAGTTTGGGTGGCATGAATATGATCGAAACACGTTGTAAAAATGTTTCAAACAACTAAAGAAAAATTCTATTAATGCTCTCAGCATCTTGGTTTCATCAACAGATTTTGGGCTCAGAACCACTGCACCAACTCCTACCTGAATTTCTTGCCTGCCAGATTTCAAACTTGCCATCTCCACAAATGCATGAGCCAATGTCATGAAAAGGTCTTCCACCCTCTAGGACCCAGTTGTTATGCATAGTCTTTAGGTAGACTGAATATGTCGGTCAAGGTTCTCCAGAGAAATACAGCAAATATCTGACCTGTCTGCACTTGGAAATAGGGGAGCTACAAGTCTTCTTTCCTCAGAAACGTATGTGTATAGTGAATTTTCAAACAAATGCAAGAAACCTATGCTCCACCCAGAGAGATTCCAGGGGTGTTGAGATGTTTTAGAGTATTTCCTCTTAATTTTTTTTACCTTACACAGACTAGTATACTCTGTTGATGAGAGAGAAAAATGTTCCCCTGTATGTAATTTTTTTTTTCATGATGTGACCAAATGAAAACCTGACAAGAAACAGCTTAAGAGAGTCAAAGTTCACTTTGTCTCCTGTTTTGAGGGGATACAGTCTATAACCTCAGAGGTAATGAATCAGGAGCTTGCTCACATTGGAGCAGATCAGGAAACACACACACACAGAGGGAGGGATGGAGGGAGGGAGGGAGGGAGAGAGGGGAGGAGAGAGAGGGAGGGGGAGAGAGAGAGAGGGAGGGAGGGAGGGGAGAGAGAGACCCACCTAGAACTGGAGCTGAAGTGTAAACTTCCAAAGCTGCCCTCCACCCCCAGTGGCCACTTCCTCCAGCCATGCCCTTCTTTCTTTGCAAAGTTTTCTCATTCTCCCCAGACAATTGCACCAGTTGGGGACCAAGTCTTCAAATACACAAGCTTTTGGGGAGCATTTCACATAGCAGTCCCCCAAATGGCCATTTATTTATTTAATAATTTCTCATTAAATGTTTGGGGGGATTTTAAAATTAGGTTCTGTTCAATTCAGACTCTGGAGAGCGCCAGGGGTGTGATTTAGAGAAGACCCAGTCTTCTTCTGGGGTTTTGTGGGTTCCTGGTGGCTTTCACCCCCAGGCTCAGCCTGTGCTCAGTGGTCCTCGCTGCTGCTCATAGCTGCAGCTCTCTGCGCCACTCTGAGCTTAAAGTACGAACAGCTGTCTCCTTACCAGGCACACGAGATCTCAACAGTAACTCTGCTGTACAGCTTATTGGAGAACAGAACAAATAAGCCTGAAAAGATGAACAAAAGAGATCATCAGCTGGGACATGCTGTGTTCTGCCTGAAGGTCAGGTAGAAGGCGGACATGTGTCTGCTGTTTTTAAACTCCCTTTTTAATTATGCTTGTCAAACGAAGGAACGCAAATGGAAGTTCTTTTTGCTCCTGTGGTATTGCAAAAGAGGCTGTTGCCAGAAGTCTCAGATTCTAATGTCTGAAGCTCTGAGAATGAAGCATCAGACTCAGGGTTCCACTTCTTGCCTTTGCTGATACCAGGCATGCACAATATATATATATATATATATATATATACATACATATATATATATATCCACATATGTATGCATGCAGAACACTCATGCACACAAAAGTTAAAGTCAAATACATCTTTAGAAAAGAAATACAGAGGTTGGGGATTTAGCTCAGTGGTAGAGTGCTTGCCTAGCAAGCACAGGTCCTGGGTAAGATCTTCAGCTCCAGGACTAGGGGGAAGGAATAAAATACAAGCGTGAGGTGTGAGGTAGAGACAACATTATGAGATGTACAAACTAGGAAGGGGTGGGGGAGGGGGAAGCTGAGTTTGTTTTGGCACCTCCTGCTCCCATGGTCAAACATTCCCACTAGGTGCCACTTGTTTCCGCCTGTCAGAGTGACGTGATTGGCTGCAGATACTGGAGGAGGAGAACAGGATGGATGAGCAGCAGGCTGGAGCATCGCTGTTAGGATGAGGCCAGTGTGATGCTGATGAGATTTATCCTGAAAAGAGAAAGCGCTGGAAGCACAGAGCTCTACTATCTCTGTGGCTAGCTGGGTAGCTCTAAGGTCAGCTGTAAAACTGGAACAATCATACCAATCCCAAGGTATTATCTAAAAAAGGAAATTAAACATGCAAATTTATTTAAATCCACACATTAGAGTGTCCAGTATATAATGGCGCCCCATAAATACAATTTCTTTTTCTTTTCTTCACAACATAACGGTTTCCAAACTGCATCGCTCTTTAATCTTTCCTCAGACTGTGGGTTTTGAAAATACCACCCTCTGTTTTAATATGCATGAGAAAAACCCTTGAAGAGGTGTGAGCGGGAAGAGTGGGTAGGCATTTAGCAGGGTTTTAATCTTGTTCTCTTTTCTGTGTCTTTCTTTATTGCAGCTTTCCTTGCTCCCACAAAGGATCACAAAGTCGCTGGGGTTTTTATACAGCTATTCAGAGATGTTAAATTATTTGTTCGTGAGTATCCCCGAAAGCATGTGGAAAAGGGAGAAATCAAACCAAGTACCTTTGTGGCCAGTCAAGGCTTCCTGTGGCCTGTGCTGCTTTAAGGTCTCCCAGTCATTATCTCTGTGAGGATGGAGATGACACTTAGCTCTAACTAAGCAGGAGACCCTGTGGTCCCCTTAGCATTTAGCACATATAGGTACAGCTGTTTGCTCCTACCAGGAGAGAGAGGGGTGGGGGGAACAGAGGGAGGGAGGGAGGGAGGGAGAGAGAGAGAGAACGAGAAAGAACAGCACCACCAACAGGGTTCCTCTGCATGTAATGAGAAGACAGCATGTGAGGAGAGCCGGGGCGGGGCCCAGCTGAGTGTGGACAGTAACTCCAGTGTTGCTGTCTTTGTACCTCTTACCCAAAACACCAGAGACACTGACGCTGAAAGCACAGCGGAGTTGGAGAGAAACAAGAATGCCTAAACCAGCTTTACAGCGTCACCTTCCTACGTAAGCCCCCTGCAGAGTGGCTAGCACGTGAGCTCTGTAGGCGGCCCATCTCACCTGGAACTGCCATTCTCCCACTCGGTTGTGACCAACCCACGATGAGCTACTGTTCGGTTTGAGACTCTGTTTCCTACTAGCTCCTCTGTTGCTGGGGAGCAGTAATGGCACCTCTTCCCTCATAGGGGTGATTCAGAGGTGCAAGCGTAAGCTTGGCAGCTGTTATCTTGGAAGTACTCACAGTTCTTCTTCTTATTATCATTTTTATTATTATTCTATGCTGTATTTTGCCCTTGCATGTGGTGGTGGGCTTTCCTTTTGCTTAGGGGCTCATGCTAAAAAGCAGACGCAAAAGGGCACGGATAGGACATTGCCAAGGCTGACCCGGGTCCATCTCTAGTTTCACACGGGTGAAGCAACTTCTCCTGGCTGCTGTTGCTTCTGTCCATCCAAACCCACAAGGACACTCGATGGTGCCGAGGCCATAAGTGGGTCAGGCTCTATGGCCCTCCTCTCCACAACGCAACTGGTTTCTATCGTCATTGCCGCTCACTACAGACATCCAGCCTCTGAGTGCTCATGGCGTCTCCGCAGTCCCCTGCTTAGTTAGAGCTGGCAGTTAGGCCCAGGGCTCGTTCGTTCCAGAGCCTACTCTGCCTCTTGCCCGGTAGGCTGCTTGTCTAGGACCACAATTTTTGTTTTGTTTTGTTTTTTTTCGTTTTTTTTTTTTTTTTTCGAGACAGGGTTTCTCTGTGTAGCCTTGACTGACCTAGACTCACTTTGTAGTAGGACCACAATTTTTAAAGCGTGGTAACAAGGCTACCAGGAGCAACGGCGACGTGGTCTCAAAACCCATTAAACTCAGGCAGAATGCCAGGAGTAGGGTGTCGAGTGAGCTGTGAGAAGTCTCCTAGTGTTGGGATACAACCAAACCTTCTCTTACTTCTTGGAGCGTCTGCCCTTGTTCTGTGCTTCCAAGGAGCAGTCTTTCTGGAGTGAACTTCTTCCAGTGTAAGTGATCAATGCCACTGGAGCCCTCTTCCACTGTTCTGTTTCTCTTTCTAGGGAAATTCCCTGTAGACCAGGCCACCACTGTAATTAATTCATTAGAACAAATTAAGAGCACTGCTTACGTTCTTAGCATGCACCTGGTGCAAATAGTATTTTTAATTTCGCTGCAGTACTTTCCCCAAGAGCTACAGAGTAAACCAGGCTTCAACATGTATTCCATTTAAGTCCCTGCCTTTGCTGTCAAGAGAAACAACCAGTCTGGTACCCGAGTGGCACATGAAGGACTGCCATTAGTAAAATCCATTCTCTCCTCTCATTTTAACACAATAGACATGACTCTCGGATGTTAGATTTCTGGTTTTAGTCCATGAACATTTAATTTTTTTAATTGTGAGGGGAGTATGAAACAAGGCATGCTACAAAACGCTGAATTTTGTATTTTATAGCATATTTATGGAAAATATAGTGATATAGTATTTCTGAATAATTCATTCTGAATAATTCACCATTACAGAGAAGGTGGCTAACATTTCTAATATTTCTATCCTATTTCTGCATCTAACCACAAGGTTTTGGCAAGAGGATGTTTGTCAGGCAAGAGACACAAAATGGTGTTATTTCAGCAAAAATTGCAGTCAATGAAAATTCAAGCATCAAGGAAATGATATGATGTTGATGACCACAGCCCAAGTCCACAGGAAGTGGCTATACTCCAGGGACAGAAAGAATGTGAGACGAAGGCATCAGGGCTTGCTCTGTCCCCTACAGGAAACTTCATGGGTTTTTGTGCATCTATGCAAGCAATGTTTCTGAGGCACCAATTTTTGTAACTGGTGTGTACACCCTATCCCCCATCTGTCCTCATCTGCCACTGTCCTTTCTTCTAGCGCTAACTGAGGCTGCGCTGTAGGGAGACTTCTGGGCAGGAGTCTGGTTTGACTCTGATGCGATTGAATGGGTGAGTTTCCATCAGGAACTTGGCATCTCAGTGTCTTAGCCAGTTTTTAGATTTCTGTAGCAAAACTAGCACTTTATAGAGAAGAGAGGTTTATTTAGCTCACAGGGTTGGAGGCTGAAAGCCTGAGATTGGGGATCCCCCTCTGTTCAGTTGCTGGTGACAGGCTTATGGCAGATGACATAAAGATAGCTGGGACATGTTCAGATAGATCGCAGGAAGGTGCAGCCTTGCTCTTTTGCCTGTATCTGATGAGAGCTATGTTCCCTTCTGAGGGCAGCGCTCACAATGACCCGCTCACCTTTCTCTAGGCCCCTATCTGAGTGTCTCCACTATTGCAGCATCACCACATTGGAATTAGCCTTCCAGCTTATGGAGTTTTGGGGAATATATCCAAACCATCTCCAAATCACAGCACATCTAGAAAGAGACACTGTCAGGGCCTCTACAGATCTCAGAGGTTGTGGTGGGAGGGTTGGATGAGAGAATAAATGTGTGTTTCCTGATATGGAAACCTGGACAAAATTATTAAAATGTTCATTTAAAAATTGTTCCCAGATTCACTGCTACTGGCTTGAGAACCTCATCTTTGCTAGTCCACTCTTTTTACACTCTTACTCTCTCCTGATAGTGGAGGTCTCTCTCTCTCTCTCTCTCTCTCTCTCTCTCTCTCTCTCTCTCTCTCTCTGTGTGTGTGTGTGTGTGTGTGTGTGTGTGTGTGTGCAGCTAACTCACACGCTGAGGGATAGGAAAGGGCAGTGAAATTCTCTGAGTTTGAAAGCTTTGAAAATGCAAGAGCAAGTGGTGGGGTTAAATGTGAGGCTCTGAGCCCTTGAGATGGCTGAGAGAGCAAAGGTGTTTGCAATCAAGCTTGGAGACCTGAGTTCAATCCCCAGGGCTGGTGTGGTAGAGGGAAAAAAACCAACGTCTGTAAGCTGTCCTCTGACTGCACACCTTAGGCACGGGTTGCACACGGAGGGCTTTTTACCCACACAACATAAACAATAGATATACATTTAAAACTTCAAACACGAGACTCTGAAGTAGGTGCTGGTATATAAGAGAAGAAGGTTGGAAAATCACCAAGGATATTTCCAGTATACTGTGAACTCAATTTCCCTTCATGTTCTTAAAGTCGTAATTAGAAATACTCTTAAAATATTTATGGTCATTGAATTGTATTTCTTTGATTAAGACACAGTTTCTGAACAAGACCACCCAGGGCAATAAATCATGTTTGGGGTACAATTTGTTTAAGAAGCATTCCTAATTGAAAATCGAGAAGAGAGTTAATTGGGGGAAGAACATGCAGCTGATAAACCAAAGGAAAAAAAATTATCTAAATAGATAAAGAAGCTCTATTTGAGCTTTGACTGCCTGACATATGCAGCAAGATTTTTTTTGTGAAATGTTTTCCATATATATTTTCAGATATATATTTTATATATTTCATATATATATTATATATATATTAGCAGTTAAAGATATTTGCCTGTATGCAAATGAAATAACCTGTTTTCAATGGGGAAAATGCCATTCTTATGATCTCCACCACATTAGCAAGATCCAGGTGCAGAGGAACTTGATAACATTTGACAGTGACTTCCCAGGGGCATGGAGCTCTTCCTGCTCTTTCCTCCTGAGGTCTCCCGGACTTTGATCTCTAGGCCTTTCATTCGATGCAGGTGATGCTGTGTTCCCGGGCTTCCTCTGCGCATGCGCTTAGTGGGTAACGCCGTCTTTCCCTCCGTTTTCACCTGATGATCGCACAGGCAGCTTTCCAGCCCTATCTCCCGGAGCTTCGGTCAGAGGTGTAGCCCAGTCCACGTTCTGAAAGGCTCCCCTGGTGAGTCACAAACCTCGCGTATCAGAATGTCTGTTCTTGATTGTTGTTAGAAAGAAAATTCCAATCGTTCGATTTTTACCAATTAAGACTCAAGAACCATATGCAGGGGTGAAAACTTGCTGGCTCACAGAGGCAGAGAGAGCACCCAGATGATTTTCCTATTCCACTGACATCCCAGAAGGCAAAAAGCCCTTTTTATTCAGCTCACAGCTCAGAAGGAAAAGCTCTTCACTGTCTTAAATACTTTTCAACTCAATGTCCCTCTTTTCTACTTCCTGTGCATTTCTCTATCCATCCTCCAGACTTCCTCTCACTATTTTTTTTAACCGCATTCACTTTGAGTCAACTGGTTATTTACTTAAAACTGTACCCCGAAGGGAAAAAAACACAAAACAACAACGTTAAACTATAACCAAATAAAAGCACACATGCGAGCACACACACAACCAACTCACCAACCAACAACCAACCAACCAAACAAAAAACTGTGGAGTTCAATTATATGTTGGTCAACTACTTCTGAACATGAGGCCTGTCCTGGAGTGTTTGATATACCCAATGTTATTCTATTGGAGAAAACTGATTTTCCCCCTTCCAACAGGTATAAGTGACAGGTCAGTTGTTAATCTTTACCCTAGTGGCTAGAATTTCATTCTTTTTTTTTTCCTAAAAAAATTATAATATAATACAAAAACTATCACATCGAAGTTGGGCATGATAAACCAATAGAAGGAAAAGAAGCCAAGAGAGAATCAGAGACCTGCTCATTTGCACACAAAGGAAGTCATAATATACTAGAAGTCATACTATACACGCACAGGATGTGGTCCAGACTCATGTAGGCCCTGTGCATGCAGCTTCAGTCTCTGTGAGTTTATACAATCTTTTCATGTTGATTTAGAGTGCCTTGTTTTTTGTTGTGCTCCTTTGCTTCCATCTCCAAGAGGTTCCTTGAGCTCTGAGGGGAAGGATATGTTGGAGACATCTCATTCAGGGCTGATTTTTCCCAAGGTCTCTGACTCTCTGCATAATGTCTGTCTGTTGATCTCTATATTTATTCCCATCTGTTGCAGGAGGAGGTTTCTCTTATAATGCCTGAACAAAGCACTAATCTATGAGTATATATATGCGGAATATCTTTAGGAGTCGTTTCACCACTACATTTTTTCTTTTCTTAAGACCAGTATTATTTGGTCTTCTCCTAGGTCCCTGGGCTCAGGTTTTTGGTTACCTAAACAGTTGGGTATGGGCCTTGGAGTGGGCCTTAAGTAAAATTGGATATTGATTGCTTGCTCCCATAAGCTTTGTGCCACCATTGCTTTAGCATATCTTGCAGGCAGGACACTGTTGTAGATCAAAGGTTTTGTGACTGACTCGGTGTAAAAGACACTAGAACATACTAGAAGGTTCTATGTAGGCACCAGCTCAACTTCTCCATGTTCAATGAGTTGTATAGGTATTGTCTTCAACAATGGGGCCTTGCTGTAAGTTTATGGAGAACAACTGTACTGGCTGGTTTTGTGTCAGCATGGAACAAGCTAGAGTCATCAGAGAGGAAAAAGTTGATTGAATGCCTCCATCAGATCCAGCTGCAATATTCTCAATTAGTGATCAATGGGGCAGGCAACAGACCATTGTGGGTAGTGCCATCCATGGTTTGGTGGTCCTGGGTTCCATGAGAAAGCAGTCTGAGCAAGTCATGATGAGCAAGCCAGTAAGCAGTGTGCCTACATGGCCTCTGTATCAGCTCCTGCCTCCAGGTTCCTGCCCAGTTTGAGTTCCTGTCCTTGATTTCCTTCGGTGATGAACAGCAATGTAGAAGTGTAAGATGAATAAACCCTTTCTTCCCCAACTTAATTTTTGGCCATGGTGTTTTGTCACAGTAATAGAAGCTCCTAGCTAAGATAGCAGCCCATAGTCTTGGCAACAGTCTGGATTGTTTGGGAATTCCTATGGGACTCCTTTGGCTAACAACTCAATTAGATGTAAACTGAATGTCAGTGATGGAAACTTCATTTGGTGACAAGAGATGTCCGGGGGGAACTCTGATTGCTCTATTATTCTGTGGTTTCATTTAGGTAACCTTTGTGTGTGTACATATTTTAGGAAGCTTCTACTATAGATGGTTTCCAAATAACCCCCTCAAATGGCCTAAATTTTAGCTTTCTCTCTCTATGTTCCTTATCTCATCCTCCTCTTTCCTGTGCCTCTGACTTCTCCCATTCCACCCCCCATCCAACCACAACTATCTATTCTATTCCCTTTCCTAGCCAGATCTATCTGTATCCCCAAGTCACTTACTTTCTATACCTATCCTCTGTGAGTCTATGGATTGTAGCTTGGTTATCATGGACTTAACAGCCAATATTAACATATAAATGAATACATATGTCTCAGTGTCCAATTGCTGTGATGAGACACAATGACCATGTCAACTCTTATAAAAGAAGCCATTTAATTGGGACTTGCTTATAGTTACGAGGCTTTAGTCATCACAATGGAAACATGGTGGTGTACAGGCAGACATGGTGATGGAGAAGCAGCTGACCATTCTACACCAAGACTGACAGGCAGCAGGAAGAGAAAGAGAGCCACTGGGCCTACCTTAAGCATTTTAAACCCCAAAGCCCACCTTCCAGTGTCACACTTCCTCTAACAAGGCCATACTTCCTAATCTTTGTGAAGTGGTGTCACTCTCTAATGACCAATATTCAAATATACGAGCCTATGGGGACCATTCCTATTCAAAACACCACATTCTACTCCCTGGCCCCCATAGGCTTGTGGCCATATCATAATTCAAGGTGCATTCAATCCAACTTTTAAAGTTCCTATAATCTATAACAGTTTCAACACTGTTTAAAAGTCCAAAGTTCAAAGTCTCTCGTGGGACTCAACACAATCTATGAACTGTAACTCACTTTAAAATCAAATTCAAAATGAAGATCACATACTTCCAATATACAATGGCAGTGGATATACATTACTATTCCAAAATAGAGGGACAGGAGCACAGTGAGAAAATATTGAGCCAAAGAAAGTCTGAAAACCAGCTGGACAAACACCAAACTCTGCATCTCCATGTCTAATGTCAAAGCACTCTTCAGCTCTCCAGCCCATTTCAGCTTTGTTAGCTACAACACACTTCTCATGCACTGGCTCTACACCTGGCCTGCAGCTCTTCCTGGAAGGGATCCCATGGTTTTGCCATCTCCAACATCTTGAGATCTCCAAGGCAACCCAGGTTTCACCTTCAATAGCTTCACACAACAGCCTCTCTGAACCTCCATGCTGGGACATCCTTGACATATGCCTGGCTTCAGCCACTGAGGGTAATGACGTCTCCCACTATCAGCGTCTGAGTGTCAGTATGTGATTTAATCTGTAGAAGTGTTTCCTTTATAAACTTGGGTGCCCTTCAGTTTGGTGGATTTTTGATTTGGTGGATATGTAGTGACCTTCTCTATCTCTTCTGATTAGTTTTGGCTTGAAGTCTTTGGACCATTTGATTGGAATATCTTTTTCATCCTTCCACTCTGAGACGATTTTTATCCTTTATTTTAAGGTGTGTTTCTTGAATGCAGCACAGGGGCGAATCACATTTTCACATCCATATTGTTAGTCTGTGTCCTTTTATCGAGGAGTTGAGACTAGTGATATTGAGGGATATCAATGGCCAATGATTGATAATTCCTGTCTTTGTTTGTTTGGAGTCTGTATCTGTTTGTTTTATTTTTTGTGTGGATATGTATGCGTGCCTCTCCTCTTTTGATTTGCTCATCTGAGATTTATTCCCTGTGTTTTCTTGGCTGTGATTAACCTTTTTACATTGGAGTTTTCGTTCTAGCACTTTCTGCAGGGCAAGGTTTGTATATAGACACTGCTTAAATTTGGTTTAATCATGTAATGTCTTATTTTCTCCAGCTGGGATGATGGAAAGTTTTGCTGGGTATAGTAGTCTGGACTGGCATCTGTAGTCTCTTAGAAACTACAGGACATTTGTGCAGTACCTCTGGCTTTTAGCATCTCCAATGAGAAGTCAGGTGTAATTCTAATAGATCTGCCTTTATATGTTACTTGGTCTTGTTCCTGTGCAGCTTTGAATATTCTTTCTTTGTTCTGCAGTTTAATGTTTTCATTATTAAATGCCAAAAGGACTTTCTTGTCTGGTTCCGTCTATTTAGTGTTCTGTATGTTTCTTGTACCTTGATAGGCAGCTACTTTGTTAGATTAAGGAAATTTTCTTCTATGATTTTTGTTAAAAATACGTTTTGTGCCTTTGACCTGGGTTTCTTCTTCTTCCTCTACTTCAAATAGTCATAGATTTGGTCTTTTCTTAGCATTCCATATTTCTAGGATGCTTTGTGCCAGGAGTTTATTTTAAGATTTAATTTTTTCTTTGACTGATGTATCTATTTCTTTTGTGTGTCTTCAATGCCTGGGATTCTCTCTTTCATTTCAGATATTTTGTAAGTAAGGTTTGCCTCTGAGATTGCTGTTTGAGTTTCTAACTATTTCATTTCCAGATTTCCTCAATTGGGGTTTTCTTTATTAATTCTATTTTCACTTTCAGGTTTTTAACCATTTTAATTATTTTATTCCACTGTTTGTATTTTCATAGATGTCTCTAAAGGATTTATTCATTTCTTTCTTAAGGACTTTTGCCACATCCATAAAGGCTGTTTTAAGGTCTCGTGTGTGTGTGTGTGTGTGTGTGTGTGTGTGTGTGTGTGTGTGTGTGTGT
>OU015757.1:72230078-72241639 GCA_907169655.1 Acomys percivali | reverse complement strand
GAGAGAGAGAGAGAGAGAGAGAGAGAGAGAGAGAGAGAGAGAGAGAGCTCGAAATATGGATCGTTCATAACTAGCAATTACGGATGGCTTCGTAAGTGTCAGATCCTGATCAAAGAGTTTGTATCTTGTCTACAATTCACAGTGGACTCATTTTCTGTTTCCAGGAAAGCTCTGACATTCAGATTCATCTTTGATTCCTCTCAAGGGTCCTGTGTCCCTCCCCCCCACCCCCGCGCCCGCCATGCAATTGTCAGGACATGAATCCTGCTAGACAGTCTCTGCAATGGTCACATGTGATTATCTAGAGACGCTTGAGGTTAAAGAATAGCCAACATTGTTCATAAGCCAAAGCATCAGAAGCCAGAAAAAATAACTGAAGTTTTTATGACTCAATTCAAAGTTATGATTCTCCAGCACAAGACCGCTGTCACCCCAACTTCTGTAACCTGGCAAACCCTAGAGTCTTCTATACCCAGCTCTACTATATGTCTCTACTTCCTTAAGTCTACTTCCTTGCTACTCACTTAGGTCTCCTTTAGCCACCCACTGAAATGTATTTCTAGAACTTTATTTTTTTTGTTTTTTGTTTTTTGTTTTTGTTTTTTTTTAATTAATTTATTCTTGGTACATCTCTATGGTTATCCCATCCCTTGTATCCTCCCATTCTCCCCTCCCTCTCATTTTCCCCTTATTCCCCTCCCCTATGACTGTTCCTCAGAGGGATTACCTCCCCCTGTATATGCTCATAGGGTATCAAGTCTCTTCTCGGTGACCTGCTGTCCTTCCTCTGAGTGCCACTAGGTCTCCCCCTCCAGGGGACATAGTCAAATGTGAGGCACCAGAGTACATGAGAAAGTCAAATCCCTCTCTCCACTCAAGTGTGAATTTCTAGAACTTTATATCCTCAGGTGAATTATGGTAATTCTTTCGTACTAGGCTTTCATTTTTATGTAACAAAATCTCTGTCATTCTCTGTTCTCACTTTCCACCATGCTGACTCCACTGAACACCCTGTGGACTTCATTCACGTTAGTCTTCAGATTCAGGAAATGCAGCAGGTGATAATAAGTATGGGATTCTTGACAAATATTAGGAAATTGCTCTATGTTTTCATTGAGTACTAACTGTCACTGGAGCTAGGGGTCACAGGATGGGTCTCTATAAGCCAGTTTCTGTCACCCATCCTCGATAAGCCAATTAAAAAAAGCCAAATTAATAGTGGCAAGAAGTGAAAAGACAAGCATTTACTGTAGCTACACTGAGAAGAGTGACTCTCCAAAGTTCATTGTCAAGGTGTAGCATCCTGCCATCACTGTCTCAGCTCCTCCTGTGAGGTCATCTGCCAAGCTGTAAAGTTTTCTCCAGGAGAAAAGTTCCTAATCTGGAGGCCCCCCGCCAGGACTTCAGCCACTTACTTCCCCAGCATAAGGTTTCTGAGGATATTCCAATGTATCTGCATCCATTCTTTCAATAGTCAGACAGCCAGAGAGAAGACCTAGTGTCTCCTGTGTATGGGAGGGCCAGATGTTGACATCAATTATCTTCTTCTGTCACTCTTCACCTTTTTCACCCCTTCTTTCATTTCTTTGAGAAAGTGTCTCTCACTGAACCTAGAGTTCATGATTTCATGAGCTACACTGGTTGGCCAAGGAACTCTAGGCTAGGCTTGACCCCACACCTCTAGCTTTAAAAATAAAGCTTGGTTCTAATGCATGCATAGCAAGCACTCTCCTCATGAGCCAGATCCTCAGCTCCATGGGTGATTGATGCTTTACTGCAGACTATTGGTATATCATCATGATCTCCTGTGGCCTCCTGAAGTTCTCATGCCCAAAGACTGACTGACTTTTATATGCCCTGCCTCTAGGGGAGCCTGGATGTCTTGGGGCAGGGGTAGTGAAGATGCTGCAGAAATACCCTTAAAGGGAGATGAAAATTTATGGGTAAAGCTCTTACCTTCTTTACCAACCTACATGGCAATTCTAGCTTGTCTCCACATCATGTCTCATACTGTACCTCACTGTAATATATTTTTAAAAAATATTTATTTACTATGTATACAATGTTCTGCCTGCAAGTATGCCTCCAGGCCAGAAGAGGGCACCAGATCTTATTTTAGATCGTTGTGAGCCACCAAGTGGTTGCTGGCAATTGGACTCATGACCTCTGGAAAAGCAATCAGTGCTCTTAACCTCTGAGCCATCTCACCAGCCCCTAATCTATTTATTAATACACACTTTTTATTTGGTTTCTCCTCTTCCACCAATGTGCTTTCTAAGATAAGTTCATACTAAAATTCTTGATTTGGGATTTGATTCAAAGGGCCCTAGCATTCTTAAAGTAGCTAGATGGGGAAAGCCAGAAAGATGTATTGAACCACTTTCTTTAAAGGAAGGATTTTACTGATGTTTGCAGTACACTCAAGCAGATACCAAGTCTAATGGACATGGTTATTGTACAGCGGAGACACAACTACAAAGTAGATGACATACAGAAAAGAAGTTGAATGCTGTGCAGGCTAAGGTGTTCTCAGCCTATCTCTAATTCTCGGCTGGGATATGGTGGGATGAGATGGGCATGTTTGAAATAGGCAGTGTTGGCAGGAAGACTTTAGAGTCCACAGCTGCACGGTAAGGCATTGTTGGCCAGTTTCTTTCCAAGAGCAATAAGTATTCTTTTTTTTTTTCTTCTCCCAGATAGACAGAACATTTGATTGCTAGTGTTGCTGTTGAGGAAACAGCAAAGACTTTAATATTTCATTGGCTGGTCCTATCGACAAACAAGGAGCCCAGCTCGGGACGAGGTTCATTGCAAAGCTGCTACCTCATGGCTGCCGGGGGACTACAGCGGATATCAGGATCTGCACACATAAATTTTTTAACCTTGATAGAGTCAGTGGGAGTTTAACGAGCTACCGAGATCATAACAAAGGCAGTAAATACATAGGGAGCCAGGAAATACAATAGCTCCTTATTTCTCTAGACTTCAGGAGCTCGATGAGTCCAAGGGAGAAACTCGTTCTTACTCAGGGAAATACATGGATGAGACAGTAAGGACTCTCATTTCCCTCTCCACTATGCTTCCAGCATCAAGGAAATAAAAATGAGCATTTGTGCCACGAAACAGGAGGAATTTAAATGGGTGGCGATGATTCAATTTAGCTTGTAAATTAGCTGCCAGGGAGACCATGCGTGCCAAAAGAACCAGCTTTGCTTTTGTTTTGCTAACTTGTTCGCATATTTGACACAGATTAGATATGGATTTATGGTGGCACAGATGACACTCTTCTGAGGGCTCCATGGCACACAGGATGGTCAAACTGGGATCAGAAGAGTGGCCTTCAGGAAGCCAGTAAAGCTTCTTCCCTTCAGCCTTGAAGGGATGAGTGAGAATGACACTGAGACGCTGGGCTCTAATTCAGCCCTTGGAGAATGCTTATTTACTTATCCAAAACAGACCTTGCAATTTAGGCATGCTTCCTGCAGATGGTGACCATCTCCTGACCAGATATCCTAGGTACCAGGAGGGAGCCACTCAACTGTGAGATTTACGATAACCACCTCATTGAACAGATGGGGAGCAGGCTCAAAAAGTTAGTGTCTTCAACCTTGTCATGGCAATGGGGAGGGGGGCTTGGGAGAGAATGACACATATTAAAAGCCATGAAGACCTACTGATTCTACCCAGGTCAGCTGACTACCCTTGCTACTCAGCCAGCCTACACGGCCTACCTAATGTCTTCTCATTCTGGTCCCATTGGCTACCCCACAGGCCATCATTAGCAACTATCATATAACTCTCCCTGGTCATTTCCAGACTGGTATGAGGCCTTTAGAGATGGATGCTAATAGAATGAGCTAATTGCCCTGTAAGCAAACCGCAAGTTAACACTTCTGTAGTAGATGTGGAATCTCCTGGGCAGCTCGGTCAGCAGGTGGATTCCCTTAACAATGAGAGTAGGGGCTGTGGTCTTGGACTCTATTGCCTGCTTTGGATCCCTTTCCCCTAGCTGGGTTGCCTTGTCTGGCCTCAGTTGAAGAGGATGTGCTTAGTCTTGCTGCAACGTGAGGTGCCAGGGTGGGTTGATACCCTGCGGGGGCCTCCCCTTCTCTGAGAATAAGGAGAGGCAGGAAAAAGGGGCTAGGGGACTTGAGGGCAGGGCTGGGAAGAGAGGAGAGAGAGGGGATTGGTATCAGGCTGTAAAGTGATTAAATAAATATATTAAAGGGGGGAGGGGGAGGAATCATGCTGCTAGAAGTAAGAGGTGGTGGGGGTGGGGCTCCTGGAATCCGCTCTGAATTTTGTGTCAAGGCGAGGGATGCTTATCCATGCATCTACTGCGTGCTGGAGCTTCAGAGGGTCACAGGAAGCGCACTCTGCTACTCAGACTGTGGCGTGTTAGGTCTCCACAGGCACACTGGGACTTCCCGAATTCTACCCAGAAGCCTATAGGGAAATGTTGGCTGAAGCTGTTGGCTTTTTTGTTATCCTTCCATGTTGGTCCTGTTCCTTCCTTCCTGGCTAACCTCAGGTGTCTGGCTTCAAAACACCTGAACGCATGTCACTTTCTATTCATTAACTTGACAACAGAATTCACCAGAGACAAGAGCCTGCCTCACCAGTGTCTCAGCTGACGTCAGTCATTCCTCATTGCTATTTTGCTTGAAACAAATCCACCTAATCATGACTAATGAATTTACAGGACTCAAACTGGTCTTTTGGGGCTAACATCAGCTATTTACCACTCTTTCAAAATATTTGACATGCACTGCTTTATTTCCTTGTAAATGCCCATTTAGCCATTGTACTCCCAGCAGGGGAGTGTGTTGGGGTTCTGCTCAGAGCCTCAGAGAATTTCACCCAACCTCGGGGCTTGTATTCTCTCATCACATTCTCTCTGAGCCTGGAAGTCTCAAGCTGTTCATTTTCTGAAGTTCCTGGGAGAAATATTTTTCCTTCACCTCTTATGAATATACTCATAGGATCAGGAGAAGGATTGTTTGTAATTTTAAAATATGTGCTCTGGATTTGTAGTTATAGCCCAACTCAACATGGCTCTTGTCTGCTGTAGGAGGCTTACACATCCCACAAACATGTCTTAGTCTTTTATCTATGGTTGATTATTATACTTGGTTGACAATGGAGCAAACTATGGTGGGCAGATTAAAGTAAAGTAAGGGTAAGGTTATTTTTATCCTCAAGGTTCAAATGGAGTTCAAATCCCTGCTGGCTATCTTAAGAACCAAAATCGTAAAATAAAAGAGAGTATCCAGTCTCTCCCAGCGGCAGGTAAGTGGTTAATTTTGAGATGGTGTGGCTATTGATATCTGTGTGAAGGTGGGATGGCCAGATGCTGTGCTGCTATTCTCTAAGACTGGGCTTGAAATCATCTTCTCATATGTTCAGTCTCTTGAGATATACATGTTGATTGGAAGACTGCTTACCAATCTGTTTAAGGAACTCTAAAAGGGAATTTATATTTATTATGGAAATGTCATGGTCTTATACAGTTGTGATTGTGAAGCATTTCAAAGACTGCTTAAGACAGTCTGTGTGAAGAGGTCACTCACAGTTCCCTCTGGCATTTCAGGAGTCCCCTGGGACAGCCTTTCTGTGGTTTTCTTTCCCACTTGATATCTGCACAATTGTTCAAATGCCACGTCTTCTATCCTCACACCGGGCACATCCATTTGCATATGGGTGTGAATAGATGTCTGTTACTCCCTAAGCTTCCACCATTTGCAGACCTGGCTTGTTGTTCCCCTACAAAGTGCCATCCAGTGAGTGAGCAGGAGGTATGCTCAGCTCCATTTCTAAGATGAGATGGTGTAAGCTCAGAGAAGTGAAGCAAGCAGCCAGCACCTGTGTGACTCCAGTGTCCAGCTTCCTCCTGCTACCTCCACTTTGTACTTATGCAAGCACAATATCTCTCTTGCACGAGATTCTGAATGAATATGTAAAAGAAACCTCAGCGCATATTTAAGGTCAGCGTCCAGATCCGAACTTATAGTCAGAAACACAATCTTTCATCTGAGATAAAATATCTTTAATTTCCTTGAGTGCCTCTTTTAAGTTAGAGATAATTCACTTGGAACTTCCAGGATGAGCAAATTACAATCTCACATTTCTGAGGACTGCCTCACCCAATATTTTCACAAAATAATAGGTCTTCAAGTGGCAGTCACTTGAACCTACAGTTTATTTCTTTTGCAATAGAATTATAATACTCCATAATGAAGAATTCAATAAAAGCTACTTTCTGGTTACAGAAATCAGTCTACACTAGACGTTTAATTTATATACAGGTGCATAATTCAGTTCTACTGTCCTTTCCTCTGGCCCTGAGCAGATATCAAACCATATCCCCTCCTTTAGCTGTCCTTATCACTTAAAAATACTTGCATGTTTTCACTATGCATGCAACCATATTTTGATCTCGGCTCAGGTCTTTGCTCTTCCTGTGGTACCTTCTTGCGTGGCTCACTGTGCCATCATCTCACCTCCCTTTAGAGACCTCCAGCTCATCGCTTCCACCAGAAGCGTAATAATAGTCGCAGGCACGTGTGCGACATATGACTTACTGTTTTCTAGTAGATACACAAAAAGTAAAATGGGCGGCATGCCCTTTAGTAATGTGTTTTACATTGCCCAACATATGTCAGCCACTTCCCTATGTGATCTGTAAAATTAGGGAATTTTTATGCTTTACGTTTATAAGAAGCCTTCACTCTGTGTGCCGCATTTTACATGTCGGGTCTGTGCTTTTCTCTTTGGACTTGGTACAAAGTGTACCAAAGCCACACACACTAAGGGCCATCAGATCAGAGGATGCGCCTTTAGTAGCATTCTTGTAGAATCCCTTTTCTATTATAGAGGTGCCATTCTTATTGCCGGATGGCTAGAAGAAGGCAGCTGGGTCTGAGCCTCAGGGATTTACTAATTGTGTGACCCGGAGAGCACATGACAGCTTCAGCCGCAGGGTTGACTTTTTCTTGCTTGAGAATTGCACACATACAACTAATGTGTTTTCTTCAAGTCCACCTCCTACCCCTTCCCTTCCAACTCCTCTCCCCAACACCACTTTCCCTTCCCAACCATGTACTTGAAAACAAAGCAAAACAGACAAGCAAACAACCAGAGCGAGCCTGCTTAGTGCGGTCAGTGTGCACACAGGCGCACAGCCCTGGAATGCAGACAGTCTCCCCGGGGCCATGTGGCTGAAGAAAACCTACTCTGCTCTTCGGTACCCATCAACTAGCAATGACTCCTCAGGAATAGGACTTCATGAGGCCTCCCTCATCCTTGTTGATATTTTGGCCGCTTGGATCTTGTACAAGTCTGGTGCGTGCAGTCAGATCTGCTGTAATTTCATGTATGCAATGTCCATGTCAAGGAAATGCTGTTTCAGAGCCATCATATATGACTTCTGGCAATTATAACTGCCCCCCCTCACACCCCCGCTCTTCATGATGATCCCTGAGTCTCTCTCTTTCGTGTGTGTGTGTGTGTGTGTGTGTGTGTGTGTGTGTGTGTGTGTTTAGAGAGGAGGTCTCCATAGTCCCTATTCTCTGCCTATTGGCCATTTATGATTCTCTATTAATCATCATCTAATGTAAAAAGAGGTTTCACTGTTGATGACTGAAAGCTGTGCTAATCTAATCTATGGACATAAGATAATCCATGGGTATAATAGGATATCTTAACCTTTACTTTAGCCTAACATTTCCTGTTAGAATTAATTTTTTTCTATGAACCCTTCTCAACGTGTTCAAGATTGAGAATCTTTGTTTTAGTCAGCTTTGTATTATAACTTTGTTGTCTTTAAGTTTAGCCACCGATACCTAAACAAATTCTTCCCTTGTTTCTAGGTTAGTCTCCAAACTTCCTAGTAGAAGATCTCTGTTTCTCTTTTTCCTTTACATCAAGAAGCTATAGAAAAGTCTATGAGGGAATGAACTTCAAAGAACAGTTATTAACAAAAAACGCAAAGTGAATTTTACTGATAATAATCTTCATGTGTGAACATCTGAGTTCCCAAAGAATAGCAACAGATCCCAAAATTCACGAATTAATAAAAATAAAAACTCCAAAGATCAGCAGTATTGGAGATTATATACAGAAAGTCAAATGTTCACTATGGTTTCTGACTTATATACTGTATTACTGGAGATACAAACTAAAGAATAAAACAAACGTGGGGCATGTGCTGGTTAAACTATAGGCACATCAGACTCAGGTGTCAGTGGGACGGAATCAGGTGACCTCTACCTACAAGGCAGTTGAATATTGAGATTTGGGTCTCTAAGACAGCAGCTGTGAAGATGCCTCTAGGAATGACCCCGGAACTGATATCTTTGAAGTCATGGTTGAGAATGACATGGTAGGTTTATGTCTTTATCTGCTTCTACTTCTTCCCAAGAGAACACAGCATGCCAGGAGTAGCTTGAAGAAGGGTAACATAAAAAAAGGCTGAGAGGAGATGACAGACATCCACAAGGATGTCCAGAAATGAGTGGCATCCGAGAGCTCTCGGTGGAGGGGGGGGAAGGCTCAAACAGAAGGGAGTTAAATGCCTGTTAGGCGTGGGTGGAGTAGAAGCCTGTCAGGTGTTGGAAGCTTCTGCTTTGTCGTATTTCAGAGAGTTTTTAGCACAGGGTAGGTGATATGGGTGAATTTATAGTTTTGTGCCAACAGAAATCCTTCTTTTTGCTTCTTGTTTACATGATTCTTTTTTAATTATCATTATTAAATTTTTCCTATGCATATTTGTTATTTATAAAACCATGTTATATAATGACATTTTCATACAAGTTTGTGTTGCACAGTGAAGATGTGTTCCGTGTGATGGGTAAACTTGTTTGTCCACCTGTTGCACCTGGGAAGAGGGAACTTCAGTGGAAGAATTCCTTCTTTCAGCCCACCGTGGGTAGCACCAGTCCCTAGGCTGGTAGATTAGGGCTGTATAAGAAACTGACCGTGTACAAGCTAGAATGAGCAATTAGGTAAACAGCATTCTTCTGTGCTTTCTGCTTCAAGTTCCTGACTTGAGTTTATGTCTTGGCAACCCTCAGTAATGACCTGCAAGCGGAAATAAACACTTTTCTTCCAAGATACTTTTGGCCCATGGTGTTTATCACAGCAGCAGAAGTGAACTACAACCCCCTGTATATACACTCCTGACCCTCTCGCCTTTTATTAGTCTCCTTTGTTCCTGTGAACAGTTTCCTGTCTACTTTTCTATCATAGCTACAGACTTGATTTTAACCATATATGTAAAAGTTAGAAACCAAAAATCAGATTAAAACCTAAGAAATCTGCTTCCCTAAATTTTGACTTATCCATTTAGTATGATTGTCTCAGGTTGCATGCTTTTTCCTGCAAGGGACATAGGCATCACCTCTGAGATACTTTGTATATGCTTTTCCACTCAGGCTTTGGGTGTTTGCACTGAAGAGGAAGTTTGGTTGGAAAATAACTTTCACTCAATCGTTTGAATCTCAGATGCAGAATGTATTTTTGTATATTATGCAGAAAAGGGTATGATCGTCACAGCCCAGTCAGGGCTGGAGATCAGGGCTGTGTTGCTAAGGAAGAGAAACTGTTGGAAATATTACTGAGAGCTTCTAATACCGCGTTGGTAGCTTTGCTAGTTCTTTCCAAAGGCAAATTTGGAGCGTGTGACCTGAGGAGGGTCATGAGCATGGAGTGGCCGGGTGAGAGTTAGCAGGTGCCTGGTGAATACTGGGAGCCTGGGCCTAAGAAATACACATTAGGCTGTTCATTTTCTGTGCCTGCTTGGGCTGCTCAAACATGGATACATGTATTGTTTTTCATCCTGTTCTGATTTCTTAAGGCTTTTTTCCTTCTTGCTTCAGCTCCAAGTTTCCTGAGGACCTTCAGTGTCTGATGCTCATTTTCACAGAGTCTCTCTGCTTGATGAAGAGCACAGATAACACACAAAGTCTCCGAAAACCGCAGTGCTGTTCTTCTTTGTCCAGCTGGCATTCAGTAGCTCTCTGTGGTGGTATCAGAATGGAGTTGAATTACTTGTAGTAAGACTATTTAATCTTGTGTTAGTTTGGGATAAAAATAAGATGAGGAAAGACATGCAGACAGACGTTAATTTGGTGCCTAGAGCCTCTGAACCACTGTCGTCAGGAGCCACATACCTAGTGGTCATTAATCGACTTCGAAAAACACTGGTCTTATCTCACAGGTTAGAGTGGTACCTCGGAGAGATGTAATAGGCTACTGAAGCAAAAGTACACAGTTAGGCGCACACTCCAATGTATCTGATTTAAAAGCTTATTCTTTGTCCCGCATGCTTAGCAATCAGCAATGCAGTGATGTCATTTCGACCTCACTAAGTTAGTGATGTCATTTCGACCTCACTAAGTTTTATAGAAAAATAAAAATTTAGAACAGATTTTGGGATAGAGTTTGGCATCTATATAAATGCAAATTTTGACTCCTCAACTGAGATTAACGTGAGTTTTAAATTAGCAGGAGACCCAAGTGAATATATCCTGCTCATTAAAGGGACCCTGCTTCATTCTTCCCTGAAAGGCATGATTTTCTCAAGAGGACTTGGGTCCGAGGTTACATCCTTTGAGCTTCTCTTTAACAGGCTGCAATTTCATCTCTTCCCAGGGAACGATGATTCAGGCTATTGAAACTACTGATAACTGAGTGTCAAGCTTACACACGGCAGTATCTGGATTCATTTTTACTGGCATGAAGGTTTAGAGGAAGCGACAGGACTCAAAGCCATGCAGGAAAACCTTTCCATTGCTTATGGTGATAAGAAAGTGGTTCAGAGTCCTGTAGCCTATGGAGTTCACTCAGCCTCAGATGAGAACGGATGCGAAGAAACGGACACAACACCTAGAACCTCTGCCCCCAGCCTTCCACGTGCCTACCCACAGCAGCAGGTCTGCCTTCCCACTGACTGTGGGAGTCTACTTGGCCCTCTTCTCTTATGGAAAGGCCTGTGACTGTCATAGGCCTTAAGCCTCTGTTGGATATGGGAGAACTGACAGGTAGAATTAGAAACAAGCTTTGTGCTGGGCGCTCTTTTCAGAATTATTCTCATCTGTCTGGATATTGAAATGTTACAGAATTCCCAGTTTAGGATCCTTTCCAGATAGGTTCCCCATAGCTTTTGTGTTCACGGACGAGGACATCCTTAGGGTGGTCTCCACCCTTGCTTCAGTATTTTACCTACTGGGGCACATAGAACAGGACAAGCGGGATTATTAGTGTCTCCTTAATATTAAGATGGAGGCAAAATAGACCTTCCCCATGGTCTTCCTGTAGGGAGTGGTAGAAATTCTTCATATAAGGTTGTCACCCCATAGGCCACCAACACATCAGTAAGTAGCATCCATATGAAGTGTTTATTTTACCCATGGCATTGTAGAGCCTTCCAATCTCAGTAGCCATCATGGTCCCTCTTTAACTGTAATACTGAAGCTTCATACATGTATATATAGTAGATCTGGATTGGCCAACACTGGATGCAGCACCTGGACACACACCCCTCCTCCTCCAGCCCTTTACAC
>OU015757.1:72110992-72222683 GCA_907169655.1 Acomys percivali | reverse complement strand
TTTTTTTTTTTTTTTTTTTTTTTTTTTTTTTTTTTTTGGTTTTTGGCAGACAACCTTCACAGAAGAAGGGAGAGAAGGAAATGATTTGGGAAACTGCCACTGGCAGCACCAGGATTGCAGAGCCTTGGCGGAAGTTGAACTAAATATACTTAATATGCATTTAGACCATGTCTGGCCCAGAGGAGGTGTTCTCAAATAATTACACAGGCTTAAGTGACATTTAGAGACAAGGGTTAGCCTATGCTCGTGGGCACATTGGACCACACTGGAGTTTCTCTAACTGCTAGACCAGGGCAGTTAGCTTACCTCTAGTGGTAAATAGGGCACTGCCTTTCCACTCGGAGAAGAGAAGGCTAACACTGACGGAGCCTCTGTAGACAGACAGCGTAGCGTCTGAAGCTTCAGATAATGGTCCTAATAGGAGTGTGTGTTACCGAATGCGGGGGTCACAAACGTAATCGGTAACAGCAAAATGTCTCTGAACCTGGAATGATGAAAAATAATTAAACGCCAAATGCTTAATAAACTTGAGGGGGTCTCCAGAATCACTTGGTTCACTTTGCATCAAGAGATGTCACCAAACCTTGGATCTGAGCACAGAACACGCTCTCTTTGCATGGAGCATTGGTGCTTACCATCACGCCACAGAGGGCCAATGAGTGCCATGATGAGCATCATGGCCCAGATCCTAGACTGATGTTCTGCATGCCAGGAATTGTACTGCTCCTACTGTACATACGATGTTTTCAGTCTTATAGAGGCAAGTGGAGTAATCGCAGAAAATAGAAACTTTTAATTTTTCCCTACTATCATTCCTCAAAATATGTCTCATTAGCACATGTGCTAGATAACATTATGCTAGAATGCCTGAGTTAAAAAAATTGCAGTTGAAGTTGTGATTTGTGTGTCATAATAAAATGCACAGCTTTATGGATTTTGGCCTGGTGATAGAGGAGAATTTTCAGTCATTTCTGAAATGGCTCAGTCATACTTGGGCCGCTTTGCACTGCGTGTTTATGTGAAGCAGTGTTCTCAACACTGACGATTATAAAAGCAAAGTATTAATCAGTTCTGGAGAGTGCTGAGGATGTCTTGCGTCATATGCTATCAAGCTTTCAGACAGTCGTTAATTCTTTATGTGAAACTAAACAAGCATATCCATTTCATTAGTATGTAAAACTCTCTTTATCTTTCAAATTGGTAAGAATTCTTTCAAAAGTCAATTTCTTTATGATTTAATTTCACTTAAGAGTTTGAGTTTTTTACACCTGTTTTATGTTCTGTATGTCTGGATAATGTGAACATTTCTGGGGTGAAAATGTGTTGTACTATTATATTCTATTGGTAAATAGCTGGGTATTTTGTGTCATATCTATTATATTTATACAGAGAGGGAAGTCTTGCCTCTACCTTTTCCTAGGGCTTCAAAAATTAACCCCTCTTATTGGATATGAAGTTTCTTGACACAAGGTTAACAGAGGAGGTCATTTGGTGATACTACTTAAAGTAGAAGAGAAGAAAACACAAACGTTTGTTGGCAGAATACAAGCCTTAGACATATCCACACCCCAATCTTTGCAACCTGGGAATGCACTGGAACATATGGAGAAGAGACACCAACACTTCAGAGTGATCAGAGTTACCTACCAGCCAATTCTTAGATGACAGTACCCAAGTGGGTGCCGTGAAGTCACTGAGTTCTTTACAGTGAAACAGGGAAGCAGAGGGGACACGCGAGAGGAGTGTCAGGGAGCTGCCACGGACACTGAAGCTTCAGTCCCAGCTCTGCTAAGGATTATCTTAAGAGCTGAGCAAAGAAGAAAAGCAGCCACTAAACCTAACATATTGTCATTACTTTCTCTGGTGCCACCTTAGATGTGCAGGCGCCTTCTAGGAAACCAGCGGTCCGAGATGCTAGTAGTTACCGGTCTGTCTGTCTTGTGGGAGAGGCGGCACACGATAGCAGCCAGTCATCGTAAGGCTTTTTAATACTACTTTTTGTTTTGAATCATGTATATGAATGTGTCTGTGAATTTGTCTGTGTGCCTGTGAGTGCAGGAACTTACGCGCTCCAGAAGAGGGTGCTGGATCCCCAAGAGCAAAAGCTGCAGACGGTTGCGAGCCCCCTGGTGTGGGTGCTGGGAACTGAGCTCAGATCACCTACAAGAGCAGAATAAGCAGCAAACAGCTGAGCCACGTCTTCAGCTCCCACTCTTGCTTACTTATAAGCAGTTTACTCATCACATAGGTGATAACAAGTGAGGACCTAAATAGACCTCAGTTGATATCTCTATGTAGGACTGTCTCTCCTTTCAAACATAAGGCTAACGATTGAGCACTTTGGGGGAAACAGATTTGATAATATTCACTTCCTTTTTCTCCTTAGCAGACACAAGGTTTTCTAGTTCCTTACCAATAAATGAAAGAAAAAAAATACTTTCATTTGAAAACACACTTCAGTATCAAAGGCTACCATTTATCCATTCTTATTTCTCTTAAAGTGGTTGATGCTCACGCTGGCACTGTGTGGAAGATGACGCTTACTGTGTGTTCTCCAGCTATTTATGCTAATTGTAGTCTCATTTGTATCAAAAGATTCATGAAAGTATCAAGAGACACTTTATATCGAATGAAAAACTATTGCACTGGGTGTTTCAGGGCTCAGAAAAGAACAATTATTAAAATATATTACTCAATTAAACATAGAAATCCGTATCTATCTCCAGGAGCTGGACATAGAGGCAACACTGTGAGCAGCTCAGACGGGCGCACTACATCTCACGGCTGTGGCATGCTGTGTCTGTGAAGTCGGGCAAAGGGCATACAGCAGATAAACTGTCAGCAAGGGTGGAGAAATTTGAGGCTTGTTCTGACACCGTGTCCATTGTGTTGTGACTGTGAACTGCCCTCCAAGGGTTGATGTGTTTGAGCACTTGGTCCCCTGCGGATGACACCTTTTCAGAAGGTTGTAGAACTTTTAAGAGGTAGAGCCTTGATGGAGGACTTAGTTAACTGGATCTGGTCTTGTTCTTTGGTAGCCTGGCCTCACACCCTGTATGCTCTGTGTCTGGTCTGTGGATACACTGCTCCTGGTGTGTTAGCTTCTACTGTCCCGCTTTCCTTGCCAGGAAGGCCTGCACTTCTCCATACACTCTAAACCTTAAAACATCCTTACTACATAAGTTGCCAGCTATCAGATATTTGGTCATAGAAATGAGAATAGAAATAGGTACAGTTCCCCTTAGAGAAAAACCACACTGGTCAAAGAAGCAGCCTCCTGGAGAGCGGACATCCTCCTGAACTAGCCAGTGACCATTCAAATGACAGCCATCATCTACTCAGTAAAAAGGCATCTGTTATTTGCTTCAAGAAGAAAATGGCACACCAAGGGAGGGACTCAGGAAGGAAGACCTATGTAGAAATGTGTCAGCTGACATTAGCTCTCCTTGACACAAACATCCCTTCCTCTAAGAAGTATGAGCCAGTAGCATCCATTCTCCAACTACTAACCTCAGTCCTTGGCTTAGGCCTCTTTCTAGACCATTCACAGGTATGGTGGGTTCTGGATTCACCTGAGCTTCTGGTTTCACTGATAAGCTCTTGGGCTAAAGCATCCAGCAAGTCCAAAGTCAACTGGCAAGTCCAGAGCTGCCTGGCGTAGAGCTTTGGCCTCTTATTTCTGAGTATATTAGATGTACACTGCTTGCTGCTCTCTGGTTTTTTTGGCTAGAACTTCGTAGAGGAAAACCTTACATAAGAGTGGAAAATAGCTAGGAGGAAGGAAAAATTGATTGCATTATTTTCTAAACCTCTAACCAGAAGTTTTGTTTGCTGTCTAAATAAAGCAGCCTGCTCTAAGGCACCTGGAAACTTGGCATATAGGGTGCATAATGTACAAGCCAACAGCTACTGCCTGGGGAGACTGTCGAGTCTGAGGCATGGATGGTCCTTAGCCAAAGTGTCTGGAATGTTGTAGTAGATCCTCAATAAACACCGAACAAAACCTGGCTGTCATCACCATCACTGGAGGAATCTATTATTGAATCCACTCCTGGCCAGGGAGGGCATAGTTCAGTATTTAGCGGATATAACAGAGAACCCTCCATATGAGAACATAGGAGAACTCTGTGGCGTCAACGTTGATCCACTCTCTCGTCAAGCTTAGAATCGGAGCTTCTTTCTCTCTCTATTTGGCTTGTTCCATAGCTGTGGAGCACCCACGTTGCTCAGGGGCTCCCGTGGGTATGTGGAGGCACAGATTTCTGTTCTTAGGATCTCCGAGTTTGTGACTCAGACATTTTGATGAGGAGCATAATGACTAAGGCTTTACTTGAGCTCACTTTTTCTGTGCTTGGCACCATGAGGATTACAGCAGGAAGCGAGTGCCAGGAACTAGCAGAGGTTACAGAGCACACACACACGAAGAATAAGGACTGATATAATGCTGATATATTCTGAGTGCTGAAGGGGATCAGCTGTGGGTTCTGGGGACCTTGGTAAACACCGTGAGCAGGAGCCCTGGGAGCCCTGGGAGCCCTGGGAGCCCTAGATAGCATCCTCAGCTGGGCATCAAGCTGTCATCAGTGGCCATCTTGAATGTTCGCTCTTCAAATCGCTGTAACCTTGGCTGGCATCTGTTTGTGATTACACAGGAGACCACTAGTGAGGTCTGAGAGTTCACAACCCATGAAGTCATGAACAAAGTGACATGATTGTTTTAAGCACCTACATTATGGGTCCATTATTTATACAGAAACGGGAAACAAAATGCACTGACTGACACAATACATTCTCCTGTTTTGAACCCACTTCAGCTCTTTCGATGCCTATGCAGAGAGTGCAGAAACTGTCATAGACACAGGTACTTCCTCCTGACTTCCAGCTCCATGGCCCACTGGAAAATTCCATGGCACGCCATTGCTCTTCTCTGATTCTTTGGTGGTGTCTCATTTCCTTCCTTAAAAAGCTTCCAAATGTGTGGCCCGCTCTCCTTCCTTTGCTTAGCTCCCGTCCTTTTGACCTGAGACCACGTCCTGTGAACTGGTGCTTCTTCAGAGAGACCTCCCCTGAGAGTAGGCGCCTCTGTTGTTTCTCCTGGAGCTTTCAGTGCCACTGTAGACCATAGCTGGTGGTTTTCTTTAAAACTTTCACTCCAAAAGTAAGGGCCGGTGTCACTGCTGCGTAAAGTCATGGCAGAAGGAATGACATCTGAATACTGTCATCATTTTCCCTGAAATCACTAACAGGGTATACACTCATTTATTATTAATTTAGCCTATCCTCAGATACAATCTCCATTCATCCACTCAACTAGCATTAATTGTGATAAAGGCTAATAATATTCAATAACCCCATTAAGTAGCAAGCCCAAGCTAGACATATAAATGCCATTTCACTAATGCCTTGTGATAACTCTATGATGGAGGAAATTCTACCCTCCTTTTATAGGGGGAGATCTCAGGTATAGAGAAAAGAAGCATATTTTTCTGAGACCCTACAGAAGTCAAGGCCTGGGCAAAGAGGTGGGCCCAGGCCTGTCCAGGTGCACATGCCACATTCATGCACCCTGTTCTTATAAGGAGTAGTGAGAGCGTGGGGCCCTGATAGCAAAGTGCTAGCCTTACATCAGTACCCATCCTCTTGCCTTTACTAGCTGGCAGCAAGCCAAGTGCATCATGGCTGCCACCCCTACTGCTCCATGGATGCCTTTAAAGGTGAGTGAACCAAAAGAGCAAGAATGCCCTGAGCCCCCATGTCTTTCTCAAATACAGAGGGCCACAGGATGCCTAAGCGTCTTTCTATTTGTCATGTGGGCTTCCTGGTGATGGCTGCCAATATGGGAGGGGGTAGGGTGCACATTAACGTTTGGGTCATTCATTGAAACAGGATCTGTCTGAAGAGCAGCAGACGCCCCCTGTTGTCATCTGTGCCTAATCACCATGTAGGAAGCACAATGACTGTCACATCTGATTGGTTGGCCTGGCTGAAAAGGGCCTGGCTGCCTGGTAAGCAGGTGAAAAGAGGAGCCTCATTGCCTTCAGGTTTGCATTGCGGAGCTAATTGTTGCTGCTCCACTGTTGGGGGTCAACAACTTATTAGGGTTGCATTAGTGTTTCTTCACTGGTTGCTGTGTGATGTGTGTCGGTGATGGCCTCCTAGGTCTACAGGGGTCAGTAGTGAGCAATCGATGGGCATGGCTGAGCAGAAGCTTGGCCTCTGGCTATGGAGCTGGCTGTGTGGTTCACTCAGTGCAGTCTGACCTAGTTTTCTAGGTATGTTGATTCTGAGAAACAGGTTCGAGCAGATGGAGGAAATGGGGTGTCCTCACGTGAATGCAGCGTGGTCGCAATCTTACACACAGACTCACTGGACTGTCCCCTGTTGTCTGGTAGGCCCATCTCTTTATGCCTTCAGGGCTACGTTCCCTTCTGAAAGAGTCAGCTACTTCATTACATACCCACCTGCTATGCAGGCAACTCTAAAAAGATTAGCCATATGCAAATTACATAATTTAAATCCCAAACTAGGATACTTCTTGAGGGTGAAAGAAAACACTAAAATAATAAATGGTAGAATATTTATAACAATTAAAGTTCAGACTCCCTCCGGGGAAACTGGGGCACGTCACTTAAAGTTAGGTGTCAGTGAACACGCTGGTGCTCCTTCCCAGTAACGAGGAAGGGGAAACCCAGATCAGTCCCCAATTTTAGGTCAAGTCAGGTGTTTTTTTCTTTGGCTCTATCCGCCAAGCCCCAGTTTGCATCTAGAAGCCTCCATTTCAATCCTAACTTGAGTGTTGGGACAACATTGCTCTCGAAGAGCTTCAGAAGCACATGCTCCTGAAACACACAGGAAGTAAGGTGCTTAGAGTTCTGCTGTTGCTGTTGGGTGTATCAGCAGTCCTCCAAGTCTGCACCCAGGCAAGGGCCACACTGCCTCTGCCTCCAAGGAGGAGAGAAGATGGCAATGAGATAGAAGCTTAGCATTTGAGAGCTCATCACTGGCCAAGATGTCATCCCAGGAGAGAGTCAGTTAGGGAAGAGGGGAGGGATGAAAAAAAAAAAAAAAGAAAGACTTAAAAATTTCTCCATAATAGCCACTACATGAATCTCCTCTCTCCCCAGCTACCTGGGGTTGCCGGCTTGCAGAACTGGTGATGCGGGCCTCCAAGTTAAGACTAAAACAGAGGATTCTAGAGGCACATAGGGCTGTGATGAGTAAAACCAAAGGCAAAGTACCCGACTTGTGTGGGGTCAGGACCATGAATGGTGTAGAGACAGAGCTCTAGAGCTTTGAAGGACCTCTGACAGAGGCATGGCATTGTTTGTGAAGAGTTCAGGAAGCACATGCCCCTGAAATACAGAAAGTAAGGCCATTTCTGAGCCATGGCACTTCGATGAGCTCTCAAGTGTTCTCCGTAAGCACAAGATGATATTAATAACAATAGTGTCAGCGTTTGTGGAGTGCTTATCTGGCAGGCACTATTCAAAACATTCAATGTGTATTTTCTCATTGAGACAGAATATTAGAGTTCAAAGGAAATGCAATGAATTTAAATAAATTAAAATTGAAAGTATAATTGCTGTGGCAAAATTGGAATCCACACTCGAGATTCCAAAAGGCTTGAAAACCTTGGGGGAAAATCAAACCTTTGGCATACCAGAGAATATCTTTTTAAAAGATGCGTGTGAATTTTTTTAAAAGCTGACAGTTGTTAAGCACTTTGATGTCACAGCACATAAAGAAAAAGCTAATTAAGTCACAAGGAGAAAATTATGGGCTGGCGGCAGTGGGGTGTCACAGGGTGCAGGGGAAGGCAGCCATCAGCTGGCATGTGTTGCTGCACCTCACACCCAAACACATAGGACCTGAGTTCAGTTGCCAGCACCTCCACTGGGCAGGTCACAACTGCTTGAAGCTCTAGCTATAGGAAATGTGACATCATTTTCTGTGTCTGAGAGCTGCATCCACATGGCACACACTCACACATACACACAAACAAAAAAACATTAAAAATTAAATCTAAAACAAGTTCTAACCAGCTTGAATAAATGGGATTTCAGAACAAAAGTAGACGGGTAGATATTTGAAAAATAAAATGTAGGATGAATTTGATGAATATCTACTAAACTTTACAAAATAATAATTCTCTAAACTTTAAGTTATAATCAAGCATTTATAAAAAGTAGCATTTATTTTAGGTCACAGAGCATGTTATAAATTATTTTACCAAGTCAGAAATTGAGTAGCTCAGGCTCTACCTTCAAGACAATAAATTTCTACCAAATGTAATGACATGAAAAGTTAACAACAGACATATACTTTTAAATGTAATTAAGTGTAATGTTTTTTTTATCAGAAACAAAGGCAAAAAGTAATAAAGAATTCAAGAGTCAATGGTAAGAATAAGAAATATGCAAGAACGTTGCTAAACTAAACTCTGGGGTGAATTCTTATCCTTATATTTTTACTCTTTTTACAATAAGATTTATTTTATTTTTAAGTACATGTGTGTGAGTGTGTATGTGTGGTTATGTGCATATGAGGGTGTCTGTGAAGGCCAAAAGAAGGCCTTGGATCTGCTGGAGGTAGAGAACCAAACTTGAGTCCCCTGGTAGAGCAGCAAATGCTCTCCACTACTGAGCTGTATGTAAAACAGAAAAAGAAAAGAACAAATAAGTTAACTGTGAGGAAAGGGATTACATAAGAAAAACAATAAGCAATAGGACACTGGAAATGGAAATTAATATAAATGAGTGGAAAATAAATATTTTACAAGTCAGACTATTTTTAGGTGGCACAGGAAGTGCTGAGCTCACAATCTGAGAACTGTTTCAGAAGAATATAAAAACATTTTTCTAGTACAACTTATGTGCTTACCCTGCTATGGAAAGCTCAGGCAGCAGGACACGCCTGTGCCATATGTTGGTGGTCTGTGTCTCGCTGTCTGTTTGGAGACCACTATTATGCTTTCTTCTAGAGGAGCAGCAATACTTTTATAGTGAGAGCTGAACCAGCAAGTCAGCCGCAGATGAGGAGTAATCTTTTTGTGTCGATTTCACTAGGCTAAAAGGTACTCGGAGAACTGATAAAAGAAAATGTCTTGACATGTCCATGAGGGTATTTCCAGAAAGACTGACATTAAATGCCCAGGGAGAATAAAGAAACTCTGCTTTGACCAATGTGGAAGGATTGTCACCTGCTCTGCTGAGAGCTCAACAGAACAAAGAACACGGGGAAAGCAAGCCTGTTCTTTCCTGGAGAGACAGTGTCATCTCATGCTGTTAGATATTATAAAGCTGCAGGTCTGTTGACCTCCAAATGCCAACATGTCCACCGACTGCTCTCAGACTCTCGGGCTTTCTACCTCGGGCTAACAGAGCTACACTGTTAGCCTCCCTGGTTCTGGCCTGAGGGCTCAGTGTCCCTAGGTTCACGCTGAAAGATACCACAAGCTTCCTTCACTAGTCCCCCATCCAGCTCTCTAATGTTCTCTTAGCAAACCTTGGCTAATGCACACATTGATAGATCCAAGGAGAAAAATGATTTAATAAAACATGTAGTTGAAAGTAAATCTTCCCTTAAATGTGAGGACTAATTGGAGAACTAGAATCCATTTGCCTCCACACTTGTAAAGCTATTCATTTGTAGCTTCTAGCCTTCACTATGAAAAGGCAGGAAAGGCCCCTCTGAAGTCACATCTATTTAAAAGGTAGAGGAGGATAGTATTTGGGGAAATAATTGATGAAAGACTATTATTCAAAAATAAAACAATAAGAAAATGAATCATGCAATTAAAAATGGGCATATGATCTGAACAAACAACTCATCAGAGATAATATATAGCTTTAGATGAGTAGAGGAAAAGATATTCACCATCATGTATCATTAGAGAAGTGGAAATTAATACCACTGCATAATTATTGAGTGGCTAAGACCCAAAGCACAGACAATAACCAGTGCTGGTGAGGATGTGGTGAATCATAAATCACCACTCATTTTTTTTATTGAAATCCAAAATAGTAAACCCACTTTGGAAGATACTTTAACATTATCTTATTAAACAATAATTTAACTATATAATTCACCAATTTACGCCCCCAACCATTACTTAAATGAGTTAAAAACTTACTTCTAGAGAACGTTATACACAAATGATTTGAGCAGCTTTATTCACAATCACTGAAGTTTGGAATCAGTGAAGACGTACTTCAATTGTTGGGTAGACAAACTTTGGTTTATTCATTTTGGGATATTACTTGGCAATCAAAAAAAAAAAAATGATCCAACAAGCCAGGAGGAGACATGCGGAACCTTTAGCGAAGACTCAGGGACAGCCGCTGCTCTTGCACTGGATGGTCCAGCCACACAGTGTTCTGAGAAGGCATAACTGCAGAGGGTTAGATGAGCAGCTAAGGTCCAGGAGGCAGCGAGGTAGAGCCCGGAGGGCAAGAAGACCTTTGTGCATGTTATTGCAATTGTTGTTACTGGCATGTATTTCTTAATATTTGCACGCCTGAAAAACAGCAAGCTCTCGTGTAAAATATGGACCTTGGTTGATATAGCTAAGCTGGTGTTGGCTTACCGATTCTTCCAAATGGGCCATACTGATGCAGGAAGTGAGGATCTGTGGGAGATTGACATTTACAGACATTCTCTTTACTTTCCCTCAGTTCGGCTGTGAAGCTGTTCTTCAAAATAAAGTCCTCTCTCAACTTACGTACACAATCAGAACTGATATATAGAATTCTGCTATAATAGGAAGAAGAATTCAAAAGTCAAGAGGATTCCCAATTAGCCTTTGTAAACAATGAAAGAACGTTTTCTTAGAGAGCATATGGGTGAAAATGTTGTTTAGTTATAAAACAAGTACATAGAAATCTCTTTACCATATACTAGTAAAGGCTTGAAAATTTTATGAAAATTTTAACTTGGTAACAATAAAAGTCACCATATTAAAGAATTCATGTACCATGGTCACTAAAATTAGAAGCATCTGTCTTAATCAAACACACACACACACACACACACACACACACACACACACACACACACACACTTTATATGAAGAAAAATGTAAAAGTTGAAAAGACAGAAATATTTTAAATGAAAATAATACTTGCTAGATGAAAAGTTTCAATGTTTGAAGGCCATTATTAATTTAAATCAAATGAGTACCAAAACCAATTCCACTGGGATTTGTCATTGTTGAGATGGGATCTCAGAGGAAATCCCTGGCTGCCCTTGGGACTCCCTGTGCAACCAGGCTGGCCTTGAACTCCCAGAGACCACTTTCCTTCTGACTCTCTCGTGCTGGAATTAAGGACATGTGCCCCCACTTCAGGCTGGTGTGGATGTTTAGTAATATGGAAAAAAGGAAAAGAAAGGAAAGGATAGCTCTAAGGTAGAGTATGCCTTGCTCTACAAGATAAATAATTTGTCAAGTATCCATAGGTAAGACAGACCCAAGGATGGAGAGGCTTCTGAGGCATAGTGCTGTGGCAGTACAAATTCAGTGACTATCAAAGTCTGATCCTGTAAGGGATGTTCACAACTGGGTAGCCACTTGGAAATGCATGCATTTATAACAATGCTGTATGTATATATGTATGTATATATATATATCCCCAAACTTATTTTCCAAGTTAAAAAATTTCAAAAGAAGTAACTGAAGCTCAAGTAAGAAATGTGTTTAAGTGGTTATTGGAATTTAAGAAGAGATAAAATATTTTTATGAATCAGTATACTCCATATACATAACTGCAGGAAAGCAAAACTATAGGAAAATGCAATGCTACAAACACATGTATAGCAAAGAGTTAATCATTTTATGTAATAAAATAAACTTGTATCCCACAGTGTAACATCAGACCAATCCAATCAGGAAATAGCATTGGGTTTCTTTCTTTCTTTCTTTTTTTCTTTTTCTTTTCTTTTCTTTTCTTTTTTCTTTTGTCACAGAGCAGTGCTCGTATGGCTGTCTAAGGGATGGGATCTGCCGTTTCCGTAAGGCAATTTGTTAACATGTCAAAGATATTAAAAAATGCATAGCCTTTGACCAAGTAATTTCATTTTAAGGATTTATTATGAAGACATTCTGATTTATAACCAGGAAATATAGGAAACTGCCTGGTGCCCAACAATATGAGATTTATTGTGCTAATTAAGGATATTTCAGATCATGGAATAGTTTTTAGCTTTAAAAACTTAGAAAAGATGTTTCAGATAAGAACACTCACAAGTACTCTTAGCAGAAGGACAAAAGCTATCACAAATATATCAAGGACATGAAAAATCAAAATTTGTGGAAGAGGGTACACACACACACACACACACACACACACACACACACACACACATTCATATAGTAATTTTTTCTAAGCAAATGAAGGCATCAGTGATCTAAACTTTCTTCTTTATACTTATGCTTGTTTTCCTTAAAATTTTTATTGTTTTAAAAAATATTTTATTTAATTTTAACTTATGTGCATTGGTGTGAGGGTGTCAGATCTTGATGTTACAGACAGTTGTGAGCTGCCATGTGGGTGCTGGGAACGGAACCCGGGTCCTTTGGAAGAGCAGTGCTCTTAACCACTGAGCCAACTCTCCAGCACCTAAATTTTTTTTTATAGTTATAACGAACACAATAAATACTGATGGGTACAGGTGAACTTTATAAGCAGAAGAACAAAAAGGACCAAAAATTTCCCCATTACAAGGAGGGAGCAGAAGCTGTGACTAGGGAAGCAAAGGGAGGCAGATTCCAGTGAGAACACACTAGACCAGGCTGCCAGGGGAAGGTGTGTGTGTGTGTGTGTGTGTGTGTGTGTGTGTGTGTGTATGTGTGTGTGTGTGTGTGCACACACGCGCGCACGCACGCACACGCGCATGTCTGGATGGAGGGAGCAGTACACCCCAGATGTTCTCAAGCACAGCTGAGAGATGGCACACTTACCTGCCAGACCTTCAGGTATGGAGATTCTGTTTGGACAGCAGGCACTTTCTATTGGCTTGAATGAACTAGAAGTAAATCGAATTGGTAATAAGGTGTGAGGAGCAGGACCAGCACTTTGCTGAAGAATTGCAAAGATGCGAGCACCACAGAGCACATACAGGGAGGGTGACTACGCTCAGCCTCCAACACACTCGCTTCTGAGATTTCCACGGAACTTTGATTTACAGATTTAAGCTACAGTTTGCATGTAAACAAGACCCTAATGATCCTGGGAAATCACCCCATCTTAAAAATAAAAATCTTGATGACAGACACCAAACCTAAGACACCAAAACCCACATAGCTTTGTTAGTGCAAAATGCATCCCTTAACATCACTGACTATGCAAGACGGTGTCAAATCGCAGACACTGTGTAGGTGGTGGTGCAAACCTGCTGCTTTTAACACTTGGTCCACATTCACGAGCGGAAAAATATAGAGCAGCTGCATAGAACTGTCGTTATGTAAGTGACAACGATGACTATTCCTGGGAAGGAATGTTGACAAGACGCTAATATAAAACTAAGGATTTTATTACTAAAATTTAAATAGTGCAGGTGTATAAAGCCAGGATTCTTTAGTTTACATGTGCCTAAATCTGCTGAAACCATCAGTCAAAGTATCTTAAACCCCACATGTTCGCTGCGCAGCTGAAGGTTCCAGGGCTTTTAGGGGGTGCTGGACATGGGAGCTCAGACGTCCTCAGAGCCGCTCTATTTCTTTCTTTGTTGGTCTCAGTTGACTGCTGGAGAGGATGCGTCCTCATCAATTCATAACCACTTTTCTTGATTCTAAGATTATTCGATACAAAAGCTCTTTTCTTTTTTCTAATAGTGCCAGCGAGTGACGTAAGTTGGCATAGTGGGTTAGGTTGTGCCTGTCTTAGAAGAGGTGCATCTTCTTCACCACGTGTGGTGAGGAAGAGGCCAATAGCAGGAAGAGGAGAATGTTGGCAGGACAAGAAAATAAGGCAAATGTTCTAAAGCCTTGCAAGGATGTGGCTCTGTGAGTAACGGGCTTGCAGCTATAGCCTATGTGTCGTGGAATCTCATAGACCAGCCGGGATGCCGCACACAGTGGCGAACAGCAGAGACCCTGTCTGCAACATTGTGGAAGGTGAGGACTGACCCTTGAGGTTGTCCTTGGACTTCCACGACTACATGCACGCACACCGTGCGTGTGTGCGCGCGCACACACACACACACACACACACACACACACACGCACACACACGCACACACACACCCCACACTCACCATGCAAGGTGATCATAATCTCTTCCTGTGTAATGTGCTCACCTAATGATATTATGAACATGATAATAGCTGCTTATTCCTCACCTGGTATTTCCTCAGCGCCCTATTGAAAGCCATCCTCGCTACACCATACTCCATGTCGTTATGACTAAAAGCTGAACCTGAAGTTCAAAGAGGCTGAACGGATTGGCAAGACTGCACACATGGTAGGAAGTGAAGCCAGGGTTTTAACCCACATCTGTGTGAGGCTCATAGAACTTCTGCAGTGGCTATCTCTGAGTAAGCATTCTGGCTTGATCGGGAAAAGTGTGTGTGTGTGTGTGTGTGTGTGTGTGTGTGTGTGTGTGTGTGTGTGTTGAAATTATGAGACCTCAGTTTGGAGCAGTGTGCCCCTTGATGAGCATTCTTGTGTCTCAGGACTAGCTGACATCCACCCGTGTCTGGGAGACTCCAGGTGGGCAAGTCGGGGAGAGGGCTGCCTGTGAAGATACGGTTTTCCAATATCATGGATTTCTATGGCTTTGTTTTCCTCATCAAATTCCCAACAGCTGTAGGACTTATTAAGCCAGAATCATGTTGCATATTTATCAGGTGACTGGTTAATCAGCCGCCAGGCCCTCTGGAGAGCGGCAGCCTGAGTCCAGGAGCAGGAATGAAGACCGAGACAGCGTGTCCTCCTCACTCACTCTCCTGAGCACCATGTTATTGGTAATTACGCAAAAGGTTTTAGGAAACTGGATTTTAGGCAGAGTAAGGATCTGATGCTTGTGGACACAGGGTACTTTCTTGTGATTTTCTATCGTTATCTTCCCTCATTTCCTCTGTAAAGTAGGACAACTCACCAGAGCATGAAAGACAGAAAGACTCAGCATATCACAGTCTCTTCATCCTTGATCCAGCATCCACAGTGGTAGGGATCTTTCACCTGGACATTGCTGGCAGGAAGATGCTCTTTACACAAATGTACACATCCTCTGACTCTTACGTTTATGACAAACTTCAAATTCCTGGAACAATGTCTGCTCCATAGAGAAGATGAATGCAAATTTACTTAATAAGAGAATGAACCCAAGCTCCCCTCAGAACCCAGGCAGATGCCTCAGCTGTAATAGCAAGGCCAGCTCCCCTCAGAACCCAGGCAGATGCCTCAGCTATAATAGCAAGGCCAGCTCCCCCTCAGGACCAATGATGCCATCTTCCGCCAGGCCCCATGTCCTCCATGAGTGCTGCTGGTTCCCATGTTATCTGGTCTCACTGCATCCTCCTCACTCAAGAGACCTGCTTTGGCATCTCAGTCAGCCTCACAGGAGCCACCTCAGACTCACCTGTCCTGCCTGCTGTGTCTCTCACACCATTTAGCTGTAAGGATGACCTGACATTTGTCCTAACTCAGCCAGACTTTGAGATGCTGAAGAGTTGGTTTCACATTGCACAGAACGGGCAGTATCACAACCATCCCATGTTAGAGTGCTTAACGACAGAACATGGAAAAAAGCCCGTGTGAGAGCAGGCCACCAAGAGGAAGTAGCTAGGAAGAGTGAGCCATCATCATATCACATTCTTGCACGTACTCAGGATAAGAGCACCCAGTCCAGAACATAATTTCTCCACTTAGACGCTGACCTTTCACCTCAACAACTGTGATCCTGGGGAAGTAACTTAGTCCCTCTTCCCTCAGTTTCCTCATCTATAAAATGAAATGGATTAGGCAATTATAAATTTTTTTTCCTGCCTCGGGGTCCTTGCCTAATAGAATTTCCTTTGCAAGGCTGCTATGGGGCTCAAATGGGTCTGTGTATTTAAAGACATTATAGGATCTGCTGACACATAAGAGATGCCATGAAGTTGATAGCCAACTGGTATGGGGAAAACCCAACACGATATGGCAGATCTCAGTGCTATTGGAGTCCTGGTCCTCAAGGGTCCCACTGTTCCACTTTTCTTCTGCTTCTCCTCATGTCACCAGTGGGGGGGTACTCTTCATCTCACCCCATTGAAGCCTTCTCAATGTTTGAATCTCAGCATTCCTCTAGACCTGGGCGGAGGAGGAACATTAGCTGGAACTTAGATGTGCTTAGTGCACCGGAAGGGCCTCTGCTGCTTGCCTGTTGAGTGGCATCTTTAACATCTTCTAACATCCACATTTGGATTACTTTCCAGAGCCTTGACAAACCCAACTGTTATAGTCCAGGAACTTGACAAATGGTTGGCAGTGACAGAAATGGACAGAAATGGACAATACGGGACAGTGGTTTTAAGAGAGGTGACTTTTAATCCAGGCATGTTTATGTTTGAGTCTTAGCTTTTCTCCTTGTGAAAGTCTAAGATCTGGGTCAGGGCTGTATCATAGCCTGGTTCACAGATGGCGCCCAGTCCACACACTACAGTTGCCATGTAGCAAGCTGAGGGCCTTGCACTAGCATGCACATCTGCTACATCACCAATCACCTTATTAGTCCTACTGAATTTTGTTCAACTGACAAGACTTTCTAAGTGAAGGAAGTAGTGTATTGATCAGCGTCTTAGTGTAAATTTCTTATCTCTTAGCTCATAGCAGAGATCACGGAATAGCACTGTGAGTTGTACTCACCTAAGCTAGACAGCCATGTCACCTTCAGGGACTTACTTTCCTCATCAACAGCATGGGGAAATGATTCCCACTGCATCTAGAATACATTGGAATCTGACAGGTACATTGCTTAGGATTGTGCCCAGCGCCCAGGAGAAGAGGTTACTTGCCTACAATGTGCTGACACTGTCGCCTGAAACAATACCAGAATGTATTAGGACTTGTGTTTCATAGCCAAATCCGTTTATTAAGCTGACTGTGCTCCAGGGGACAAAAGAAACTCATCCCCCACACATACCATATTTCTGGCTCTTCAGGACCAGAGATCATCTATTTTGGATTCTCCAAGGCCATCAAACACTTTGCTCAATAAATGCATGGAAACCAGCCTGAGGCAGATTTCACTTTGGGACTAGCTTTCCTGGCACCAGCAGTCTCAGGACTCCTTCTGATATCTTATTTCTGATGTAACTGTCTCCTGGTCTGCTTTTCTTGAGCATGGGTGATTGTTTTGTTAGCTGTCTACAGGCCCATCTGTCCAAATCCCTAATATCTTTCTTAAATCTCCTTTAACAGTCTGGCATCTACACGTACTCTGGGTGTCTGGGAAGGCTGCAGGTACTGGGACTGTAGCAAATGGTTTACGAAGGGTCAAGTGACCTGGCATAAGGAGAATGCTCTTAGGAGTCACGAGGCACTGGGGCTGGGGACTCATAGGGTGACATTTCCACATGATCTTACGGGAACTACAGGGAGATATGTGGAGGGCAAGCACACTGTGTGCTGGTGACTTATAAACAATTTTATCATCAATAATTTTGTTTTTCTTTCTGTAGACACTGCTCCTCTGGGTAGTGGTAACCTATCTGTGGGTCACTTCCCTGCATCTTGAAATACAAGATTACTGTTCTAGTTTGGTTTTTGTTGCCATGATAAAAAATAAAAAAAAAAAACAAAAAACAAAAAAACACCATGACCAAAAGCAGATTAGAGAGAAAGTTGCTTCTTTCTGCTTGTAGCTCCTGGGTCACCAGCCATCATTTAGGGAAGTCAGGAAAGAAAGTCAAGGTGGGAACCTGGGCCAATGACCACGGAGGAAGGTTTCTTACTATGTTGACCTCTGGTACATATTCATCTGCCTTTCTTATATAGGCCAGACTCACCTGCTAAAGATAGCTTCCCAACTGTGGGCTGGGCCCTTACATATTACATAGGAACCAAGAAAATTTCCTACAGCGATTCTCTAAGGCCAATGTGGTGGAGCGAAAGCTTCAACTGAGGTCCCGTTTCCAGGTGTGTCAAGTTGACAACTAAAACTCACAAATATGGTATTTAGAATGTAACTTGTCTACATAGACTTTTACATTTGAATATTTGGTCCCCGACTGATGGTGTTAATTTGGAAGGTTGTGGAAACATTAGGAGGTGGAGCCTCACTGGAGGAAGTGGGGCTGGGAATGGGTCTCCATGTTTTATGCCAAGCTCTGTATCATCTGGATGCTTTCTCTAATATACCAAGATAAGATGTGAAGAATCATCCTCAGCCTTCTGGCCCGATATATCTGACAGACATATTTGTGAGGCAGGAACTATTGAGGACTTTCTTATTGTGTCTTGGCAGAGTGTGGCTGTTGACTCTGCCTGCACCCAAGCTTGCCCATTTCTAGGCAAAATTCTATCTGTGGCAGAAATGAGGACATTTTTCCCAGTGGCTGGTTTGCCACGTTTGAAGCCATCTCCATAAAGAGGTTCTTTGATGCTCATCATCATCTTTGAGGTAGGCTGACTGTTGCCAGCAGCTAACCTGTCTTGTTGTCAACGAATCTTTAAAATAATAAAAACATCTTTAAATGTCATATTCTGTATGTCTCTGAGGTTTTTGAAGACCTTATTTAGCTAGTTTACCTTATTTTCTTGTAGAATCATATCTATCTGTTGCACCTAGGAGGTATGATACCCCAATGTTATAGAGAGTTTTGGGGGACTGATGGTTCATGCAGCAAACAGTCTCTGTCATCTTCTCATTTGGGAAGCTGCTAACCTGCACTCCCTGTCTACTCAGGTGATTAATTTTATTCCCTCTCAAGTCTCTGATGTGGTTGAAGACCAAATAGTTTAATTTTACAACTAAGATTAGTTGTTTAGGGTTTAAGATGTTTTTAGGTCTAGATACATGTTTTAAGTTGATAATGATGAGATAGGATAGATATTGATTTACATTCAGAATTTTAGATGGACCAAGATAGGAAAAATGTTTCTTCAAGGCTGTCAAATACAAATAGCCAAAACACTACGAATGTAAGATTTATATAATTCCTGATTGTTTCATGGTTCTTCTTGCTGTAGGTAGTTTATTGTATATATGTGTAATATAAATATAGATATAAATATATTATATTTTAAAAAGATGTGAAGAATCCTAGATGCACAGTTTGCTACCATGACTTCCCCTTGTGATGGACTATATTTCCTTTGAACCGGAGCCAAAATAAATCTTCTCTCCTTTAAGTCAGATGTTTTGCTGCATTACCAAGAAAACCTGTTACCATAAGACCAGGAAACTTCTGATTTTGAGAATCCAGTTATAAAGTGCTGGAGTCATCTACATATCCAAGATTAGAACAGAGACTGTATTAGTCCACAGAATACTTGAAAGCAGACCTCTTATAAAGAATAGTAGTTTACTGGCCACTAGCTAGAAACTCTACTATCAGGGACACTGGCAGAGTCATTGTTGTGGGATGGCCCTCTTCCTCAGATGGCGCCTTCTTATCATGTCCTGACATAGTCAATAGGGTAATGTAATCTCCGGGGCTCTTTTATGGGCTAACTTATTTCATGGAGGTCCTGTCTTTATCGCTCCCAAAAGATACTGCCACACCGATGCTGAGGGTCAAATCTATGCCCTCATGCTTAGTTTCAACATGAACATCAACACAGACATCGTATAAATACAAATGTTCTGACCATGGCATCAGTTTTAATGATCTGGTTCCTCTAACTCTCTCCCAGCTCACGTCCTGCACTGCCATACATGCAGACCGGATATTAGGGAATGGTGAGGGGAAGAAGATTTGCCAGAACTGTGGAGTGCTGGGTAAGATGAAGATCTCCAGAGGAGGCAAGAGGCTATTGGGAATTAAGGAAGGGAGTAATGGGCCACTTAACAAAATGACAGCACTCTGTAGAAAAAAGCTGGGATGGAGCACAGCTTAGTAGGACTCGGGGTGGGAATTCAATCACAAAGGGCGGAACAAAGGCAGGGCACAGACTCTGTTAATCACTCACCTTGCTCTATATTGGTAGTACTTCATTTATTTAAGAAATCATTAGGTCTTGCTTATTAAAACTACTAACTCACCTCGATCTGAGAGAAGATCCATATTCCCTACAATTACGATTGGGAGCATATATTTCTGACCACTGGGGTGGCATTGATGGTACACTCAACTGGCATCTTTCACAGGCATGTCTCTCAAAATATCTGCTACATAACAGATATCTAGTGAATATCACTTATTCTTGTCATTTTGATTTAGGTTATTATAATAAAACCCCATTAAATATTTATATTAAACTAATATTATAATGACTCTGATTGTCACATGAGGAAACTGAGTCTTTGTGACCTAAGATCACTCACTACTGAACATGAGGGACTGTCTCCTCTCCCGTGGGTTGGCTATGTTCCTTCTCCCTAAGAAACCTATATTTTTCTCCTTAAATAATTTTTAATACTCGGAGAGCAAATGTCTTGACTTTACTGCGGCTTGCTCAACACTACCTGTTATCTATAAAGCATCCATCGTGGAAGAGCCTCTTATTTGTTTCCCAGGGTAGTGTGAGTCAGACGTCACAACCCAATGCCATACAGCAACATCTCCCTGCAGATATTTCTTTTTGAAAACAGATGCCTTCTTCCATTTAACTTGAAAAGGATGCACAAGATCAGGCTCGTTTTCAGCAGCTCCATTAGGTCCTTTATTGGTGGCTCTTTGGTAATAATCGCCTCCTCCTGAGCTGCAGATAACCTCAGCATTACTGAAGTGCCAGTCACTCAATTTCTGCTGCTGTTTGTTGTCTATACTTGTTCATCTTCTACCACCCACCAAGATGCTCGTCTTCGTTTGTGTGGGGCACCAGCGTGAATGCTTTGAAGGACACAGCAAGACTTTTAAAGAGACATAAACAAATATGGACTTCCCTCTGAGGAAGACAATGACAGCAGTGTTTTCTTCTTCTCTTTGCCAGGAGTCTTTACGCTCACTGAGGTGCAAGAGGGTTAGAAGGGGCTTTACACTTGCAAGAGGGCCAGGAGGTTCAGTGGCGACGGGTTTCCATCCTGGCTCTGCAGTTTTATGGGCTTCTGTCCTTCCTTCCTGACTTCTTGTCCACTTCCCTTACTCTCTTACCATCTGCCATTTCTCAGATTCTTGTTAGATGTATTAGAATATTCCAGCTCCAAGGACAGCTTCTGTGTAAGGATGCTTGTCTGACATGACAAGAGATCTCCACATTGCTGAGTCTCAGGTTGGTTAAGACAGTGCCTCAGGTTATTGCCTCATGTGTCCTGTGCCGGCTTGCTGTTGATACTGGTCCTCTTGTAAGGGAGCTTCCTGGGTCCTTGGTATCCTAGACAGCTTTCCCAGTATGAAAGATGGCTACCAGAGGTGGACACTATCATGCTAATATTCCTTTTCTCCAGTGAGGGAGAGACTCCACAAATATTAAAGTCACTCAATTTTCTCAGCATTGGTAACACTTCATCTATGTATGACTTTGACTGGTATTGAGGATTCCCTTCTCAGTGGCCAGAGTTGTATCCCAGCTCCTTTTTAAAGCTGTTCAGGGCATGTAAAGTACCTTTGATGCACTGAAATATGCAGGGCTGATGCCTGGGAGGGAAACTCATTCTGGAAATAATCACATGAAGTATGAAGTTGAACAAAATCTAATTTTATCACTAAAAGGCATTGTTTACTTTATAAACAATCTTGGTGGCTTCTATGGCTTTGTCATCCTTCCTTGTTAGTTTAAGATTCCCCTCTGGTGAAAAAACTTTGATGGGCTGCATAGTGTCCGCTTTACTGTACATCTGTCAGACTCCTAGCTATAGGTTCTTAGAGGCCCATGTTTTAAAGTCTTCCATCAACCTGACATTGGTGAAGGCTCCCAGTGGGTAGTCGTGGCCACTTGCCCTTGAGAGGTACAATAGTGCCCACCCTTTCTCTCTTCCCTTCTACCTCTCCACTGGCCCAAAGTGGTGACACCAAGACAATTTTGAACTTGGAGCCACAGTAAGCCTTTCCATTTTGTAACTTGATGTTCTCAAGAAATTGTGATAGTAATAGTTAATGTACTTTGCTGTGATCAATAGAGTATATGTATCTATCATGTTTGTATGCAAATTTGTTTTGAGAATCAAATAAGAAACTTTCATTTCAGTATGTACAAGGATAGTTCTTGAAGCATTCCTCTACCTACATGTCACTTGGACATCACAGAAGCTATTTCACAGAAAGAGGCCTGCCTGGTCCATCTGCACCTCCATTCCCAGTCCTCTCTCTAGGCTTTTGTAGCTTAACCAAGAATATAGTTAGTGACTCTCAGTCTCTGGTGTATGTCATGGGTGAGCACCCATTAGAAGGTCTTCTGTGAGCAGACCTCCTCCTTGAATGGCCAGGATATACAGGAAGACCTTGATATGCCAGGTATAACGTGCCTTCAAACCTTTCCAAACAAATGGGAACCACAGAATTTATATTAGTTAGTGGGGGACATTTACAATTATTCTTTGAGTTTTCAATTTTTCTGTCAAAATATTAAAGGTTGTTATTGTCACTGATAAATGTATGCAGAGATGTAAAAATAAAAAAGTCATTTAAAACAATGTTATAACTGCTAGAAACACTGAAAATGAAAGGGTATTATTCCTTGTAGAAAGCTGTGAAGATCAGTGTGAGCAGTGCCTGCCTCCTTGCCCCTGTGTGCATTGTGAGGAAGCTCATCTGATTTGATTTACTGCTGTGTTCCTCTGGGTTTGGATTGCTTCTGACATTTTGTCCTTTGTATGTACAATGGTGAGAAATAATTTTGAGGGTTCTTTTACAGTAAAGGTTCTTAAAGTTTCATGCCCCCCACCACCACCCAGAAAAAGTCCTCTTCATCAAAGACCTTTCCTTGCAGATGTCCAAAGTGGATCTTCACTAAGTCCCTTTCCTTATCATGAGTCTGTTACCTAGCAACCAAATGGCCACTCCCATGTTCAGCTCTTGTACTGTTTTTGTTGTTTTGTTCCTTTGCTATGCTTTTACTCTTTACAAATCTCTCTTTTTATTATGCATATTTTATAAAGTGCTTGTGGGTTTATCATTTCAAATCAAGGCAGTAATACCCCAGTGTGCTTTTCTGGTTGTACATAAGTTGAATAACAAATGTGAAGTGACCCATCATTACAGACTCTGCAAGAAGCTATTGGTGCATTTTATTTAAATTGTAGTTTCTAGACAGAATACCTGGCAGAAGAGTTTATACTTTGTTCAGTTATTCTCAGTTAACTACACATGGAACCACGTTGTTAAGGCATTGATGTTACAGTAGTGAGACCTGTGCAGGTCACAAATTGATCTAGTGAAGGATGCTTGGATTGTGTTTCTTATATCTGCTCTAGGCATCTGTGTTCTTTCCAAGTATTTGTGAAGAAGGTGTGGGCATGGGTCCATCAAATGGCCATCCCTGGCCAGTATGCCTGTCTCTGGCTTTAGGAAAGGATGGACCATTAGTCTTGAGTCTACACAGTGGCACAGACTGGAAACAGCTCTTCATCAGTGAGGTGGCAGTTTAATGTAACAATACTGAAAAGCAGTAGTGTCATTAAGTAACAGGGCCAGTGATGGTTTATGTGATGAGAAGTGATAGGGAATACTACATTTTCTTCTCTTCATGGTTTCTAGTGCTTTTATAAATGGAAGCTAACTCCTTTTCACCATTTTAGACTTTGTTTTCAATATGGGCCAATCTGCAGCTCATTTCTGCTACCTTCTTCCTCAGCAGCCTCACACAGAGAATTGGTTTGTTCACGTGCATCCGTTTTCTTCCACTGTCTTTAAAATCCTCTTCCTGTCAAGACCATGGTGCAAGTTTCTTGGCATCTGCAGAGGTGAACCGATCTTAACTCCCAAGTGCTTTCAATTAGCAGAGAAAGTTGTGGGCTTGGATATTTGAAGCTCATTTAGGCATCAACTTTTAGTAAAAATAGAGTATAGCCTTCTATTTTTTTCTTGTGTCTACTTAATTACATGCTTCTTTTTATGTAACAAGAGGTATTATCATTTTATAAAAGAGCAAAGACTGGAGAGCCAGACAGGGCTGAGTTGGAGCCTAGCCCTGGGCACTGATGATGCTTGGGGCATTGCAGCTCACACCTCCACTTTTCTCACCATAAATTGGTTGATTCACTGGGTTAATGCAATACATGTTGGAATTCTGTCCCTGCCTGGGCCTATGAAAAAGCTCTAATACATGGGCACTACTGGTCAATAACATGATCAGTGAGTGAGAATGACTAAACAGGTCTTAGAAACATCAAACTATTGGCTCTACACACCATTTCAGTTCACACTGAGTGCAGGAAGTAGCTCAAGAGTTTCTTTCCCTGGGGTTCTTTCTATTTTAGATTTCAATGTGCACCTAGCTCTGTCGTAATGACTGATTCATCCTCAGTTTCCAGCATAGCCAATTCTTGGCTCAAGTTATCTATGTGTGAGTATGTGGTGCTGTTCTTACTGACTTATTTTTGAGTAGACTTCATTATTAGAAGTCTACCCAGATCACTTATAGAGATAGATGGAATTATAAAAAAAATGAGTAAGTAGGAACCAGCAGAGGTGAGTTGAACATGAGTCATAACCCACATTAGCTACTATTCTGAAGAGGCCTGTGGGACACCAGAGTACTTTTGGGCTTGGATCTCTCTCCATCTGCTCTTCATTTCCTTGGCCCACCTGAGTCACAGACAGTGAACCAGCAGAGGTAAGCCAGGCACTGGCCACAACCCACACTGTCCATGATACCAAGGAGGCCTGAAAGGCACTGGGCAGCTTTCAGCTTGGAGCTCTCTAAGCATGTTCTTCTCCTGCCTGACCCAACTGGGACACAGACAGTGAAGTCAGCAGAGCTGAGCTGGGCACAGCCTCCAACAACAACCATTGTCCACCATGTTGAGGAGGCCTCTATGGAGGCCTAGCAAACAGCCTTTAGCTTGGAGCTCTCTTTGCCTGCTCTGCACATGCCTGGCCCACCTGGGACACAGACAGCAACCCTACCAGAGGAACCTTCAGGCCTGCTAACATCAGAGACAGCCAGATGGCTAGAAGCCAGAGCAAGAACACAAGCAACAAAACTCAGAGCCATATGACACCAACAAAAACCAGTGGTTTTTAATCACAGCAAACCCTGGGGAATATTAATACCCCCGAAGCACAAGAAGAAGATTTGAAATCTGCGCTGATGAAAATAATTTTCTGCCTTGAAGGAGGAAAATAAAGCTCTCAAAGAAAGAAAAAAAATACCTTCAAACAGATGAAGGAATTGAATAAGTTCTATAAAGAATTACAGAAAAATATAATCAACTGGGAGAAAGAAATGAATAAAATTGTTTAAGACCCGAAAATGAAAATAGAAGCAACAAAGAGAACACAATCTGAGGCAATCCTAGAGTTGGAAAACCTAGGGAAGGGAACAGGACCTGCAGACACAAGTAACACTAATAGAATGCAAGAGACTGAAGAGAGAGTGTCAACTGTAGAAGATACTGTTGAAGTTATCAATACATCAGTCAAAGAAAATGTTTAAACTACAAAATTCCTGACACAAAACATCCAAGAAATCTAGGACACTATAAAAAGACCAAACCCAAGAATAATAGGAATATAAGAAGGAGAAGACTCTGAGCTCCACAGACCAGTAAACATTTTCAACAAAATCATAGAAGAAATCTTCCCCAACTTAAAGAAAGAAATGCCCATAAACATACAGGAAGCCTACAGAACTCCAAACAGATTGGACCAGAAAATAAAATCCTCCCACCACATAATAATCAAAACACTAAATTTACAGAAGAAAGAAAGAACTAAAAGCTGCAAGAGAAAAAGGCCAAGTCACATATAAAGGCAAACCTATTAGAATTACACCTGACTTCTCAACAGAGACTATGAAATCCAAAAGGGTCAGGATGGACATCATGCAGACACTAAGAGACCACAGATGCCAGCCCAGACTATTATACCCAACAAAATTTTCAATCACCATAGATGGAGAAAACAAGTTATTCCATGAAAAAAAACAAAAACAAGTTTAATCAGTACCTATCAACAAATTCAGCCCTACAAAAGATAGGAAAAGGAAAACTCCAACTCAAGGAGACTAACTACACCCAGGAAAACACAGAAGTAAATGACCCCACATCCAGAAAACCCAAAGAAAGGAAACATACACACACACACACACACACACACACACACACACACACTACCACCACTATCATAAAAAAATAACAACTACAGTTCATTAATATCTCTCAACATCAATGTCCTCAACTCCCCAATAAAAAGACATAGGAAAACAGAATGTATGCAAAAAACAGGACCCATCTTTTTCTGCATACAAGAAACATACCCTCAGCAATAAAGATAGACATTACCTCAGAGTAAAAGGCTGAAAAAATGTATTCCAAGCTAATGGACCCAAGAAGCAACCTGGGGTAGCAATTTTAGTATCTAATAAAATAGACTTTCAACCAAACCAATCAAAAGAGATGGGAAAGTATACTTCATATGCATCAACTGAAAGATACTCCAAGATGATGTCTCAATCCTGAACATCTATGCTTCAAACACAGGAGCACCCAAATTCATTAAAGAAACATTACTAAAGCTTAAATCACACATTGAACTCCACCCAGTAAAAGTGGAAGACTCCAGCACCTCACTCTCAACAATAGTTAGATCATCAAGACAGAAACTAAATGGAGAAATAATGAAACTAATTGATGTCATGAATCAAATGGACCTAACAGATACCTATAGAACATTTCATGTGAACACACACAAAAAATACCTTCTTCTCAGCACTTCATGAAACTTTCTCCAAAATTGACCATCTAGCCAGTCAAAAAGCAAACCTCAACAGATACAAGAAGATCGAAATAACCCCTTGCATCTTATCAGACCACCATGGATTGAAGCTAGAACTCAACAACAACAGAAACAAGAGAAATCCCACAAACTCATGAAAACTAAACAACTCCCTACTCAATGACCTCTGTTCAGAAACAAAATTAAAAAAAAAGAAATCAAAGACTTCCCAGAATTCAATGAAAATGAAGGTACAACATACCCAAACTTATGAGACACAATAAAAGCAGCACGAAGAAGAAAGTTCATAGCACTAAGCACCTTCATAAAGAAATTGGAGAGATCCCATTCTAGCAACTTAACAGCACACCTGAACATTATAGAACATAAAGAAGCAGACACACCCAAGAAGAGTAGATGGCTGGAAATAATCAAACATCTGGCTGAAATAAAGTAGAAACAAAGAGAACAATTTAAAGAATCAAAAACAAAAACAAAAAACCAAACAGACAAAAACAAACAAACAAAAACCCAAGAGCTTGTTCTTTGAGAAAATCAACAAGATAGAAAAACCCTTAGCCAAACTAACTGAAAGGTAGAGGGAGAGTATTCAAATCAACAAAATCAGAAATGAAAAGGGAGACATAATGGAAGACACAGGGGATATCCAAAGAATCATTAGTTCTTACTTCAAAAGCCTATATGCTACAAAGATTGAAAATCTAAATGACATGGGAAATTTTCTTGATAGCTACAACTACCAAAATTGAATCAACGTCAGGTAAACAAATTAAATAATCCCAAATCTCCTGAGGAAATAGAAGCAGTCATCAAATGTCTCCTAACCAAAAAACCCAGGGCCAGAGGGATTCAGTGCAGAATTCCACCAGATCTTCACAGAAGAGCTAATACCAATTCTCCCCAAACTATACCACAAAATAGAAACAGAAGAAACATCATCAAATGCATTTGATGAGGCCACAATCACCTTGATACTTAAACCACAAAAAGACCCAACAAAGAAAAACAATTTCAGACTAATTTCCCTTATGAACATTGATACAAAAATACTCAATAAAATACTCCAAACCTAATTCAAGAACACATCAAAATATCATTGACCATGACTAAATAGGCTTCATCCCAGGCATGAAGGGGTGTTTCAATATATGGAAATCCATCATATAAACAAACTGAAAGAAAAATAACCATGATCATTTCCGTAGATGCTGAAAAAGCATTTGAGAAAATCCAACACCTATTCATGTTAAAAGTCTTGGGGAGATCTGGGATACAAGGCACATATATAAACATAGTAAAGATAATATACAGCAAGCCCATAGCTAACATAAAATTAAATGGAAAGAAACTTAAATCAATTCCACTGAAATCAGGGACATGTCAAGGCTGTCCACCCTCTCCATATCTCTTCAATATAGAACTTGAAGTCCTAGCTAGAGCCATAGACTACTAAAAGAGATCAAAGGGATACAAATTGGAAAGGAAGGTGTCAAAATATCACTAATCACAGATGATATGATAGTATACATAAGTGACTTCAAAATTATACCAAGGAACTCCAACACCTGATAAACATTTTCAGCAAAGTGTCTGGATACAAAATCAACTTTAAAAAAATCAGCATCTCTCCTTTATAAAAAGACAAACAGGTTGAGAAAGAAATTAAGGAAACAACACCCTTCACAATAGCCATAAATAGTATAAAGTATCTTGGTGTAACTCTAAGCAAGCAAGTAAAAGACTTGTATGAAAAAAACTTCAAGTCTCTGAAGAAAGAAATTGAAGAAGATATCAGAAGATGGAAAGACCTCCCATGCTCATGGATTGGTAGGATTAATATAGTAAAAATGACCATCTTACTAAAAACAATTTACAGATTCAATGCAATTCCCATCAAAATGTGGACACAATTCTTAACAGACCTTGAAAAACCTATTGCCAAGTTCATGTGAGAACAAAAATGAAAACAAAAATACGAATAGCTAAAGCAGTCCTGTACAATAAAAGATCTTCTAGAGGTATCTCCGTCCTTGATTTCAAGCTGTACTATAGAGCAACAGTGATAAAAAGTCATGATACTGGCATAGAAACAGACAGCTGGATCAATGGAATCAAATTGAAAACTCACAAATAAACCTACACACATATGGACACTTGATTTTTGACAAATAAGCCAGAAACATTCAATGGAAAAAAGATAACATTTTCAACAAATGGTGCTGGTTGAACTGAATGTCTACATGTAGAAAATGCAAATAGAACCTTGTTTAAAACTCTGCACAAAACTAAAATCCAAGTGGATTATAGACCTCAGCATAAAACCAGACACACTAATTCTGTTAGAAGAAAAAGTGGGGAAGAGCCTTGAGCTCATTGGCGCAGGAGACAACTTCCTGAACAGAACACCAACAGCTCAGGCTCTAAGAACAACAACTAATAAACGGGACCTCATGAAACTGAAAAGCTGTGGACACTGTCAACAGGGTGAGACAATAGTTTACAGACTGGGAAAAAATCTTCACCAACCCTACATCTGAGAGAGGGCTAATATCCAATATAGATAAAGAACTCAAGAAATTAAACGCCAACAAACCAAATAACCCAATTAAAAATGGGATGCAGAGCTAAACAGAGAATCATCAACAGGGGAATATTGAATGGCTGAAAAACACTTAAAGAAATGTTCAACATCCTTAGTCATCAGGAAAATGCAAATAAAAACAACTCTGAGATTCCATCTTACACCTATCAGAATGGCTAAGATAAAAAACTCGAGGGACACCACATGGTGGTGAGGATGTGGAAAAAAGGAACTCTTATCCATTGCTGGTAGGAATGCAAACTTGTGCAACCACTTTGAAATCAATCTGGCACTTTCTCAGAAAATTGGAAACAGATATCCATCAAGACCCACCTATACCACCCCTGGGCATATACCTTGAAAGATGCTTTACCATACAATAAGGACATTTGCTCAACTATGTTCATAGCAGCTCTATTTGTAATAGCCAGAATCTGGAAAGAACCTAGATGTTCCTCAGTCGAAGAATGGATGAAGAAACTGTGGTACATTTACACAATGGAATACTATTCAGGTATTAAAAACAAGGAAATCTTGAAATTTGCAGGCAAATGATGAAAGTAGAAAAGATCATCCTGAGTGAGGTAACACAGACCTGGAAAGACACTCATGTTATATAGTCACATATTGGTAGATATTAGCCCCATAATACAGGATAACCACACTACAATACACAGTCCTAAAGAAGCTAAATAACAAGGAGGACCATAGGGAGGATGCTTAATTCTCATTCAGAAGGGCAAACAGACTAGACACTGGAAGCAGTTGAAGAGAAGGAACAGGATGGGAGACTACCATAGAGGTCCTCTGAAAGACTCCACCCAGCAGGGGATTGAAGCAGATGCTGAGACTCACAGGCAAACTTTGGGGTGAAGCTCAGGAAGTCTTATGGAAGAGTAGGGGATAGAAGGACCTAGAGGGGACAGGAGCTCCACAAGGAGACCAATGGAGCCAACAAATCTGGGTAGGTGGAGGCAGCAGAGACTAATTCACCAAGGACCATGCATGGTGAGGGCCTAGACCATCTGCTCAGATGTAGTAGATAGGCAGCACAGTCTCCTTGTGGGTCCCATAACATGGGGACTACTTCTGACATGGACTCTGGCCCCCACTCGTTGATCACATCCCTCTGGCAGGGTGGCCTTGCCAGGCCACAGAGGGAGAGGACATATGCAGTCCAGATGAGACTTTATAGGCTGAGGTCAGATGACAGGGGAGGAGGGCTCCCCCTTCCTGAGGACTAGGGGAGGAGGGAGGGAGTATCAGGCAGGTACCAGAAGGCCATGAGGGCTTTGATCGGGGATGTAAAGTGAACAAATAATATATATATATAATGAGTAAGTGGTGTTTCCTCTTGAGTCTCTGGGCTGTTGGTGGGCTCCTGGCCTCCTGCCTGTGTTCCCTCCTGTCTGCTCGCCAATCATGGTTTACAACATGCTCATTTAGCTTGTCGTGAGCTTTGTCTGGGAAGTAGTTCATTTTTACACCTGCAGACATGTTGTTCATACCAGAGAAGCAGCATAATGTCAATAGTGTTTGAACATCAAATCCTCCATCTCTCCTCAGGCAACTGGGACCAAGTATTGATGGAATTTCAGGTTGTAGAGAGACGCTTTATAGTCATCAAGATCTTTTTCCTTTTTTTTTTTTTGTTTGTTTATTCTTCCTGGGTGTATATTCTTTATTCATGTTGAGGTCATGCTTGGGTTCTGACCAACTCTATGAGAGGAGAAATGATGTGTTCTATACCCAGGCCTGGTCATAAGGCCTTCCGGGACAATGATACCACTGAGCCTATTTAATGCACCAGTGCATAGGTTTTAGGGCTGCCTACTGCTATGGGGAGCCTGCAGGGGCTGCCTCTAGAAACTGATCCTATCTCCCCAGATGCCATCAGTCATCAATTGAGAATAGGCTCCTTGGCTACTAGGACCAAAACAATATTTTTAAATGAAAAATTATGCTATGGAACAGAATCGTGACATGGAAGAGAATTGAATCACCAAGTTACCACATGGAAGAAAAACCGTCATTTTAATCTGACTCAGCTTAAGAAATAAGAAAGCAAAGCAGCTAAACATCTGAGCATCCCGGGCACGCTTGCTACTGTAGTGTAACTGATTTGGTGCCAAATGAAACACTTCCCCATTTAACTTGTGGGACTTTCATGGGAATAAAGATGTCACTCTGCTTATGCTACTATTTTCTAAATGGTGCATCAAAGCGATGTGCGAATGTAGCGCATTATTTGTGGAATGCTTATAAGTCTAAAAATCAAGAGACCAGATCCTTGCATGAATCTCAGGCTTGCATATCTCTCATCTGCAGCACCATCATCTGTAAAAATTCACTCTAATCCTTGTCATGACTGCCTCTCGGGGTTGCAGAGAGATGCAAATGAAATCATGGGTGTGTGAGAACTTAGAAGCTGTAAAGTTCTGCCAAGTAGAAGAGACTGTACTTACTATGAAGGCTCTTCTCTCTCTTGGGGAAAACCTTTCCACATGGAAGGGGATGACATGCTGCTGCCCCAAAGTGTTAGCTCTTTTCTAGACTGTAAGCCCAGACTTCTGCTCAGCAAAGCATGAGCTCTCACTGTCTTGGATGCAATCTGGAACGGTTGGCAGGCATTTTCTGCCTGGCGCAGCTGCTGGGAGCTGAAAATAAAGGTGCCTGTGAGTCTCAGAACAGAATGTCTTGAAGGAGAGGCAAAGGACTTGCAGTTTTCATGCCCCTGAAGACAACGGTGATCAACTAGGAGGAGGGTGAAAGGTCAGGCTTCACTTGGGAAGGATGGCTCACTCACAGACCCTGAAGAGCCAGGGCACAGTTGCAAGATGGAAGGCCCATGGCTCTGTTCCACTCCATACTGGGACTCTGACGCCCCCTGAGGAAAGCTGTTTTCTTTTTTAATTATTGCCTTTGTTTCCCATCAACCACCACCTAACAGATAATGTCATGCTACAGGCGGTGCCAAAGTTAGTAAGGTGTTATGAAGCCCCCCCTTTTTCCTTCTCTTTGTCTGTGTGCGTGTACATATACACACATTCATGCGTCCATGTGTAAATGAAGAAGCTGACGTAGACTTTTGATAGTACAATGAAAACACAGCAAGTGGTTCACAAAGGAGAATGGAGGAGCAAAGTCAGCCACAGGGTTTCCCAATCCAACTTCCTGTGTGGAGGTCCTTCCCCTAGGACGCCAGGATTTATCAATCACAAGTGCATATTCTTGGTTTTTGCTATATAACAGGCACTCTCTTAAGCAGGTCATGAACATTAGCTTACTCATTATGAACCCGTGTGACATACATGTGGCTATCACCCCTGTTTTATAACGGAGGAAATGGAGGCACACAGGTGTAATGCTTTAGGACACAGGGATAAGTGGTAGAGCCAGGATCCAAACCTAGGCATCAGGATTCACTGTGCAGGCCATAGACACTGAAGTCTGCTACCTTGCAGGAAAAGGCACAGAATATATGTGGGACCTTTGCAGGCCCCTGGGACCATTTATGCCTTGGGCCTTCTGCCTTGGGCTCAGCAGAGGCGAGTTGGCCAATTAAAGACAAAAGTCAAACAAAGAGTCCACTTCTTGAGCAGACTGTGTTGTGTAGAAATACATGTGACCATGTTGTGATTGTGACTTGCAGAGATACAACATGACTCCTAGTAGCTATTTCTGCCCCTGGAAACAGCCTCCCTCGCTAGGGTCTCAAACAGCTATTGAAATGCGTACATCAGAGAGACCCCAGGGCTCATAGTATGGAAAGCTAGCCCCAAGCGAACTCATTATCCACCATCTGACTAAAATAATAAACAAAAAGGAAACCCTTAGGGTGTGTGCTTTTAGTTTGGGGTGCTAAGGCTCATTAGCATATTTTCATAAAAATGCATATTTTCAGCATATATTTATTGCTCATCACAATGCTTATATGCTCCTCATTAATTACCAGTTGCCTTCAGGCATTTACTTGAAGACTGTCAAGTACTATGTAATCAAGTAGAGCTAACAAAATTACTTTTGTGAGGAGTCTGGAAAAAAGAAGAGTGTGAGATTAGCAATTAGCATGTGTTTCCCACTTTCCCTGCTGACTGGCTCATTCTGTAATGCAGCAGGTATCCAAATGCAGCAGCATCCATGGAGACCACACCCTGCACTCACTGCCTCTGCCTGTCATGTGGGTGGTTTCCTCCTCTCTTCTGTTTTTACTAAGTCAGAAGTGTACCCCACAGACCACTTCTGTCTGGCTTGACTGGGAATGGCTTATTGAAAGCAGGACACCTCAATTCCAACACAGGCCACTGAATTATAGTTACTGCAGGAGATGCTCTGATAAACTGGCTGCAAGGACCAGCTTACACCCATCAGCTCTGAGACACTTTCTTTCTCAAAAATAGCATGGCTGTCTCTCTCTCTCTCTTGCTTGTGCAGGCATATGTGGAAGCCAGAGGCTGACTTTGAGCTCTATTCCTAAACGGCTTCCCTACCTTGATTTTTGAAGCCTGGTCTCTCTGGATATGCAGTTCCAGGTCAATAGACTGGCTACTGAGGCCCCAGAGTCCACCTGTCTTTGCACTCTAAAGTAAGGGTTACGGGCATGTGATGTGATGCCTGGGTTTTCTACATAGGTGCTGGTGATCGGACACTTTACCCGCTGAGCCATCTCTCCCATCCTGTGTTATGCTTCTAATAATGGACAATGGGACGTGTGCTGTGAGGGTGAGGCTACATTTTAGCAGATGCCTCTTACACATGTTAAAATTTGAAAACTATTGATATTATAATTGTGGATGGGTTGGATGGAAGAAGACTTGGTGACAATGAATTTGGTTAGGACAAAATGCACTCTTAGCTGTTGTTTATCAGAACAGTTCTCCAAATTTCAGAAGCATTCTGCTGTGGAAAATATACAAAGTATGTTTCTTAAAATGCTATTAGGCCATCATCTCTGAAATCTGGCAAACCATTACAAAAGTGTTGGAAGCCCATGAAGACAGGTGGGCCTGCATACAACAAACACCATGAGCTGTTTCAGGAGAGTGCTCACCGAGGGTTGCGTCAATGAACCCCTTAGCACCATCTGCAGTCCTCAGAGTTGGAAGCAGAAAAACAGAACCACACAGTCTCTGGGCTATAGCCTCTCACTGGCGTGTTCTGTTGTGTGCAAACAGTGATGTGTACATTTTGTGTTACTTGAAGACTTTTAAAAGCTAAGGGGCTCCATGATTAATGCCCCAATTTTTCTTTCTTCTTTTGAAGCAGAGGGGTAAGCAAGAAAGGTTTTTGTTTCTATTGAACATGAGTTGACAGCTAAGGAATAACCACCTATTTAGAATGACCGGAGTTTCTATGTCACCACCAAGACTTCACCATTTCCCACTGTTGGTCTGTCCCCATGATCACTGGTCATTATGCTTCTCCTATGAGATCTGGAAGTTCCAAACTTGGATGCACAGAGGATGGATGCTGGAAGAAAGAGGAGAGAATGGGAGAGGGGAGGAAAAGAGGAGATGAGAGGAAAAGAGCAGAGGGCGGAGGAAAGGGTGGTAGAGGAAGGGAAGGGAAGCCGTGGAAATAGAGAGTAGAGGAAAGAGGAGAAGAGGGGGGACAGGCAGAAGAGAAAAGTATATAGAAAAGGTAGTGGAGGAGGAGTGGGGAGAAAAAGGGAACATAAGAAGAAAGAAATAAGAAAGAAAAGGCAAGGCTGGGCCTACATGGCAGTGCTGTAGAGCCTCAGGGATGAGGCCCTGTGGTCCCTAAGCTATCCAGATGGTTTTGTGTTAGAGGGTGTGGGAGCCAATGGTTCCCCCTCTAGTTTGATGAATCTCCAGAAGCTGTCTCAACAGAGGATCCAAGAGCAGAAGTGGTCTGGAATGCTTGAGTACTCCTATGCAATGGTCTTGGTTAGGAGTCGTCTGGTAACCACCCTTTGTGGCCCTGGGAATTCTGATCAAATGTACTGTAGTAGAGCCATGTCTTCATGTTGAAAGTGTGTAAGGCATTTGGAAGCATACTGATCGAATGGGTCCATTTCTGGGCCACTCTGTAAGGTCACATTCTACTATATCTCATTAGGTCTCATTCACTACTGTGATGCATATGAATCCTGGTGTCTTCCAATACAGCGTGTTGTTGATTATGTTCCTCATGGGTACCACAGAGTCACTGCAGAATTCACAATTAGCCACTGCCATTGAATCCTAGCTCTTACTCTTGCACAACTAAAATGTACCTTGCGTAAGCTAATGAAATTCTCTTTCCTCATTATCTTTTTTTTTTTTTCAGTACTAGAATCAAACTAAGAGCTTTGGAATATGCTAAGCAAGCACTGAACTGGCCTCACCAGCCCAGTTACCCCATCTTTACATGGGGAGCACTACTTTTCCCCCCAATAGGGATGTTATGTGAATGGAATTAATGCATGTATGGACATATCTTTAGCACTTGCATACACAAGTTATTTTTACTGAGGTCAAGGATTTTAATATTTTATTCACAAATTTATTCTCCCTATACTTTTCTTAGTGCCTACAGTTGCTTAAAAACATTTGGTAAACTTCCTTTGGTGGGGAGGCCTGGTGGCACTCAGAGAAAGGATAAGCAGACCACCAGGATGAGACTTGATAGGCTATGACCCTATGGTGGGGAAGGAGGTCCCCTTCTGTCACAGACCTAGGGGAGGGGAATAGGGCGAAAGAGGGAGGGAGGGAGGAACGGGAGGAGACAAGTGAGGGGATAACAATGGAGATGTAATCCAAATAAATTAATTAAATAAAAAAAATTAAAAATTTGGTAAATTCATTGATGATATTCACTCAAAATCAATACTCAAAATCAATGAAAATCAATGAAAGAAATAGATACATAAATAAATATTTCTTTGCCTCTGTGTATGTGTTTTCAGGTAGCACTTGTGTTTGGGGTAGCATTTGTCTATAGTATGGTAAGAGTTTGCGTTATTTCTACCTAAAATAGAAAAATAAGCTATTTTGTTCAATTTCCCAAAAATCCTACTATAGAAGACCAATATGGAATTGCAAAGATTGTGTTTACTTCCTTGTGTGAAACAACTAAATTCTGACCAAACAACAAGACAGACAAGATATATGGATCACTATTCTTGTAGATTTCTGATAAAAGGAAATGAGAAATGTATTTACCAGAAGCACGTTTCCACAAGTTTCTAACTTGCTGGCTGGAGAATTGAAACTGTAGTGTAGAGAAGGCCTCCCAGAACGTCCAGTGTTCTAGAGTGAGTGCCCAGGGCTGGGAAGTCCAGTGTTCTAGAGTGAGTGCCCAGGTCTGGGAGGTCCAGTGTTCTAGAGTGAGTGCCCAGGGCTTGGATGGCCAGTGTTCTAGAGTGAGTGCCCAGGGCTGGCAACCTGCGGAGGCCAAAGCAGAATGTTTTTGGACGACGCTGGAGAGAGGAGAGAGCTCCTGTGCAAGGAGAACTCTAGACCAGCGGATGTGTCCCTTGAATATCCATTTTGGTGTCTCTTAGACATGGCTTTAGACTGGAGAATGAACCACCTCAAAAACATCAGAGGGAACCGCTGTCAAGTCTCAGTCAAGGGTAGACGTGGTTTTCACTCTCGGCTGTCAGAGAAGAAGCCTCACACTCTGGAGCCTTGGATAAGGGACTCAAAAGTGTCTTGCCTCAGTAGGGAGGCACAATAGGCCCTAGAGTAAATGCTGCTGTAATTTCCACTAAGGAATCTTAAGACCATGACTCCAGAGAATTCACCCGTTTAAAAATTAATTACATTGAAGAACAAGTCAAATGATACTTTATATATGGATGATAGGACAAAGGCGCACTATTGTAAGTGGGTTTCTAGAATGCATTCACTGTACTGTAAAACTTTATACCTGCTGACAGGGTCCTGGAGAAAATAAATTTGAAGGAAGAGAGGAAAATTGTCATAGATAAATTGTCAAATAAGAAGTCAGTTTTACTCTCCCAAAGTCATTTTTACCCTGATCAGGTTTGGAGCTCAACTTAGGACTTGTGAGAGAAGATCGCCATATCTATAGCCAACATTTTCCCCTCATAATAAGTCACATAGGTTTAGCTAAAGTCTAGTAAGGGTGAAAAATATTGGCTTAAATAGCATGCTTTTTGACCCATGGTTCTTGACAAGACACACCACTGCCAGCTAGTAGCTTCCCTGGCTCGTGCTCTGCCATCATGGAGGGTTTTCCCTCACATCCTGGCTGAAGATGGTTAATCTCTACATCAAGTTCTAAGAAACAAGAGGAGAAAAATGTAGGTAAGAGAAGGGCCAACCTATCTTCAAGGCTATGTGCTTCAAGTCACACACAGAATTTCCAACTATAACACATTTGCCTGAACTTCAGGTCCTACCACCAAGGAAGCCTTAATTCAGGTGCCATGGGCCATTTAATGCATTGACGCCATGGACTGTGGCCAGGTGTGAGAGAGCAACAGCAAAGTTTCTGCATTCTGAATTCCTAACTTCGTCCTCACTTGTTGCGCTTCTACTTCTGTAGGTTTATTACTTTCTGGAAATAACAGATTTGAGTAGACAATTAGACGGCTCTGCCTATATACATCAAAATCTTTGGCCTCTGTGATTTTGAAAATACACATTAGTATAATAATGATGACAACTAAACCAATCAGTCTCTATCTGTACTAAGAGGAATAAGGTTTTTACAGTCCAGGCTAAGGAGTTACAATATGGAGAGGCCCACCTCTACAATGCTATCATTTCCCATTGCCTGGTTTTCACCTTCCAAGTGTGAAACCTAAACCCTTCTGGTTTTCTGGCTTTCTTGGGTGTTTCTGAAGAAGTGTCAGCACTGTAGGTTTCTATCCTAAATGCAAGGATGATGGGAATGGTTCTGTCTCTAATATCACTTCCTTTTAAGACAAGATTAACATCATGTCCTCTGAATTTTCCATGAGAGTCTCATTCTGGAGCTGAAGATACTGAGTGATGTCACTCATCATCTTGGGGACTCTGTCTAAGAAATCACCTGGTTGAGTCCTCAGGAAGACCCGGAAACAGAGCCATAGAAGGGAGCTGCGTGGTTCTCTCTGGGAGAGCTGAGACTCTAATTCAAGACTCAGAGGCTGATGTGCTCTGCCACCTGAATGGCTTCTGTCCTTCCAGTATGCTCTTTATAAAAGATGATCTCTGGGCTGACCAGATGGCTCAGTGCCCTAGAGCACTTGGTGCTCTTACAGAGGATCTGGATTTGATTCCCAGAATCTACATGATCACTTACAATCACCCTAATTCCAGTTCTAGACGATCCATCGCCCTCTTCTGACTTCCACAGGCTCTAGGGATACATGGCAAACCTACATATGTGCAGGCAAAACATCCATGCACATAAAATTAAGTAAGTAAGTTTTATAACAAATAAATAATATAGAGCTGACCTTGCAAGAACCAGTGGGCATCTAAGCATGTCAGGATGATGCTTTACCTGTACCCTTAAGCAAAACTTAGCATAATTTAGCCTGTTCACTTAGTCCGAGTCTGTGTCTATGGAGATGTATGTGTCTCCTGTGCCATCAAGCTTGGCCCAGAGGATTTCAATGTTCTTGGTCAAGGCAGTAAGTAGTACAGTGAGGTGACATGTGTCTGGGGCTAGAACTGTATCTCATCCCTTGTCCCTAAGGCCACCACAAAGCTATCAGTATGCCATCTTACTGCTTTCAGAGCCAACGAAGCTTCTGTAGATGAGATGTCCAGGGGTGGATTTGGATTAATCGATCATCTTGGGGAAGCCCCTGTATTGATTTTTACAACCTTCAGAAATGTGGTAAGAATTCTGCATGATGAATATGAATGCAAATGCCAAGGAAAGTCATAAAGATTTGACACTTATTAAAAAGTGTTGCCAGAAAGTGTGAGTGATTATTTTAATATCAGCTCTTCATGGCACATATCTGCCTGCTTCTCCTTAATTTCCCCACAGATGGGCCACTGTGCATGCTATGCTCTTGTGAGGCAAAAGAGAAATTGTGTTTGGAATTAAGCTTTAAAGAAAGAATTGCAACCATTTTAATTAGAAGTCACCCAGTATGGATCTCAAGTTGGAGAGCCTCACGGGCTGTGTAGAATTAGAATGACAGTCATAGAGACAAAGCAGGGAATTTGAACATTTGTGCTTGTGCCCAGTTTCCAGGACATGCATTTTGTTATTAATTATTCTTAGATGAAAAGGCATCCTGAAGACTTTTATTTACACACAACTTTAAACACATAATGGGACTCCTATGATAGAGGCTCCAGCCTTTGACTCCAGAACAAGCTCTTTAGTGTGCTTGCGCAAAAAGACCCTTAAACCTGTTGGGTAAATAATCTACACGTGCAATAACCATTCAGTTCACATTAGACCACCAAAAGACTTATTTAACACCTATGCCAAACCACTAGACACTGAGATTCTGCAATAACTGGTGATGGAGGCTGTCTGGGCTGTTCAACATGGCTGGCATTTGGTTGTCTCTGACTGTTCTCCTTGCATTTCACTATTATCCAGACCCCATATTCTTTTTCTACACACACATTTACTTCCACAGACCATGTTGCAAAGGTGACCTTTGACCTTTCTTCTAGACAGACTGGGAAATTAGAAGGCATTTTTTTAGAGATAAAACAAAAGGGGGTTCATTTTTCTTGATTTACCAAATAAGCAGACTCTCAAATTTAATACTGAGATGAACGATAAAATATTTTGTAAGTATCAGTATGTTGCATGAAGTCTTTAGAATGTATAAATATATGTAGAATTATGCCATGTATCTGATGTTCAATTTAATTGTGCCCTGTACTTTCCTGGCAACCATGGAGAAGGTGGGTTATTAATTCCTGGTCAGGCTACCCCTTGGTGTAGTTTGGATAACTACATTCCCTTCCATAGCTTCAGTATCCAATAGGATCTAGCAACTCAATTTTTTTCCCCTTCAAGGACCTAGAATGTGCCAGTCACAGAGAGTCCCATCTTTCACTCCAGTCTTCCTAAGTCTAAGAAAACTGTTTGCATAACATTTAATACAATAGAACATTTGACTGTCTGCTTCCTGACACAGGGACCACAGCTGGATAGTTTCAAGACAGATGTTTCAAGACAGAGCAGCCCAACTTGTAGATCCCACTGTGCCCACTCTTAATGGCACCTTCTCTGCTCAAGGGTGGGTCCAGTGGCCACCAGCAGTACACTAACATGCATTATAAGAGGTGGGAGCAAAGTGTTTCCAATAAAAATGATCACCCAAAGGGGTGAACTAGGATGGATCCTAACATCAGTTCCAGAAGTTTAAGACATGTTAGTGTTTATGCATATATGAATGTATATATACATGTCTCTGCATACATATTCATTTACATATGTACACATGATATGAATTCTAATTTTATTTTGAGCATTCACTTCTTAGAAACATAAAAAGTGAATTTTAAGAACAAGATTATTCTTCAGTGAGCACAAACCTCATCTTCTTCTGAGATCATGTGACATATCTGCTGTGAAAGTGAGATCCGTATAGGAGGGGAGGCCAAATGTATATCACATGGTGATGCTGGGACAATTTCCACATCCTCTCAAGTGTTCTGGGCATTTCTTCAGTGACAATGCTCTTTGTCATCTCGATTCATGATAGCATCATGTTTATGTCTACAGTTAAATATTTGTATGCACTTTATTCCATCATAAATCACTTTATATGATTTTTATGTATTTAAATATGTATTCATATCATATAAATTATATGATTTATAATTTTATCTTGTATCTGTGAAGTGCTGATCTCTGGATTTTAATAAAATAAAAGTAGTTGATTTCTCTAATTTATCTTTTTGTTTAATCATAAAATTGTAAGTTTTCACATAAATCAAAGATCATTTCCATAACTTCTTGCAGCAATTCACTAGCAAAATCTTTCTCTTTGAAGTTTGCTTTAATCTAGGCACTCATTATCTCTCATGAGGCCTGTTGATAGTCCAGCAGTAATGCATTATTATATGAAGCATATCCTTTGCCAAGTGGTTGAGGAAACAATGAGTAAGTGTGATGTTAATGCCTTAACCACATGGATGATTTTGGGCATAGGATATGGCCCAATGCCCTTGTCCACGTTCTAGACCTCTGCACACTTCTCTCTGAGACTGGCAAGAATGCTTCGGGGACCAGGAACCACCGCCCTTTCCTGCCATCCTTGGTGGCACATCAGGCACATTTAGCCATGCTGATCAGTACTCCCGAGTGACTAAACACCACCACCACCCGCCTACCTCACAGACAGAAATTTGAAGGTTCTTAGAAATGTCAAGAAGATGAAATGAGACCTCTGTTAGATTATAGGAATTGGTCAGAGTGACAAAATGGGAAAAAAATGAGACAAAGAAACAAGTAGCTTTCCCGTTCATTCTGTTTTCATGGATCTGGTCACCGTTTTAGCCTGAAAGGGAATTCAATTTTCGTTTATTTCAGACTATTTGAATTAAGTACTTGCCATGTGCCAGGCACAATGGAAGAAGGGATAGATAGGAAGTTAGTACAAGGGAAGTCACTGGAGTTCATAGTCTCTTCTGGAGGTTAGCCAGGAAACAATATGGGAAGAGCAATTGACTTATCAGCAAACTCTGCTAGGAGCCCAGATGAAAGGGTGATGCGTTCTGCCCAGGAAGCAGTACATTTTGCACCAGATTTTCCTTTGCCCACTCCCTTATTCATTCAACAAATCCCTTTGAGCCTTGGTTACATTTCAAGCACTCTACTTAATGCTGGGAATATGGCAATATGCAGGTCAGATAGTTTCTGTTTTCAGACTTAAGGTTAGTGGGACTGACAAATATTAATTATGCATTTGCAAAGAAATGATTATAGGCTGTAGGATACCCAGGGCACTTCAGCAGTCAACTGGGGATTCAAGGAGAGAACTGACCTAACATAATGCTTCAGAGAAGGCTCTCCCAAGGAAGTCATGCATCGGCTGAGGATTAAGAATGTATGGGAATGAGGGGGTTGGTGAATAGAGGAAAGATGAGCACACGCGATGTGTGGCATGGCAGGAAGACATTCTGACACAGGGCTAGAAGCAGAATTCTTCAGCTTTCTAAATGCTCATCTTATTTTCTGCTTCTTTCCTTGCCAACTGCCACCAGTCCTGAGGCATCCTTCATGATTTCAGCATTGTCTCTGTGTGTTAGATGGATATAAATGGGTACGTAGCTTGAGAAGAGCAGAAGTTCAGGAATCTTCCCTGAAGGACTATTATGAATGTGACTCTGCTGTGATTCTGGCTTACAATTTCAAGTGGAAAGTGTGTTCCCACAGATCCACCATGGCTCTGTCTCCTATGGCAGGAGGGAGCAGCAATTGTTACAAGGGGGCCCCATGGCCAGGAACTTCTCAGTGTGCTTTGGAAACGTGTCTTGCCCATGCCTTTGAATACTTCGGAATTGGTATGATTATTATATTTCCCATTTTATACAGGTGCCATGAGACAGCCATTAGGCAACCTACCAATGTCAGAGCTGGTAAGAGAAAGGCAGAGTTAGAACTCTCAAAGTCTGATTAGAAAAACTAGACTCTTTAGGTCTGTGGATTGTAATTTGTTTATCCTGCATTATGTGCTAATATCTGCTTATAAAGTGAGTATATACTCTGCATGTCCTTCTAGGTCTGGGTTACTTCACTCAGGATGATCTTTTCCAGCTCCATCAATTTGACTGGAAATTTCGTGATTTCCTTGTTTTTAATAACTGAATAGTATTTCATTGTGTAAATGTACCACAGTTTCTTTATCCATTCTTTTATTGAGGGACATCTGGGTTGTTTCCAGTTTCTGGTTATTACGAATAATGCCACTATGAGCATAGTTCGAGAAACATCCTTGTTGTGTGATGGAGCATCTTTTGAGTATATGCCCAGAAATGGCATAGCTGGGTCTTGAGGTAGAGCTGTTCCCAATTTTCTGAGGAAGCACAAGATTGATTTCCAGAGTGGTTGTACAAGTTTGTACTTCCACCAGCAAGGGAGGAGTGTTCCCATTTCTCCACACCCTCACCAGCATGTGCTGTCACTTGAGATTTTGATCTCAGCCATTTGGATAGGTGTAAGATGGAATCTCAGACTTGTTTTGATTTGTATTTCTGTGATGGCTAAGGATGCTGAGCATTTCTTTCTTTAAAAAAAATGTATTCACATTACATCTTGATTGGATTCTCATCATTCTTATCTTCCTGCTCCCTCCCCCATCTCTCTTCCTCCCTATTTCCCTCCCCTAGACCTCTGATAGGTGGGGTCCTCCTCCCCCACCATCTGACCACAGCCTACTAGGTCACATCTGGATAGCCTGCATCTCCCTTCCTCTATTTTCTCACAGAGTCTCTCAGCCAAGTGGCCGTGATCAAATCGCAGGCACCAGGGTTCTTGTCAGAGGCAGTCCCTCACTTCCACTTCCTTACATCCCTACATGGAAAATGAGCTGTCCATTGGCTGTATCTGAAAAGGGGGTCTAGGTTCTCTGCTGGCAATATCTTAGCACTTCACCCAGAGTCTGACTGTGAGTCCTAGTATCTGTCCCGATTCCACACTGGGTGAAGTCTCTCAGTGAACATCTATGTTAGTCTAATATCCACGTATAAGTAAGTATATACCATGCATGTCTTTCTGGGTCTGGGTTACCTCACCCAGGATGATCTTTTCTAGATCCATCCATTTGCCTGCAACATTCAAGATTTCCTTGTTTTTGATAGCTGAATAGTATTCCATTATGTAAGTGTACCACAGTTTCTTTAATTCATTCTTTGACTGAGAGACATCTAGTTCCTTGGTAGAATTTTGGGGGTCATTTATGTATACTATCATATCATCCACGAATAGTGATACTTTGACTTCTTTTCTCATTTGTATTCACTTGATCTCCTTTAGTTTTCTTATTACTCTAGCTAGGACTTCAAGTACTATATTGGAGATATGGAGAGAGTGGACAGCCTTGTCTTGTCCCTGATTCCAGTGAGATTCCTTTAAGTTTCTCTCCATTTAGACCTAAAGAAGCTAAGTAACAAGGGGGATCCTAGGGAAGATGCTTGAATCTCATTCAGAAGGGAAAATAGAATACACACTGGAAGCAGCTGAAGAGGAAACAGGATGGGAGCCTACGATAGTTTTCCTCTGGAAGACTCCACCCAGCAGGGGCTCACAGCAGAATCTGACACTCATAGCCCAACTTTGGGCAGATCACAGGCACTCCTATGGATAAGTGGGGGTATAGAAGGATCAGGAGGGGATAGGAGTTCCATAAGGAGACCAACAGAGCCAACAAATCTGGGCTCAGAGGTAGGATGGGTTGGCGGAGACTGATCCATCAAACAAGAACCATGCATGAAAGGACCTAGGCACCTCCACTCAGATGTAACATATAGGCATCTCAGTCTCCACATGGGTGCCCTATTAAGGGAAGCAGGGACTGTCCTATTAAGGGGAGTGGGGCCTGTCCCTGCCATGGACTCTGTTGCCTGTATTTTGCTCACTTCCCCCTGGTGGGGTGTCTTACCATGCCACACAGAGGAAGAGGATGTAGGCAGTCCTGATGAGACTTGATAGGCTGAAGTCGTTTAGTAGGAGAGAAGGGCTAGGGGAGGGGAAGTGAGGGAGGGAGGGGGCACCAGGAGGAAATGAAGGAGGGAGCTAGGGAGGAAGGGGGCACCAGGAGGAAATGAAGGAGGGAGCTACAATTGGATGTAAAATGAATAATATTTTTAAATGCCATATTCTAGAGGCCTCTGAAGTTTTTGAAGACTTTATATAACTATTTACCTTATCTAACTATAGAAATATATCTATGTGTTAAACCTAGGATGTATAGTCTTCTGGTAAAAATAGACTAACAATTGACATGACCAAGATTTGATCAACTAACAATTAACTTGTATTACTTAATTATCCTAAACAGCCTGCTATAGCACTTTCAAAATAATGGAGGCAAACCTTGTATTATAATTGAGTTGTATGGCTAAAGTACCACATATTAGAGTAGAAATATATATAATGTGTATGAAAATAATCATAAAATTGAATTCTATACAAATGTATCTAAAGTAAACTTATCTTGCATCAATATATAAAATTCTTTACCTATATTTTAAAAATAACCTTGTGAGTAATAGTTAAGGCCCTAAGTCGAGGAGTAGATTCAATAATCTACTTTTTGTCCTATAGTCCCTATATATTTCTATATCCCCCTTCTTTCTTTTTATCCTCTAAGAAAAAAAGATAAATGAAAAGAGACATCCCTAAGTCCAATCTCATTTTCTCTCTGAATAAGACCAATAAAAACTTATAACCAACCCCCCATGAAAATAAACATCTATAGCCCAAGACAGCAACCAAAAACCTACCCAACCCCCCCTTAAGGAAAATGGGGTGTCCTTCTCTTAATGTTTCTTCCGGCTGATTTGGGACAAATAATACCTTTGTAGGGGCCCAAATAAAATCGGGAAAAATGATTAAACAAGCTAGAAACAACATTTGTGGTCCCGTTTCTAAATGTTGAGAAATTCCAGGCTTAATAGGAGCCCTGTGTGAGACAGTCTGAAATGCTGGATAAATTGGGATTGGAAGCTTTCTTCAATGTTGTCCTGGGAGCTGTCCTGTTCTGATGAGGAACAGCAACTGAAGCACTTGGTGCTGGAACATGAAGGATGCAGGATGTCAGCATCCAGTATGCTGAGGGGAATGAATCCTGTCAGGCCGGATCCAGCTTAAATGACTGGTCTTTTGTTCTGAAAACATCATTTATCACAAACATTATACAGTACTAAAATTATAAATGTGTGAGGTGTGCATTATGCACAGAACAATTAAGGCTGGTTCTCTGTTCTTTATATGAGCAGAAAAAAGACATCTGCAAATCTTCATTCATGCTATATAAAGAATGACATCTAATAATAAGTCATGAGTATTTCTCTAACCAGCAAGAAGCATTGTCTATACATAGACTTTCATGTCTCAGCCAGTCTAAGAGCTATTCCCATGTGATTGGATTAGCACTATCAGTTATCTGCTTGCTCTGCAGTTTGATGTTTTCACCTCCCATTTGTAAGCCCTCCTGCAGTGTCTCCTGATCCCACCTTCTCTCTCTCATTCCCTCTCCCTCCCTACGCTAGTCCTCCCCTATCATCTGATCTCAGCCTATCAAGTCACATCTGTACTACCTGTATCCTCTTCCTCTGTGACATGGCAAGGGGGCCCTGCCAGGGGGGAAGTGATCAATGTTGGGGAGCCAGAGTTCATGTCAGAAGTAGTCCCTACTCCCCATATTGTGAGTCCCACAAGGAGACTGTGCTGCCTAAATGCTGCATCTGAGCAGCAGGCCTGGGTCCACACCATATATGGTCATTGGTTGGTGCATTGGTCTCTGTATTGTAGTGCAGTTATCCTGTATTATGTGTCTAACATCCACTTGTGAGTGAGTATAGATGTTATTATTTTAAAGATTCTTTGACAACAAGACAACTCCCAGCCTACCTCAAAGAAGATCATGAGCATCAAAGAACCTTCTTATGGAGATGGCCTCGAATATGGCAAACCAGGCACAGGGCAAAATGTCCTCATTTTGGGCACAGACAGAATTCTGCCTAAAAATAGGCAAGCTTAGATACAGGCAGAGTTGACAGCCAAACTCTGCCAAGCCAGGATAAGCAAGTCTTTAATAGTTCCTGCCACATAAATATCTGTCAGATACATTGGGCCAGAAGGCTGAAGATGATGCTCCAATGTTATAGAGAGTTATGGGTGATTGTTCAGGCAGCAAACTGTCTCTGTCATTTTTTTTTTCATTTTGGAAGCTGCCAACCTGCACTTCCTGTTTACTCAAGTAATTAATTTTATTCCTTCTCAAGTCTCTGATGAGTTGAAGATCAGAATGTTTAGTTTTACAATTAACCTTAGTTATGTAGTGGTTAAGACTTTTTAGGTCTGATGGATGTTTTAAGTTGATAGAGAACATAGGATAGATATTGACTTACATTCAGAATTTTAGAGTCACCAAGATAGAAAAGATGTTTTCTTCAAGGTTGCCAAATACAAATAGCCAAAGCACTATGAATGTAACATTTTTATAATTCCTGTTTATTTCATTGTCTTCTTTTTGATGTTGTTTATTTTATATATGTGTAATAATATAAATGTATATGTAAAAATAAATTAATTAAAAATAAATTTAAATTAAACAATTAATTAATAGAAAAAATGACAATGTTCAAAAAGTTTACATATCCTGTTTAGAGCATTGTCATATAACATCAAACTTACTCTTCATAAAGGATCAAGACATAATAGCTTCATTGGAAAGAAACAATATTCACTTTAGTAGAGAATGAAATTTCATGTTTTATTCCTGATTTGATTACCCTTCAATATAAATACAAAATGGTGTGTGGTATATTACAAATACATTAATAAGTTAAGTAATCTATATGTAATATAGGAAATCTTACCTAATAAAACTAAGGATGATATTTTAATTTTTTAAATAAAGTAAAAAATTTTAAAAATTAAAGAAAAAGAAAAACTAGACTCTTAGACAATAAGTTCCCTGGGGAAACCCCTGTAGTTATGATCATAGCTTTTTTTTTTATGTTGAACTGATTTTCAGAAAGGAGGTTCTTGGAGCCAGGCAGCTCTCATCTACCACTGACTTAGTATAATACTATTATTACAAGTCTGGGTTTAGAGCTCTTGTTTGCTGGGCCTCAGGATGCAATCCTGTGATCCCAACTGCCCTGAAGTTTGAGGCAAGAAAACTGAAAATTAAATGTCTGATTGAGCTCCAGGTCCAGTTCAAGACCAGCCTGGGCCACCTAGTGCGACCTTGTCTCAAAGTTTAAAGAGAAATGAAAAACCGTGGAAGCAAAGAATCACAAACTTAAGTTTAGAGAACAAGAAACTGACAGGTGACGACAGCAGCACTTCTGGTTCTGGCTAAGGATGGGCCCTTCCACACTCCAGCACAGATGGAGGATGGCTTCAGGGGCCCTGATCCCCACTGATGAACTGGTCATTATTGACTAACTTACGGAGGGAAGGAGCCCTCGTTTGTACACCTTCTGTCCATCCAAACGACCCCCAGGGTAGTTCCAATCTAATGCTCACACAGTTGGCTCTGCCTGGCAAAGTGGATAGTGGATCATGGATCAAAAACCAAAGCCATTAATCTGGCAATAAGACTGGAACAGAGGGAAAATGTTGATAGGGATGAGAGAGAGAGGGAGAGGGAGAGGGAAAGAGAGAGAGAGAGAGAGAGAGAGAGAGAGAGAGAGAGAGAGAGAGAGAGAGAGAGAGAGAGAGAGATGCAAGGGGGACAAAGAATAGTCAAAATGCATCATGGACATGTATGAAGTTACCACATCATAAATGTAATAGAAATAAAAAGTTTAAATTAACTTAAAATTATATGTGTATGATGTATACGTAGATAAGGTTGAAGGATCTAGTTCAGGGGTAGAATGTTCATTGAACATGTACAAAGACATGAGTTCTAGCTCCAGCATTATGAGCCAAAACACAAAAGGACTCTTCCTCCTTTCTACCCAGCCCCCCTCCAGTGCTGGTCCCACAGTCTAGAATATAGTACATAACTGTAGCTCACTGTGCTGTGTTCTATGAAATGCCGACACAGAAATGCACACGAAGTGTGACACACATACTTTCCCAATTGATTTAGAGTATCCTTTGCTGATAGAGTTATAAAATACAACCATAAGAGGGCTTGGGTTTCCATTGCTCCTTGTGTTAGTTCCACAGTGCCCCTAGAATTTTGTGATTCTCTCATGCTGCTGCAGAATACAGCCACGCAATCTACCGTTTCTCTTCCCATGTTTTATCACTCTGCATTTTCAGTGTGCTGCAGAGGATTTATTGCCTCATTAGCTAGAGAGACTTGAGAAGCCCTTCAGGGATAGCATCACTTCTAATTATTTTCCTGTCAGAGGATGACAAGGAAGCAAACACACTGACTGCAGGAAGAGAAGCTTCCAGGAGGTGGCTGGAGCCTCCTGAGTCACGAGAGCTATTTTCTCCTAATGTGGCAAGAGGTGCTGACAAATGGATCCCACATTCTGCCTCAGAAAGAAAACAACAACAATGACACAGCTACTTCTTTTACCTTGGAGACTCTCCCTCTCAAGGAGACTTTGGGGAATAGTGTAGTAAGAAATGGGCAGTGGCCACGGAGAGCGAGATGGTTCATCTGACATCTGTGTTCCAGCATGCAGCAAGTAGAGATGACCCCGGGTGTGAAGAGAAAATAGTGGCCTTCACATGTCAGCAGTTCACTATTATAAAACAACACTGAAGTGGTTGAAACAACCTTTATGGGGCCAGGAGAGTTGACATGACTTTGAATAGGAGGAAGCCAGAGACATATTTGTAACTATTCAGCTTCATTTTATGTGCTAGAGAAGTAGGCAATAAAGAGAAGAAAAGCAGATATGAACATCACACTAGAGATCCTCGCCAGTGCAACAGGTAAAGAGGAACAAGAAGAAACGAGTCTTCCATCAACCAGTCATGCTGTGTGTGTCCATGCGGAAGATTAAAAAAAAACAAAACAGGAGTCATTTCGGAACCAGCACTTAAATGTGAGTTTAACAATGTATACTGACAATGAGCCACTTGGACGTATTTTTTTTTTTAACCAAGTATTTTCATTTGACTTGTGAGAAAATACAGGTTAAAAAAGATCAAAATCCAAATGCACGAAGAGACAAAAGTGAACACCACAAAAGGTTTATATGGTTCCTTGTAGAATTTACAGGTGATTTAAAATTTCAGATTTAAAGACAAATGAGATAAATTACAATGAAAAGAAGGAATAACATTAGGGGAAAAATCGCACTCATTTTGTTAAGAGTTACTATAAATCTAGTAATCAAATGTGGGGATAAGAACATAATTAGTAAAACAGAATAAAGATCACTCTTCTCAGTGGCCAAGCGATGCAGTCACAGCTAATGCAGGGCAGCATTTGCTCTTTGGTGCCTTGGAGAAAGATTAGAAAATAGGAGCGTTGGAGAGCTCTGCTGTTCTAAAGGCTAATTATTGCAAAAATTTCCACTGCAAATTTTATCTAGGACATCTTTATTCCAAATTAAGGATTAACACCAGTTTGTAAGATGCCAAAGATGAAGGATAACTCAGGCTGGAAAATGCTCAGGTGGCTGGGCACAACAGCTCCCGTGTTCATGATTTTGGAAGGACAGAAAGTCTGTTTTCTCAGTTTAATATCCATGGTTGTGATGTGGGCATGAACTGTGTTCCCTGCCAGAGAAGGACTTGGCAACAGCGCCCTGCAGCATGGGAACAGCACCCTGCAGCAGGGGGAAGTGTGTTTCCCATGATGGATAGCCTTCTTGGATATTACGATGGGAGTGGGTCTCACTTCCTTCTTCATCTCATGTTTCAAGGCTCAGTTGGGCACCAAAACCACGGTTTGAAGTTTTGAGATTTTACTGACTATAAGCTATTTTGTAACCAGAAAGGAAACAGCATACAGCCCCAATGAACAGGGAAGTATTTTCAAATGTACCCCTCCTCCATATCCTTATTGCTGAACAAATATTTCTTACAAATATTATCATCATTATGTGCTATGAAATACATACTGTCTTTGTTTTCTTATTAAAAGTGAAAGTGCAGCCTAACTGTAAAAATGTTGGCTGTCACTATAAAAGTATAGCCAATACAAAACAGCAGATGATAAAATAGAATCACATGACCTCCAGAAAAAAATTTATCAGTGGAGTACATTGCATTTAAAAAGCCATGCTGCACTAACTGTGCTTGCAGAAGGATGTGTGGAGGAGTCACATGTGAGCATGTTCAGCAGGGTGGAAGGAAACAGAAGTCCCCTGGAATGACAGTTTGGAGATTGGAAGCAGTGTAAGATGGTACCAGGAACAGATCAGACACATGAGCATGGACCTCAAACATGGGTGCTGCACAAGTAACACCACTCATTGTAAGAGACTTTCACTTCGAGGAGCCTCTTAGAGCTGATTCTGTACTGCCCGTGGTGTCTGCTCTGTGCTTTGTACAAAGTTTTGAGCATTGTTTTGTACAGAGCTCCCCTATTTTCTTTTTTAAAGTATATTTATTGAAGCCACTGGTTAAATTCAGTGAAAGATTTCCAAGTGCCCTTGTCCATATTTGTGCATGCATGCTATAGCTGAATCAACCAGCAGACATAGAGGTTTGGGCTTTGATCTTCAATAGGAAAGTGCCAAGTGTTCACATAGTTTACCAGGAACCTCAGCCATATGACCTGTCACTGGGTCAAAATGCTTGCCTGTACTCACAAAAAGGAATATAACATATATAAAATGAAATTGTAATTTTTGTTTGTTTGGGGGGGAAACTGGGCAGAGAAAGTCTCCATCCGTCTTGTTCTTGCCCACATTAATGCTACAACTTCCAAAAAAAATAAGACAAAAGACAGAAAATGTGCATGTGTTGACTTTGAGTGGCGGCTCACTCACTGAAGCAAGCACAGAAGTCTTTCCCTTATTCACATGGACCAAGGCCCTTTTCACAACTAGGGTGGATCACCCGTAGGGTGGGATCCTGTAGGAACAACGTTTGAAAAAGGATCCAAACTTCTAGGGCCCCTCGGATACAGACTCAGGCATATCTATTTGTGGTTATTCCTAAGTCCAGAGAGAACCTACAGCATCCTTAGCTGCCCTCCTGGGGGCAAAATCGTTGACCCATGGTAGTTTATTGCAATTCATGGAAGATAAGCAGAAACGAACACGTTTTCTTAGAGTGTTGTGGTTCAGCCTTCGTCTTCCCTTCCCTTTAGGTGAATCTGGCTGCTAACCCACAAGAAGCACGAGAAAAACATCCATGCAGTAGACTGAATCAATGTCAGAGTCTTTGGTATGTTTGCCGACTGACTTGATTGCATTGAATTTCCTTCACAAGCGGGAGGGGGAATAGTGGCTGGTTGCCCAGGATGGATCCTCACTCCTTGCGGGAATGTCAAATGCCTTGTTTATGACAGATCCAGTAAAGATTATTTTTGTAGCTCTCTTGAAAGGCATTTTGCCTGATACTTGCCTCCAGATAATAGGGTTTATCACACAAAATCACCATAATAAGGAGTGTTGCCAATGCTTCGGATGGGTGAACAGCTGTTTTGGCGTAAAGCTTGCCTTTCTAGGGTATATGGCTAAAGTCTTCCTTGTCTTGTGTTATTAGTAAGTTACCATGTGAGTACTTAAATTTTGTGTGTATTATATATTTAATGATATAGACAGTTATACATCAATGTAAAGGGTAGAGATAGTCTTTATTTTGATCTTCTACTTAATGCTTTGTGCCATCGATGCTTGCCAACCAGAACAATATATTTTATTGTCAAGCAAGCTGGGTTTGCTGCTTAGGAACCACTTACACCTAAGTATTCTCTCTTGGTTACTCTGATGTCAGAGCTTTTAAACTCAGGAGCAAAGTTGCCTCATTGGATTTTCCTAAGTCTGGAGAGAAATGTTTGCTAGGAAGAGCCCGCTGGCCAGCAGGTTGTGGACAGTTCCATGCCATGTCTCCTCTACAGAAATAATGGAATTAGGGAAGAAGAAGAACCACAGGACACCAAGGGAGAGGAGGCTCCTGAAGAGTGACTTACTTCCCAGGATATCAACAAGGAAAGTTGCACCAAGGATCAGGTCAATGCTGGGGGCACACAATTTTGCCAAAAAAGGACAACACAAAGGCCCACACACCATACTTCTCAGGACACTGATATCTGCTGTTTTGTCTCTTATATGAGTTTATTTGGATGGAGGTAAATATTTCCAGGAATGGCCTATTAAAAAGTAAGGGATTCCTTTTTTATGAATGAATGAATGAATGAATGAATGAATGAACTCACTTTATATTCCAATTGTGGCTCCCTCCATTCTCCTCTCCCTGTCCCATCCTACATTCCTTTTCCACCTTTCCCCATTCCCTACCCCTCATGAAAGTGGAACCCTGCCCCCAATCTACCCCTCCGAGCACATAGATCACATGAGGACTGAGCATACCCTCTTCCATGGTGCCTGGCAAGGCACACACACAGGGGAAGTGGTGGGAAAACGTGCAACAGAAACCTTGTCAGAGAAAGCCCCAGCTCTCCTTACTAGGGGACCCACATGGAGACCAAGATGTGCATCAGGTACATACATATAGGGGGCCTAGGCCCAGTCTATACATGATCCTTGCTTGGTACTTCAGTATCCACAAGCCCTGCTGGGCCCAGGTTAGTTGGCTTTGTTGGCCTTCTTGTGGCACTCCTGTCCCCTTACTCCCCCCCCCCAACTCTTGAGAGAATGCTAACTTGGGTGTGTTGTCCTTCTACTTTAGGGATTAATAAAGAATTCTTCTACCTGGGAAATTAACCACCATCGAGAACTCAGCCAGGCACCACAATCTGGCAGCTCCTTAAAAATCTGTTGAAAGTGGATATATTCCAGAAGGTCCAAGATCCTCAGCAATAGACTGAACTGAGTCCAGGAAGCTGTGCCCCCAATCTGCCACTGTGCTGTCTTCTCTTCTTCTGCGCTTGGGACTTTTCACCGACTCGGTCCTGCTGGATTTAAAAATGAATTTTGGTTGCATTTGTTTGTAGTGCTTGCATAAGCTAACTGATCTCCTGTTTCTGGTTTTGAATTCATCTGCATCCAGATTGCCCTACAGTCAGATTAACGTTGTTCTTGATGAGGAACATTTGGCAATAACAAAGAAGTTCAGCAACGGTACAGTGTGACCAGCTTTATGCCTGGTTTAAGGATTTTCATGATGACCAAGTCCTGAACTAGTAGATGGAGAACAATGCTATGGCTGCATCCACCTTCCTAAAGGATTCAGACCATTAACTACTGACTGACTCAGGGATTCACTCCTCTCAGGATTTCCTTCTCCGGGGGATTCTGAGTCTCAGGATGGAGAAGGTGTATCTCCTTGGCTCAATCTGCCCACAGCTTGAAAGACAGCTGGCCGAGGTGAATGGAGTCAGAGGAGACAGGCAGCTGAGCAGACAGGAAGCCTCATGCTGTGGTAAGGATGGAGATTTTAAGACCAGATGCCCTTGGATTCTCAGATCCAAGAAACACAGAGTTTGTGCAGTGAATACCACAGGCTGATAAATCCTTGAAATATCTCTTGGTTAAAAACCCAGAGGTCGCCATTAACCAGAGAGCTGTGGGGGCCATCCTGACTATTCTTCTCCTCTGAGATGTGTAGGAATAAGGTTCCTGTGTAATTCAGATGTTGATGTCTGCACATCCTTGAACAGGTCCTTCAGCCTCAGCCTTTTCCTACTTCTTCAGCCACAGTAACTGAGGAGACCCGGTCTGGCTCAAAGATGTCCCATATGCCAATGCGTGGATGTATATGCTCTTTTGCGGGCAGGATCTGGGAGATAGTTCTCAACCTCAGCTCTTCTAGGTGATAACATCTGTAGGACCCCTGTTACCACTCGGCCAACAGATGTAGCATTGGAGGACACCGAGCCTCCCTCACAGCCCTTAGTGGGTGCTTCCTTAGTGTGCACCACTCTCTGCCCAACCAGCCGCTCTTGCACTGGGGTTGAAGGCTCTGAGAATTGTGGGCGATGGGACATGAATCCCCAGGACTGGGCTGCAGAATCACATCAGCAGAGCTAGCTTTGACACTGCTCTTTTACCCTTCTTGGAGCTACAGCCTCAGGCTCCAGAACTAAGAGAAGCAGTAGGATTGCAGGAGACTGTGGAGGCCAAGGAGCAAGAAGGATCTTCAAGGGGTGAGGCTATTTCTAGCAGGTCAGCAAGCCCAGAATTAGCACCTATGACTTACTCTAGGCCCAGCAGGCCCAGCAATTACTTGAGCTGCGTGCAGCACCTGCAGTGTTCATGGAAGCCCAGATGAGGAGGAGGGAGATCACGGAGGAAGGATGAGTGTCTTTGAAGTTCTGGAGGCTTCTGCTCCCCAACTGCCACTTTCCTGAGAGAGAACTGCAAGATCTATCACTCACTAACAGTGCTCTTCAGGTCAGCATGCCATAACATTTCAGACTGTGAATTTACACCTCTTTGGGTGTGATGCTTTTATTTTAATCCAAATAAAAGATGAAAGCAAAGATGGAATAAAGCATGTGGGTCCACAAACTTAATGTACAAAGTTGGTTATATTATATGGTGCCTAAACACAAGTCTTCTGATCCCCACCTGTGAGCAGGAAATGCCTGGGATTGCTCATTGTTCTGATGGACGATGCTATTTTATTTTTCTCACAATAATAACATGAAGAGTAGTGAAGTCTTCTGAGTCCCAGGAGTGTTTAAAGAAAAGACAAGCAATTACTTCTTTGGAAGGGCTGGGCCAAATTGCATCAGGTCTCTTCTGATTCTGGAAGTCAGAAATATTGAATCCACCCCTTCAGTTTAATGATTACAGGGACCAGGAGATGTTAAGTAAATTGCCCATACTACGTTGGTCTCAGGTCTTCCGCCCCCTGTCCCTCTTCTGCACATTTTATCATAAGGATTTCTCACACAGTGGATAATCTTTTTTCTTCAAAGATTTGTAAGCTGACTAATCACACAACTTGAATCTAAGTGCTAAGAGAGCAAGAGAAGAGTTCCCAGGCTTCCTCTCTGTCTGCACTTGCTGTTCTCATTAACATTGATCTAGAGGTCAGGAAACCATCTTGAATGTTTACCATGATGTTGCCCAGAATCATTGAACTGTAGTTTTTGGACTAATTAAAGCAATTGATTGCTTTCCTTTAGCACTTTCTGAGTTTCTTTGGAAGAAACACTAAGACAGTGATTTGGAAAGTATCAACCATGCTTCGTTCCTTCCTTGGATGGTGGATTTCTCATCTCTAATGATCTCCTGTGTATGCTTTAGATGGTTACTACTAAGTGTCCCCACCAAACACCTCAATAGGGAAAGAGAATTAGTTCATACATGTGGAAGGCTGGGAATACCACCCAGCACTTCTCCAATTCTCTTGAATGTTTTGAAGCCTTTGTTCTAAGAAGATATGGGGATTTAACATTCTGTTCTTCTGTCTATGTATGCTAATTGTTGTTTAAAGAAAAGCATATTTGAAAGTATAATCCATTAGCTATATTTGATGCTACAGGAAGACTTACAGTGCTATCCCATTACACCATGTCCCTTAGCTATACTGCCATTCATTCTCTTAGCACTTGAGTACATATTCATGATTAAAGAAGCATGATGCTGGACACCACAGGGATGGGTGCTGATATTCCTGGAAACCATGAAAACTCTATGGGATATATCTAATATCTCCTGACATTTAATATCCCTAGGGATACTGCAATTGCATTATGTTCCATTACAGAATAATATCTTCCTCAATATGCACATTCTATATAATATCTCTAGGATATTAAGAGCTCACATTTACTCTGTTTTATGCACAATTTCACTTCATCTTTCCAACCTTATAAAAATTATCAACTCCATTTTTAAAGGACAATGTGGAATGACAGAAGAGATAAATCAGCTGCCCAAGGTCATATAGCAAATGAGGAGGTGGTATGGGGCTGGGGTGGGTCCTGTGTAGCCAAGCATGAGCTCTGGATCCTCTCTGTCAGTTCCTTCCCATTCTCAGTAAATATCTGCTGCTTGAGTTACGATGCCTCTCTCCCCAGGAGCTACTATGCTGGGAGCAAAAGCTGTGACTTGTGCATCACAAGACAGTTCGCTGCTATTTCTTTGCTTCTCAGGCAGGGAAAGGACACAAGAGCTCTTAGGCTATTTCCAATTATCTCCTTTTTTTTTTAAGAGCAAGGTTCCATCTTTATGAAAAAAGTAATCACAATAAGACAAAAACATGGGGACCAAGACATACTACAGGGAGCTAAACCTTGGGGTGCTGGAACCTGCACAGACAAGGTCAGATGGAAGGCTAGAGGGTCACATCTGTCACTTACAAGGGAGGAGCATCCCTGGGAGCAAGCCTTCTGCAGAGAGATTCCCCAGATGCTGTGTCCACTGCTTCTTGCTTCTGCCCCGTGCTTCCTCCATCTGTCTGCATTTCTGCCTGCATTTCCTTATAACCACTCTTTCTAAGTCCCCATCGTGTGCTCATCTGTCTCGCCAGGCTATGTCAACAAGGACAGTCTGTTCTCCGGGAACAAGGGTGGCACTACTGCTTTGATCCAGCTCTCAGAGAAGATTATATTCTTCTCTAACTCTGTCCAGTTAAACCTGGGGGTATCTGGTTCTCTACCACCAGCACACCAAGCCGACTCATTTATCTCTCATCATAGTGCTCTCTTGTATTACTTCCATTCAACAGCATTAATTCAATCTCTATCACAGGCCGAATGCTGGGTCACAGGCTGAGGATAAAAGAGCAGTTAGAATAAATGTACTATCAGCTCGATGGGGGAGAGAAATTGAGTTAATAGCTAATGAAAACGTATGACACTAAATTGTGTGAGTGCCCCGAAGAAGTGCGTGTGTTGGTGCTATGAAGGCACTTTGAGCCTTATTTTTGCTGATGTAAAATGTAAAGATCTGGAAGAGGATGATGAGCAGTAGTCTGTTTCAGACAAAGGGAAGATCAAGGGATAAATGGATAACGAGATGCAGGTATCTCAAAGAAAGCTATGAACTTATACATGATCATACAAGATCTTCTAGAGAATCCATATGGTTTTGCCCATGAGCACAGGCAGTGCTGAAAGAAAGGGAGAAAGGCTGCAGACTCATCAAGTAATCAGGTGTAATCTGAAAAGAATATTCTAGTCCAATGTGTGAAGAATAGATTAATTCAAGGAGCAAGAGAAAGCATAGAAATTAATGCATCAGTGATTAGACATGTGCAGGCAAAAGGGCCGACACTAGGTTATCTACAGCAGAGATAGCGACACAGAAATTGATTAGACAAATATTAGGAAATAAGCTCTATAATGGTTGATGATGGGGTGATGAAGAGGGGTAAAGACCAGTTTCTAGTTTCTCTTTGCATAGTTGGTTGGCTCAGTTCCCAAATTTTTTATGGCACAAGAAATTACAGGTTTGGTCATGGAAGTCATTTTCAAACCTTAAGCACTCTTGAGTTCGAAATGAGAATGTTTAATATGTATTTATGCATGTATATATGTATGTATGTAAATATGTATGTGTGCATATATATGTATGTTTAGAAGAAAAGGCTTACTCTGAAACATATTTTTGGGAGTCTTTAGATGGAGATGGTAATTAAGACCATAAATAAGATTACCATGGTGAGAATGGAAAGTAAGGGAAGAGGGTCTAGGATTGAGTCTAAAGGACAGATTTAATCATTTAATAATCCCAAAGATGGGGACATTTGCAAAGGCAACTACAAGGAAGCAAGAAAGCTGTAGGTAACTCAGGAGACCAGGATGCTACAGAAAACAAGAAGAAAAGCTGATGAGAAGAGGCTAACTGTGAAAGATACTGTTACATGATCAAATAAAACAGATTTTTAAAATTGGGTACAGAGCTAAACAGAGAATTCTCAACAAAGGAATCTCTAATGGCTAAGAAACATTTAAAGAAATGTTCAATGTCCTTAGTCATCAGGAAAATGCAAATCAAAGCGACTCTGAGATTCCATCTTACATCTGTCAGAACTGCTAATATCAGAAACTCAAATGACAGCATATGCTAGTGAGGATGTGGAGAAAGGGGAACACTCCTCCATTGCTGGTGGGAGTGCAAACTTGTACAACTACTGTGGAAATCAATCTGGAGGTTTCTCAGAAGATTAGGAATAGATCTACCTCAAGACCCAGCTATACCATTCCTGGGCATATACCCAAAGGATGCTTCACCATACCACCAAGACCTAGTTATACCACACTCCTGGGCATATACCCAAAAGATGCTCCACCATACAACAAGGACATTTGCTCAACTATGTTTATAGCAGCTTTATTCACAATAGCCAGAAATTGGAAACAATGTAGATGTCCCTTAACTGAAAAATGGATAAAGAAAATATGGTACATTTATACAATGGATTACTACTCATCTATTAAAAACAATGCCATCATGCAATTTGTAGGCAATTGGAAGGAACTAGAAAATATTATCCTGAGTGAAGTAACCCATACCCAGAAAGACACACAAGGCATGTACTCATTTATAAGTGGATATTAGCCATAAAATACAGGATAACCATGTTACAGTCCATAGGCCTAAAGAAGCTAAGGAGGGCCCAAGGGAGGATGCTTGAATCTTATTCAGAAGAGGAAATAAAATAGTATTCTGAAACAGATGGAAGGAAAAAACTCAACAAGAGCCTAGCATAACTGTCTTCTGAGAGGCTTCATCCAACAGCTGATGGAAACAAGTAAACAGAGCCACTGCCAAATGATAGGTCAAGTCTGGGGAGTTCTGCAGAAGAATGCGCTGAAGGATAGAGGAAGCTGAAGCTGGAAGGGTCAAGGACACAAGAAGAGCTACAGAGTAAACTAACTTAGCCCCAGGAGGGTTGAGAGACTGAACTGCCAATCAAAGAGCATGTATGGGCTGGACCCAGAATGCCTACACATATGGAGCAGGTGTGCAGCATGGTAAACATGTGGATTCCCTAATAATGAGAGTGAGGCCTGATTCTGAGTGTTGCTTGCCTCTGGATCCCTTTCCCCTAGCTGGACTGCCTTGATAGGCCCCCACAGGGAGAGGATGCACTTAGTCCTCCTGAAACTTGAGGTGCCAGGATGTGTTGTTATCCCTTACTGGCCTCCCCTTTTCTGAGAAGACAGAGAGGGGGATGGAGGAAGGGAATGTGAGGGTGGGACTGGGAGAAGGAATAAACTGTGGTACCCACCAAGGACAATGTATGCAGTAAACCTAGACCAGACATAGCCAATGGACAGGTCATTCCCCACAGTTGTAGGGAAAGCAGGGGCTGTCTCTGACATGAACTCTGGTACACCTGATTTGATTACCTCCCCATGGTTGGAAGGCCCAGTGGGCACACAGAGGAAGGGAAGCAGGATGGGGAGGAGGGAGGGAGGGAATGGGAAGATAGGAGCAAGGGGATAACAATCAGGATGTAATCTGAATAAATTATAATACATGGGAAAATTCCATGACCATCATGACAGGAAGCATGGCAGAAGGCATGGCACTGGAGCACTAGATGAAATTTTATATTTTGATCTACAAGTACAAGACAGATAGAAGGATAATTGGAAATAATATAGACTTTAAAACCTCTAAGTCAGCTCCCAGTGGCCTATTTCCTCCAGAAGACCACATCTCCCAGTCCTTCCCAAACAGTTCCACCAATTAGGACAAAGTATTCAAACATATAAACCTATGGGACCTTTCTCATTCAAACCATCACAGCAGTGATAATATTCTTACTCCTGCTCTAGCACTCCTCACATTTCCGGGTCCCTTCACTCAGGCTGTGTTTTCAACCTTTTCCTCTATGTGTGTGTGTAGAAACACCAACAGGTCTTCCTGACAATAGCGTTGTCCTTAGCCTTTAGTTACAAAAATGAGTAGAATTGGTTCTGGTATTATAAATTTGGTTTTATTAAATTTAAAAAAAAGTGTGTGGCTTAAGTGGAGGAATGGCGTGCAAAGATAGGTTGATCACAAAATCCCCAAACTTATTTTTTTTCTCTCATTATTGAGTTGAAACACCAGCCTCATTCCATAGCTAGAAGATGTTTTATAGCATTCACATAAACAGATGATAGCATTCTGAGTCTGGGTTACCTCATTCAGAACGGTTACTTTTAGCTCCATGCATTTATAAGAAAATATCATAATTTCATTTTTCTTTATGGCTGAATAATATTCCAGTGTGTAAATGTACCACACTTTCATTCTCCATCATTCAACTGATGGGCATATAGATTGTTTTTATCTTATGACAATTATGACAAGAGAAGTAATGAATATTGATGAGCAAGTATCTCAGTAGTAGGATGTAGAGTCTTTTGGGAATATCCCTAGTGTAGTGTACCTGCATCATATGGCAGAGCTATTCCCAGCTTTTTGAAGAGCTACCACACTGACTTTCATAGTGGAGGCATCAGTTTGCAGCCATAGCAACAATGAAGTAAATGTTCCCATTTCTCCACATCTAGGCCTTTGTTTTTTAATATAGTTGATAGATGTTAGCCATTATGACTTAGGTAAGACAAAAACTCAAAGTAGTTTAATTAGCATTTCTCAATGGCTAAAGTATTAACATTAAAAATATTTCTTAGTATTTCTTCTTTTGAGAACTCAATTACATGCCCCAACTTTTAATTGGAATACCCGTTTTCTAAATGTTTAGGGTTAGTGCTGTTTGTGTATTTCCAACACCAACTCTCTGTCAAATGAATAACTTGCAAAGGTTTTTCCCACACTGTAGGCTGCACCATCACTTGAACAACAGCATCCTTGGATATACAGGACTGTTTAGTTCTGTAAGGTCTCATTTATCAACTGTTTGTCATAATATCCTTTTTACCACAAAGTCTTTTCCTGTGCCTATAAGTTGAAGCATAATTATTCTGAATGAGCTAACCCAAAGCCAGAAAGACACAGTCTACATATTTTCTTTCATATATGGAGGTGAGATTTGGATGTTTAGATACGAGCATTTAACTTACAGCACTCATGGAAGGCAGGAGACTAATAATAGCGGTGGGAGAGATTTCAAATGATAGGGAAAAGAACACAAATGGTAGGAGGTGGAGAAAATGATAATGGAACGGGAAGGGTTAAGTAAGGGGGTGTGAAAGGGAAGGGGAGAAAAGAAGGTATGTCGAGGGAGATCTAACATTTACTACCTCTGAAAATGCATGTGGAATGGTACCACTGCAGGAGCTTCCTAAAATATACACCTATGCAGATGAGTTTAAATGGGGCTATCTTCCAACAGCTGGACAGTGTTCCCCCTGACACTATAGGTAGTCAGATATAAAGTCCAGTGTAAAGTATGGGTTAAGTCTTTTGTGAGTTGTTCAGAAGACAATGCAAACATTACAGAGTATTGTCATTGCTTTTGGTTACTGTAAGCTTAGATTTTTAAAAAACCTACTTTATTTATGGTTATTAAATGCCTCTACCTTCCTTCAATTCACCAACCAGAGGTAAGAGAGAACAAAGGGTAATAGGAGAAGAGGATATAGACCATCTTAGATGTAGTTCCTTGGGCCAGTTCCACTCTATGTTGTCAGGATAGCAGAAGTCCAGTCCAATAGCAAACACCAAACAGCAACATGAATCAATAGCAGCGGCATGACCCAGCAGAAACAGCAAGGCTCCACCGAACTGTCTAGCCTCAACTGGAATACTACAAGAAGTTCTCTGGAATGTTTCTCTTTATGAAGTAAAGACCAGCGAAGTGTCACATGACACAGCAATGCAAAAGCACAGTCTCGCTGTCTATGCATCTCTGTTTTCTAAACTTCATGCATCGTCTTATGTGCCTGTTTTCAGTAATACATCACATGCTTTCTCATAAGACAGCTTCCAAAAAAAATCATGTGCCCTCACAGAAGACAGCTTCTTGGAAAAACACCACATGACACAACTGAGTTGTTAAAGAAATCAGAAACTTCCACTTTAGGTTACTCTCTAGAACTTTGTGATAAAACCTGTTGCCAAAGACACCACAACTTGGATCACTGACATGGATAAACCAAGCTAGTACCAACCTGGGAGCCTCATCCATACTGTATAGCTTTCATGGTGCTGAAAGGTGCTGTGCACCATACTGAGATGAAAAATAGTCATATGCTTACCCGTCTGTGAACCCTGTTAGCTACAATAGTGACTATTACGGCATGATAAACCTACTCATTCACTGCTGTCATAGTGGGAAAATATATGGGTAACAAATTACTTTCTTGTTTAATTCAAAGCCTACTCCAAAAAATAAAACTCATACCTAGTACTGGTAACTGGAAAAACCTATTTGCTTAGCTCCTAGATCCTAGGAGAAAACATGGTATTATTATTTTACTAAATAGGCACAGTAATAAGTTCTTGACTTTATAAACATAAACCTGTGCATCTATCAACCCTCTTCAACAAAACCTCTTTTTACTGTAGATACAACACAAGCCTATGACTGGTCAATGTGCAGAAAATAAGAGACTATGGGATGCCCAGTTGTAAATGGGACAGCTCTATTACAACTCCTCTCCCCAAGGCTCAGAAATCATAACAGAAGAAATGACAGGTAGGTTGTAAGAAATAAAGTTGGAGATATATGTAGCAAAGGCGACAGCACCATTGCACGCATGGTGTCACAGCAGCTATGATGCTTGCAGAAGCCAACAGCCCCCAATCCCAGCATTGACAACATAGAGACCAATGGACTTCAACTTCTATCTGAGAAACTGCTGGCACTTTATGGCTGCCCATGGACAGGGAGTAATTTTTTTTTTTACAGTGAATGTGGCCTCTGGAGGTTTCCTATGCTCTAGCCACACACATGTATATACAGGTAGTAGTGAGTGAACTTAGTTGAGTTAAAAAGAAAAAGAACACATATGTTTTGGAGGCAGCAGTGATGGAAGAAGAACAGCGAGGGGATGTAGGAAAGGAAAATGAGGGAGGGTTGATCAAAATGTGTTATATGTATGTATGAAGTTCTTACACAATTAAAAATGATTCAGTTATTACTACATACCAAGCATTCTTCAAAGTACTTCACATAGGCTCAAGTCTTCACAACTATAAAAAATCCACTTTGTTTTCATCCATACTTTACAGAAAAATTTACCTGTAAGTCATAGATATGTCCAATTTTATTTCATAGCTAACTAGTAGATACTCTCAGTCCATATAGTTAAACACTTGACCTTGTGTTTGTCCCTCCTGCACTCAACATCTCTCAGTTCTTCTCACTAGACAACATTTGGATGGATCATCTACTTCAAATGACCCCCTTCCTATGGACCATCACCAAGGAGAACAAGCACACTGAAGATGGGTGATTGTTCCTATTTTCAGCTGGATTGAGGGGATGGGGCTTAGGAGAAAGGGCGAAGGACTCAGATACTGGAACTTGATTCCAGCTGGACACATCCTCTTACTACCCACATGAGCCTGCAAAATCTAGCTCATCTCTCTAAACTTTGGTATGAAACTGGTAAGAGGGAAATCGCTGTCCAGTAAGTGATGGATACTGCTGAGACATCTGCGCACCCATCACATCTCTAATCATTACATCACAGGAATCCCACAAATGGTGACCATTAGCCTTCCTATGTTGCAATTGAGCAAACAGGTCTCTTTGAGGTAAAGAGCTGGCTCATTTCTCCAGACAGATTCTTCCACCTGCATAGGAGGCTGGCCTCCCAATCCTTCAGAACCTTCCAGCCCAGCCTCTTCCTAGGACTCTCTGGTAGCTAACCATCCTCCTAGGTCAGCCATATCCTTTATTTTGGACAGTAGATAAGCAAAGCTTAGTATATATTGAAGGGAGACCTGGGCCTGTGTTAGTGCATTTGGAAGTTGACATGCTGATGGTGATTCTATGAGGCTAGTAGCATATATACTCCTGGACAAGCAAGTGAGAAGTGTCACAGGGGAAAGCACCATGTGACCACAGTCCTAGGGTGGGGCAAAATCATGTCAGGGAAAACCATCATGTGAGCAAATGTAACAGAACCCTTGGGGAAGACTGGCTTATCTTTAGTGTGTACTCGTCAGTGGTTTTGTCCCTGAGGCCTTGGATGAGAGCAGCTCCTGCTGGCCATGGATGGTATGGGGTGTCCTGAACCAAGATCACATTCCCAGCAAGCAAATGGCATGTGGTGTTCACCTCTGCTCTGGGATGCTGCTGCCAACCTCCAATAGTTTCTTTCCTTTCTGCTAGGTCCCTTAGTCCTTCTTCAGATCCTTCAAATCTAACTGCAGGAAGATATACACATTCCCTTTTCTCAGGTTATTTCCTTGTACAGATTCAACTTGACAGCATATCTCAGCCAAAACCCTAGGGCAGTTTTAAAAGATTTCTCAGTAAGATTAGAATATGTGCCTCAGCAATGGCTTATTTTAAAAAAGGGAAGGAGAAAAATAAATTGAATTTGGCATGAATTCCCAATAATGACTAAGACAACAGTAGGAGTGTATTCAGTACCACATGAAATATTAACCTCTAAAAATAATGCAAATTTATCTCTAAATGACATTACAAGAAGGAGTCTAACAGCAAATGGTAATTGAGGTAGCACTGTATTCTTCTCTACAGCAACGTTATGGACATTTGTGAATTAATAGGAATCAAAGTCAAAGATGATAGCAGCATAAGAAAGCAGCCATCCCTTCAGAGCATTCCTGGGTTTTACCATCCACACAGGTCCTCTTCCCCGGAAGTGCTATAGCTCACCTATAATACATTCTATAGTTTGCTTAAAGGTGACTTTATTTGGTTTGTTTGTCCAATGTATAATTTTAGTAGACCCTTATACTTTGATCTTTGTTTAGTTGCTGTGTTCTTTACTTTCTTAATTCTTCTCGCTCTTTCTTTCTTTCTTTCTTTCTTTCTTTCTTTCTTTCTTTCTTTCTTTCCTCTTTCCCTCTTCCTTCCTTCATTCTTATAATGACAAATTTTATTTTAAATTAGTTGTACTCTTCATCAAAGATCTTAAAAACCCAATAATTGATTCTACTAAAGTTTTCATTGCATACAGTGCATCTATACATGTATTTGGTGTTGTTTTATCGTATTTTCTCTCAGTATTTCATCTGATTTTGTCCTTTATCAAAGGTTTGCAAGAGTTTGATGTATGAAGTAAGCTGCACTTTGTATTCTATTATATTGACACAATTCCTCTTGGTACTCTTCTTATTACTTTTTTTTTTGAGATTTTAAGATAATAACACAATTTCCTCTTTCTTTTCTTTCCTCCAAACCCTTCCATAAACACCACCTCTTGGTTTATTTCAGATTCACGGCCTCATTTTTCTTTCATTGTTGTCACATGTATGAACATGTGTATATGTATATGTATATTTCTAACTACATAAATATAACCTACACAATCTATATAATATCATTTGCATAAATAGACATATCACTGTAGAAGGGGAACATCTCACGAGGCCTCAACCCTACACAAAGAACTATAGACGCTTAAGGACTGCTGAGAGCTGGAGAAATAGTCTTCCCCAGGGAAGAGCACACCGATTGGTTATCTAATCCTCCTTTTAAACATGTATTTTTACTATAATGTATGTCTGTATTTATATGACTTTATGACATATGTGTTGGTGCTTATCAGAGTAAATTATTTTATTTTATTTTATTTTTTTACTTTTTTACTTAACAAGGAACTGATAGACTATCCCACATCCCTCAACTGCAGAACTATCTAATAGGCTGTTCCATACACCTTAACTATAGGCTTGATAGGTCATTCCACAGTCTTCAACTATAGAGCTATCTTAACTTCTGAACTGTAGAATTGATAAACCATCTTGCATCCCTCAACTGTAGAATTGATAGGCCATTCTGTACTTCTCAACTGTAGAAATGTCTAATGGAACATCCCATAAACCTCAACTGTGGGGCTATCTGATAATCCCACATTCCTAATTGTAGAGTTGATAGGCCATCTCACACTCCTCAATTGTACTTTTATTTTTCCTGTATAGTTTTCCTTTTACTTCCATTTAAAATATTAGCCTTCAATCTATGGCCACAGGCTTCCTATAATACCCTCAGCACCAAGGAAATAGTTGTAGATAATTAACAGACAATTGATTAAAATCCTTTGTATTGTAGGACTAAGAAGTAATCTGTTTGATGAATCTAATGTTTTGAATGAAACCTATTCTGAGCCATGCTTCTCAAATCTCTACCTCATCTATCTTGCTGTCCTCAAAGGGAATTTTCCTGTTTCTCTCAGATACACTTTAAGTTTATTCTCCAGCAAAGGCAAACATGTCAAGTAGAAAATTCCCTGGTGCTAGCACCAAATGTGCCAACTGATCCACCATGTTAGGAATTCCTCCTGTAAGCTGTGCCTTGTGTCTTTCCCACTCCTTGGTCAGAGCTGAGCAAGAGGCCATGTGTTGTTAGATCAGGAAATCTGAAGTCTGATAGGAGTTCACTGGCACTCCCCTACAAACCACTCCAGTGTATTCAGAATGGAGATCCTATATAATACCATGACTCACAGAACATAACCTTAAGGAATCTTGTCCCTAATCTCATCTATCTCAGCTGTGCCTTGTGGTGGGATTGCACGCTTTGTCCCAGGTGAAAGCAGTCTTGGCTGGTTTAGCCCCTTGGAAACACCATGGATACTCCCTGGGATTAACTTTGAGATAGACTGGGTGGAACCATCCTACGCCTGGAATTCAGGAAGTTGACTGGGGGACTCCATCCGGATTACTGTGTTTCTTTTTTTAAAATATTTTATTAAGTTATTCATATTACATCTCAATTTTTAGCCCATCCCTTGTATCCTCCCATTCCTCTCTCCCTCTCACTTTCCCCCTACTCCCCTCCCCTATGTCTATGAGTGAGGGGGACCTTCACCCACTGTATATGCTCATAGGGTATCAAGTCTCTTCTTGGTAGCCTGCTATCCTTCCTCTGAGTGCCACCGGACCTCCCCACCCAGGGGACGTGGTCAAATATGGAGCACCAGAGTTAATGTGAAAGTCAGTCCCCACTCTCCACTCAATGGTGGAGAATGTCCTATCCCTTGGCTAGATCTGGGTAGGGGTTCAAAGTTTACTGCCCGTATTGTCCTTGGCTGGTGTTATAGTTTGAGCAGGACCCCTGAGCCCAGATCCACCCATCATAATGTTCTTGTATGTTTCTAGGACCTTCTGGATCCTTCTATTTCCCCATTCTCCCATGCTTCTCTCACCTAAAGTCCCAATAGGATGTCCTCCCCTCTGACCCATTTACTGATCAGTAAAGTCTTTAATGGGACATACCCCTTGGGCTAGTGTCTAGATATAAGTGAGTATATACCATTTGAGTCTTTCTGCTTTTGGGTGAAATCACTCAGTATGATCATTTCTAGTTCAATCCATTTATCCACAAATTTTGGGAATTCCTTGTTTTTAATAGCTGAGTAGTATTCCATAGTGTAATTGTACCACAGTTTCTTTATTCATTCTTCTACTGAGGGACACTTAGGTTGTTTCCATGTTCTGGCTATTATGAATAAGGTCGCTATGAACATGGTTGAGCATATGTCCCTGTTGTGTGGTAGTGCATCTTCTGGGTATATTCCAAAGAGTGGAATAGCTGGGTCTTGAGGAAGCCCTATTCCCATTTTTCTGAGAAAGCACCAGATAGATTTCCAAAGTAGTTGTACTAGTTTGCATTCCCACCAGCAATGAAGGAGTGTTCCTCTCTCTCCACATCCTCGCCAGCATGTGATGTCGCTTGAATTTTTTATCTTAGCCATTCTGATGGGTATAAGATGGAATCTCAGAGTTGTTTTGATTTGCATTTCCCTGATGACTAAGGAGGTTGAGCATTTCTTAAGTGTTTCTCAGCCATTTGATATTCCCTTTTTGAGAATTCTCTGTTTAGTTCTGAGCCCCATTTCTCTATTGGGTTATTTGGTTTGGTGGTGTTTAATTTCTTGAGTTCTTTATCTATTTTGGATATTAGACCTTTCTCAGATGTAGGGTTGGTGAAGATCTTTTCCCAGTCTGTAGGCTGTCACTTTGTTCTGTTGACAGTGTCTCCTGCCTTACAGAAAGTTCTCAGCCTCATGAGGTCCCATTTGTTAATTGTTGGCCTTTGGTGTTCAGGAAGTTGTCTCCTGTGCCAATATGTTCCAGGCTCTTCTCCACTTTTTCTTCTAACAGATTTAGTGCCTCTAGCTTTATGTTGAAGTCTTTAATCCACTTGGATGTGAGTTTTGTGCATGGTGACAAATATGGGTCTAATTGCACTTTTCTACATGTAGACATCCAGTTAGACCAGCACCATTTGTTGAAGAGGTTATCCTTTTTCCATTGAATAGATTTGGCTTCTTTGTCAAAAATCAAGTGATCAAATGTGGGTGGATTCATCTCTGGGTCTTCGATTTGATTCCATTGATCCACCAGCCTACTGATGTGCCAGTACCATGCTGTTTTAATTACTATTGCTCTATAGTACAGCTTGAGATCGGGGATGGAGATTCCTCCTGAGGATCTTTTAGTGTATAGGATTGTTTTTGCTATTCTTGGCTTTTTGTTTCTCCATATGAAGTTGAGAATTGATCTTTCAATGTCTTCAAAATATTTTGTAGGTATTTTGATAGGGATTGCATTGAATCTGCAAATTGCTTTTGGTAAGATAGCCATTTTTACTATGTTAACTCTCCCAATTCACGAGCAAAGGAGATCCTTCCATCTTCTGATATCATCTTGATCTCTTTCTTCAGAGATTTAAAGTTTTTTTTCAAGCAAGTCCTCCACTTGCTTCGTTAGAGTTACTCCTAGATATTTTATATTGCTTGTGGCTATCGTGAAGGGTGTAATTTTCCTAATTTCTTCCTCTGTATGTTTGTCACTTGTATATAGGAAAGCTACTGACTTTTTTGAGTTAATTTTGTATCCAGCCAATTTGTTGAAGGTGTTTATCAGCTGTATGAGTTCTCTGGTGGAATTTTGGGGTCACTTATGTACACTATCATATCATCTGCAATAGGGATAATTTGACTTCTTCCTTTCCCATTTGGATCCCCTTGATCGCCTTTTGATGTCTTATTGCTCTTGCTAGAACTTCAAGAACTACATTGAAGAGATATGGAGAAAGTGGGTAGCCTTGTCTGGTCTCCGATTTTAGAGGGATTTCCTTCAGTATCTCTCCATTTAATTTGATGTTGGCTATTGGCTTGCTGTATATATCCTTTATTATGTTTAGGTATGTGCCTTGTATTCCTGGTCTCTCCAGAACTTTAAACATGAATGAGTGTTAGATTTTGTCAAATGCTTTTTCTGCATCTAAAGAGATGATCATGTGGTTTTTCTCTTTCAGTTTGAATATATGGTTGATAACATTGATGGATTTCCATATGTTAAACCATCCCTGCATGCCTAGAATAAAGCCTACCTGGTCATGGTGAATGATGTCTTTGATATGTTTTTGTATTCATTTTGCGAGTATTTTAGTGAGTATTTTTGCATCAATGTTCATAAGAGAAACTGGTCTGAAATTCTTTTTTTTGTTGGGTCTTTATGTGGTTTAGGTATCAATGTGACTATGGCCTCATAGAAAGAATTTGGTAATTTTCCATCCATTTCTATCTTTTGGAGTAGCTTGAAGAATATTGGTATTGGTGCCTCTTTGAAGGTCTGGTAGACTTCTGTGCTGAAGCCATCTGCCCCTGGTCTTTTTTTTTGGTTGGGAAACTATCAATGATTGCTTCTATTTATATAGGCAAAATAGGGCTATTTAATTTGTTTATCTGATCTTGATTCAATTTTGGCAAATGGAATTGGTCAAGAAAATTGTCCATATCCCTTAGATTTTCAAATTTTGTGTCATAAATGTCTTTGAAGTAGGTTCTTATGATTCTTTGTATTTCTTCAGTGTCTGTTGTTATGTCTCTCTTTCCATTTCTGATTTTGTTGATTTGGATAGTGTTTCTCTGTCTTTTAGTTAGTTTGGCTAACGGTTTGTCTATCTTATTGATTTTCTCAAAGAACCTGCTCATGGTTTTGATGATTCTTTGAATTGTTCTCTTTGTTTCTAACTTATTGATTTCAGCCCTGAGTTTGATTATTTCCATACGTCTACTCCTCTTGGGTGTTTCTGCTTCTTTTTTTCCTAGGGTTTCCAGATGTGTTGTTAAGTTGTTTATGTGGGATGTTTCCACTTTCTTTCTAAAGGCGCTTAGTGCTATGAATTCTCCTCTTAGCACCACTTTCATTGTGTCTCACAAATTTGGGTATGTTGTTCCTTCGTTTTCATTGAATTTCAAGAAGTCCTTTATTTCTTTCTTTATTTCTTCCCTGACCCAGGTGTCATTAAGTAGAGAGTTGTTTAGTTTCTATGTGTGTAGGCTTTTTGTTATTTTTGTTGTTGTTGAAGTCCAGCCTTAGACCATGGTGATCTGATAGGATATGAGGTATTATTTTAATCTTCTTGTATCTGTTGAGGCTTGCTTCGTGACCTACTATGTGATCAATTTTAGAGAACGTTCCATGGGGTGCAGAAGGTATATTCCTTTTTGTTTGGGTGAAAGGTTCTGTAGATATCTGTTAGATCCATTTGATTCATGGCATTGGTTAATGATGTTTCTCGGTTTAGTTTCTGTTTCAATGACCTATCCTTCCATGAGAGTGAGGTGTTGAAGTCTCCCACTATTGTTGTGTGGGGATTGATGTGTGGTTTAAGCTTTGTTAATAGTTCTTTTTAAATGTGGATGTCTTTGTATTAGGAGCATAGATGTTCAAAGTTGTGATGTCTTCTTGGTTGATTTTACCTTTGATGAGTATGAAGTGTTCTTCCTCATCCCTTTTCATTAATTTTGGTTGAAAGTCTATTTTATTAGATATTAGAATGTCTACCCCAGCTTGCTTTGTGACCATTTGCTTGGAATATTTTTCCCCAACCTTTTACTCTGAGGTAATGTCTGTCCTTGTGGGTGAGATGTGTTTCTTGAATGCAGAAGAATGTTGCATCATGTCTATGCATCCATTCAGTTAGCCTGTGTTTTTTTATTGGAGAATTGAGAACATTGACGTTGAGAGATATTAATGAACAGTGACTGTTAAGTCCCTTCATTTTTGCTGTTTGTTACAGTCAAGAGTTTGTGAGGTTGTGATTTTGCGATGGTATAGTTATCTATTTCCTATGCAGTTTTGGTTTTAATTTGACCCTTTGGCATGGAGTTTTCCTTCTAGTGACTTCTGTAAAGCTAGATTTGTGGATAGGTACTGTTAGAATTTGTTTTTGTCATGGAATTTCTTGTTTTCTCCGTCAATGGTTATTGATAGTTTTGCTGGTTATAGTAGGCTGGTGTAAGATAGTTGGGTTGTATAATGAAGTTTAATTGTTAAGAAACAGAGCCAACAGTGCCTTTAAGATTTCAGCCTAAGTACTTGCCCTTCAGATGGGCTTCCTTGATTTCCCAAGGAAGTGGAAGTTTCTGGTTTCTTTGAAGAATTAGTTGTGTAATTCGGTGTTTTGCCTGAGATGTCTTGTGAGAGGGCACATAATGTTTTTCTGGAGGATGTCTTGTAAGAGGGCATAGGATGTTTTGCTGGGAGAAGACACATGAGAGGGTTTATGATTTTTGGACAGGGTATACATAGAAACCCACAGAGAGTGGGACAACACTTTTGCATTGCTTCACCACTGTGCAGTGCTTCACTGCTCTTCCCTGGTCTTTGCTTTGCAGAGAGAAATGTCCCAGAGAACTGGCTGCTTCTGCTAACTCGTGTTCATTTGGGGGAGCCTTGCTGTTTCTTCTGGATAACGCCACCTCTGCAGATATGTGTTGCTGTTTGGTGTTGGCAATTGGACTGGACTGTTGGTGTCCTGACAATGCAGAGTGGAATTGACTCAAGGAAACATCTAAACAGGTCCACAACTCCTTTTTTCCTATTAATGTTCTTTCTCCCCTTCCTCTGGTTGCTGGGTTAGAAATGAAGTTGAAGTATGTAAGAACCTTAAATAAAGTAGGTTTTGAAAAATCTAAGCCAACACCCCCCTCGGGTAGTTCTGCTAACTCTTGTACTGGCCAGTCTTCCCATTTCTTGTACTTCTTAAATTTTCATCATTCTTATCTCCCCTTCCCCCAAAAAAGACCAATGATGACTCAACAAGATCATGGGTGTTTTCTGCATTGCTTGCTGCCCAATCTCCAGTAGTGGATCAATTAGCCTCTTTTGTGTTACGGGCAACTTCTCCATCTTTGTGGCTTAAAAACAGCAAACCTCTTATTTATTTGCCCAGGATTCTATAGTCCAGTGCACTTGGAGAGGCTCTGCTGGGATAATTATCTCTGGTCAGTGTGGCATCAGCTGGGTTAACTCATGTATTTATAGCCAGTGAACACACATTGGCTTGACTCTCATATCACTTCAGCAAGGGTAATGGGGTAATTGTGTGCCTGTGTGTCATTTTTTCATAGCTTACTCTCAAGGGGTTACAAAGTTCCCAGGGGCAACAAGGAAGGTCAACAAACAGTTTCCAAGGCCCCTGATTGTGTCAGTTTTGCTAGTATTCTCTTCAGCAAATTAGGTTAGGAAAATCAGGCCACATGATCAAGCCCATATTAAAGGGATTGAAAAATACTTTCTTGATGGGATAAGATTTGAAGTCACATTACAAAGGAGCTGCAGGGTAGGAAGTAAATGAGGGTAGTATAAACTTTTATATTAAGTGTGCATTATGGCAACCAGTGCATTATAGGCAATTGCTAAATGCATGTTGAAAGAATGAATGAAGAAATGAATGAATGAAATGGATGCCTAGGTAGCATTTCAGGTCCTTCACTCTAAGAGTCACATTTTTCATTTCACACTTTCTTCCCTAAAGCTGTAAGGATCTCACAAGGCTTGATGTAAGAGTTAATCATCTGGGTGTATGCTTGGGCTGTGACAGCTATATACTCATGGCAGGAATTCACCCCAGCTTAACCACTGACATTTCAACCACCATCGTGAGAGGTCACATTAGATCACATTTACCACATCAGAGGCACAAGCCCACTTACCTGGCAAACACATGGCCAGTGAATTTTAAAATATATATTTACTATTGGATTGGATTTTCCACATATATGGTTTATTATCTTAAAACTGTCTGTCTATCTATTTATCCACACCTCATTATCTGTCCTCTGTCTGCCTACTGGTACTCCATACATGCTATCTGTGTGTAATAGATTTTCAAAAGAAAAGAATCTCCACTGTGCTGCAGCACGTCTATGATAGCAATCATCATGAAGACTAAAGATAGGTCAGATCACACACTTAGATGAGCAATGGTATAAGGCTTTTATTTGATCTGATGGCAAATCTTGGTTGTAAACTTGACTACATTTAGAATGAACTAAAACCCAAGGTGCTGGGTACACCTGTGAGGGATTTTTATTAATTAAATAACTTGACATGGGAAGAGCCGCCTTTAACCTGTGCCACACCTTCTGGTGACAGCCTACGGAAAATCATGGAAGAAGGAAGCTTTTGCTCTTTGTCTGCTTGACCTTGATTTTATTGGCAAGTCCATTCTTCACTGGCATTGGAGCCTACTTTTTCAGGATTCCAGTGAATACTGAAAACCAGCTGAGACATCCCATTTCATGAATTGAACAACTGCATTCTTGAATGTTCCATTGACAGACAGGCACTGTTGGACTAGTTCTATCACAGCTTGTAACACATTGTAATAAATCCTCTTTATACATATTCATTCTATCACTTTTGTTCCTTTAGAGGGCCCAGACTAATACACTTGGTATTTCAAATGTTCTTCTGTCTCCCTATTTTAATTTCATGTATGCATGCACATGAGTGAGTGTGTGTCCTCTGTATCCATATTTACCACTTAATTTAAATTTCTCAGATTAGTTTTCACTTGGAAGTTTAGAGACTGTCCACCATTTCCCCTGTGAGATTAAGAGTCAGCATAGGCATATATTGTCAATAAGGATGTGCTGGAGGCTGGGTTCTAAATTTGCATTTACATTGGACTTGTAGCATCAATTTCTGATGGATCACAAACCACAATGCCTAAGCACAGCCCTCTCCCCATATGGCTCTATTCCAAAACTTGTAGACAAAGCTGAAGAAATGGCACTCTTTCTCTTCCAATCCAAAGAATAGAAAGCTACCCACCCATCACTGCTCTGTGTCGACAATCTCATCTTCTTTTAAAGAGGGGACTGAAAACACAGAGAAAAAAATCCAAGGAGTTTTTCTCATTTCATCATTTTAAACACACTGTTAAGACTCACTTTGAGTCCCTGTGTCTCATCTACAGATTCTTGTTTAAAACAAACAAAGAAACAATCAAACAAGAACAAACAAACAAACCTTGAGCAGGCTGAGTATCCATAGCTGCCCCAGATGCTCCTATTCGTGGGCTCCCTGGTAGGTCCTTGGCTTGAGTCTTTCTTGCACTGCATCATCCAGCTTGCTGTTTAAAGATCGTGGCTCTTCTGTAATGCATCAGTACATAATGAAGACAAGACCTCCTTAGCTTCCTGACATAAGTTTTTTGGCATCAGCCACTGAGTATTCCAGTTGTTCATTGAATTAAGGACATCATCTCTCTCTGGTCCTTAGCTAAATTGATCAGTCAATCCAGAATTTATTGAGAGGCTCCTCTGGAGCAAGCAGTGGATGGCTACTGTCAGTGCTTCAGTATAATGTGCTGAGGAGACCAAGTAGGCATGTTCTCCTTGATCTCACTCACTAAATTGTCCAGTGTATGAGAAGCTGTGCATTCAAACACAACTAGGATTTAAATATGTGTAGAGGAATCAAACTCACATAGGAGTTTGATCGCTATTGCCCTCCATGTAAACACACACACACACACACACACACACATATACACACACACACACTCAAATACATATTTCTGCATCACAATGGTATCTATAACTTTTCACTATGAGAATTATCTCTATACATTAGCTTTTTTAAAATTATTGTTGTTAAATCATCACGTTATATGTTAGTCAAAACAAGAAATATTTAAATACAACATGAAGTAACTAATAAATTAAAAATATATGGTAAATATATTTATATTGCTTCAGTTACATTATGCACTTTCAATGAATATCACTACAGAATTTAACCTCAGTTCTACTTCTGTTTATTTCCTTTAAATGCTAACTAATAACAGATAACACTCAACAGCTGTTATAAAAATACCATGAAATTCTACATGCAGAAAACCAGTGATTTATTATAAAAGTTATTATTAACGGTTTTATTATTGACAGCTTCGATTGGGTTGCCTTTCAATTCTATTGAAAACACACTAAAGCTACCTGTCTTGTAAAAGGATTGATTTCCAAGTCAGTAGTCATCCATTTGCTTGGGATCAATACTAGGGTTTCAAACATGTCCATTTATTTAGAGCCCTGTTGCTTTCCTCACACTACAAAGTAGGAGCCTCCAGGTAAGAATTAGGATGGTAACAGTGTGCCTTTCGTTTGTGAGGTAGGAGAAGCAGACATCCCACCAGCATCTCAGAGACCTGGGATTTATTCCAATAAAATTATGCTTGCCTAGTCAGCCTACACCTGAAACAAAAATTTGCATATGTGCAGTCTTTGTTCCAGTCCATAGCCTAAATGTTCCCGTGCTGCCATCCTGACCTCACTGAACAACTGATTTTGAGAACCACTCTTTAGTGACTCTCCTAAACCAATAAGCAGAGTCTAGACACAAAAATATTTTGCACTTTAGAAAGACTTCGCTATGCCAACTGGACATTGCCTCTATAGGTGCTTAGGTCTCTCCACATCTTCACCTCAGTCTCAGACTTTTTAGGTAAACCAGAGCTTAGACAATATATGTCTTTGAGATACTCATAATAGACAAGAGTACTGTAGTCAAGAAACAATATAATTTACTCAAGGAAGTATAGCTAGTTAGTAGAATTGAGCCTTGAACTCAAGGTATCAGTATACAGAGTTGGATAGAGTCACCAAGCTGGTACTTTCTAGAATCCTACAATGTGAGAGTCTGAAGGAACTTTATGCACAGTTTGTTTGAGTCTGAAATGCATGGAGGAGTCCCCCACTGAAATATGCTCTGGAGATGAGTATGTAGTTACTGCAGAAATGTTGCTCTTGCTATCATGTTGTTTAAATTCCTTTTGTAAAAAATTTGAGCAGCACTGTATACTTGTTGCTGAAACATGGACCAGATTTCAGTTTGTTAATTTTAGTCATGCTTTTTAAATCTGCCTTCTGAATACTTCGAAATAAACCTAATTATTTTACGGGACAACCTTCAATTGTTGGAAAACTTTGCACACAATTGTGCCTGTGGTTTTCAGCCCTCTTGTATACATAGACACTTATAGTAGAGCCAAAGCAATCCATGGGCCATGGGTTGTGAAAATTCTTGCTTGTCTAAGAAGGGCTCTCCAGTATTATTTATAGAGACTCTATCTAACCCTTCACATTAAAGATCACTTCATCCATCATCCATCCATCATTCAACATAAATTAGCCATCTCTCTCCAAGTCCCTCTTTTCCTATATATACCCAATATTAGCTTATTTTATTCCTAATTTTTGTGCTCATTTTGACAAATTAATTTTCTGTCTTTAAGACATGGAAGAAGTTGATAATTCCATTCAAAACTGACACAGAGGATGCTAAGACCCATGTCTGGACTGGCTTTCCTGGCTAGAGCACTTTCCCTTGTTAGTACACAAATGCCTTTGGTGCTTCCAATGACATCTCAGTAGAGCTCAAAGCATTCCGCTAGTCCTTAACTAGGACTGGGATTCCACATACCTCACATGTAGGAATGTATTAGCCAGCAACAGACTGCCAGAGAGCATCCCTAACATGAAGAAAGTACAGTGAATGCCCAGGGACAAGTCACAGATGAGTGTAAGATTGAAAGCCCAGTCAATGCCAGGATTAAGAGCTGCAGGTTCTCCCCCATGTTTGAGGGTCTCCCTTGAACCCTTAAAGCATGGAGGACGAGAGTGGAAGGAAAATCTTATCTCCATGGTCACTTAGTCTGAGGTACATCATAGGCTTAGATGGAAATGTCATAATGAAAACTCTTTTTACTATTATTTCATGCTAGGAAAAGAAGAAAGTGACCCTTCCTTAGAAGACTAAGTCACTGGGCCTAGGAGGGAAATAAAAACCCCATTATCCAGTGTGCTGCTGGAGAAATAAATTTATCTATGAAAAGCCCATATATGGCATTCTACTCAGTGGGAGAATCTAATGACTTTATCTGAGCTCATAAGTGAGACATACACATCTACTTCACAAACATGTCTATTCCACACATATGACCACCCCAGCCCTTCCACTTGTACTGGGGGTTATAGGCAATGAAATGAAGCAAGACAAATTAATTACTCATTTTGGAATGAAAGAAGTTGAGCTACCTCTATTCGTAGGTGATATGGACTTACATAAGGGAACAAAAGAAAAGCATAAAAGGAATAAACAACTAATAAAATGTAGCAACCTCACAGCATACAAGTCAATGAACAGAAATTAAGTGTTTTCTTCACAATGACAATCACATTAAATTAAACAAATAATTCAATTTGCACTATAATAAAGACAAATAAATATTTAATAATAATTTCAACAACATAAATGTTAGAGTTGTAGAAGGACAACTAAGCAATTGTTGAAATAAATTGAAGAAAATCTATGTAAGAGGGGAGATATCCTATGTTCATGGATAATATTAAAACTGAAAAACTTTTTACGATAACAGACTCCACAAATTGATCTGCATACTTGATTTAATGTAAACTGTATAAAATTTTAGAAGGCTTTTAAAATAGAAATTGACAAGCTGAACATAAAATTTGTATTGAAAAGCAAGGATTCAGAAAGATTAAACAGTCTTTGAAAAGAAAAAAGCTGGAAGATTTATGAGCCACTTTTAAAACCCTTTATAAAGTCATTATTGTGGTTCTGACATATGAAAAGACATGTAGATTATGGGCATAAATATGTTTGTATATTTACGATCAATTGTTTTAGATACATACACTGAAATAATTAAATGTGAAAGAACACAGACCTTTACCTCACATAATACTAAACCAAAAAACTGCATCTAAATGCCTCAGAAAATGGAATGAACATCAACTGAACATTATTGTAGTAAGGAAAATGAAAATCTAAACAAAATGAACTATCAATTTCCATGTCCTAGAATAGCTACACCAAAAAGGCAGACAAATGTCTGTGAGAATGTGGAGAAATGAAATTCCATGGGAGGGAATTTAAAATGATATAGCTATTTTGTAAAGCCTGTGTTGGCTTAACAATTCTATTCTAGGGAAATAGTAATCACTGTCCACACTAAAATTTCTACATTATATAAGTGTTTATAATAATGTTGCTTATATTAATCTGAACTGTAAAATTCCATACATTGCTGAATAGATTTTTAAAATATACTATTCTTTTAAAACACTTTATTGAAAAAATTTGTAAAATTTATTCTGGTCATGGTTTCCTCTCCTGCAACTCTTCCCAGATCTTTCCCACCTCTCCACCTACCCATATCAACAACCTCCTTTCTCTATCTTCAGAAAGCAAACAAGTATGCAAATACTCTTGTTGTGGAGCACAACTTAACAGTAGAAGCTACTGATCCTTGTTTTAATATTGGGCAAATGTGAAAACATCATGTTAAGTGAAGAAGGCCAGACATAAAAAGAACCACATATATGACCCTCTTTATGTAAATCTTACAGAAAAGACAAGTCTATACAGATAGAAAGCAGACTAATGTGCTTCCGGGGCTGCAAAGTGGAAGGCCACACCAGATATGAGGAAAAGGAGTTACTCATATGTACAGGGTCTCTTTCTAGAGCAATGAAAATGTCCTGAAAATTAAAGTAAGATGACCATCAAGCAGCTACAAATGCCCTAAAAGACTGAACTATCCACATCCAGCGGGCAGATTTTTAAGATTTGTAAACTGTATCTCAATAAGACTTCAAAAATAAACTTAAAGCAAGTCCTCAGTAGTTCCTGCCTCACAAATATGTCTGTCAGATAATATACTGTGCCAGAAGGCTGAAGATGATGGTCCAATGTTATAGAAAGTTTTGGGTGACAGTTCAGGCAGTAAACTGTCTCTGCCATTTTTTCATTTTGGAAGCTGCTAACCTGCACTTCTGTTTACTCAGGTAATTAAGTTTTATTCTTGATCAAGTCTCTGATGAGGTTGAAGACAAGATAGGTTAGTCTTACAATTAAGCTTAATTGTTTAAAGGTTAAGATCTTTTTAGGTCTAGATAGATGTTTTAAGTTGATAGAGATGAGATATAATAGATATTGGTTTACATTCAGAATTTTAGATTCACCAAGATAGGAAAGATGTTTTCTTCAAGGCTGCCAAATACAAATAGGCAAAACACTATGAATGTAACATTTATATAATTCCTGATTGTGACATGGTTCTTCTTGTTGTATGTAGTTTAGATTATGTATGTGTAATAATATAGATGTATATGTAAAAAAGAAATATAATAATAATTAATTAATTAAAAGTTAAAAACTAAATAAACTTAAATTAAGGAGAATAAAAGAAATTGACATTCAAAATGGCACAACCAATGTTGTGGCAGGTAGTAGCTAGTGAATGGCCAATAATCCATCCAGAGTTATCAAGTTCTCAAGAGCAGTTTGTTTTAGGGAAGGAATTTTCCAGTAAGGGATCAAGGTTCATACACATACCATCTTACACAGAATCATGTAGAGGAAAACACAGTTCATTAACATTACTAATCAATGTGTTAGTATTACAAGACACCAAGGAGTCTGTAATGGTGTCCTGGTCACTATCCAAGGAAATAGCAAGTGACCTCTAATTTTTGAAAGAGCCTTCCGATTTGTATCGTTTCACAGCCTAGATGATATACATGACAAAGCTAGGATAATCTTTGGGGACTTGTGCCCCTCATATGCAATGCTGTTATCAAATGTGCTCTATTAATTCTGCAAGACTCCTGATTTGGAGAACATGAGGTGCCTACATGTTTAGAAGCAGAGTACTAGACGATTTTGCTGCTTTGGGGCTATGTTAAGTGATTTTCCAAAGTAAGAGGCAATTTTGTAAATTGTTGCGACAAACTATAAAATTTTTTCCCACAACGAAAATCAAATAGATACGGAGTCTTCCAGGAAGGGTATGCAGGAAGTGGAGAGTTCCTCTTCACCAAAGAACAAGAAGCTGATGACTGAGACAGGCAACATCATGGCATTCGGACTTGAGGTGTCAGGAAAGCAAAAATGCACACTCTAGATAATACAAAAAATGTACACTCCTTATATGATAACTTTGAGCCATTCAGATATAGTTACCATGAACTAAGTTTTGTTTTGTTTTTAACTTAGCCCAAATTCTCCAGAGAGATCACCTCACTGAAATTAAAAAAAAAAAAAAGTAGTTGGTAATGATGTTAATGGGGTTAAGAGGCCAGTGTCACAGCTTTGTTTAGTGAGAATAAACTAGATTCTGGGATTTTAACCCCACATAATCCAGAAGAGTTTTGAGTAGGAAGTCAAATCAAAACAAGAAGACTAAACTAAAGAAAGAAAAGTAGAAAAGAAGTTAAGTGAGGTAGCACATCAATGCAAAGGGGGCAAGCTACTCACTGCACTGCTGGGCTAGCTGTGGCACCCCCAAAATAGATGCCAAATTGTTATTGGTACCTTCTTCTCATCAAAATGGCCCAGGCTGAACTGGAGAAAGGTCAGGCCTGATCCAATAGGTGGCACCAAAAGCCTTGGCGGAAAATTAGCCAGAACATGGATGGATAAATCTTTGTTCAAGTATGTCTCCAAAAGTGAATTTTTACTTGCTAGGGAATTGTACAAAGATTTACAAAAGGCAAAGATTGGCCTGCTTTTGAAAAAAAAAAAAAGACTTCTCAGAAGAGAGAGAAATGATGCTGCATATGTGTGAGGCCACTGGCAAAGCATCTGAGCTTTACAGCGAGAGCACTCTAAGATGTCGGGGGAAGCAGCTATCAGGGACATGGCCCCAGTGACAATCTCAATCAGGGACATGGCCCCAGTGACTGACAGTCTTAGTCCTCAAACCCACTTTGCTTTCAGCATTACCATTTTAAGAATTATCTTATATCAGGATGCATACTTTCATTACTGAAAGGTCCAGATGACCAAACGGTTCGCATCCTACTTGCACCTGTTAGAGTTGAATTGTTCACATTGACAATGTGATCTTTTGAATAGCTGCTTCTGGCACTGAGGAGATGGCTCAGCGGTTAAGAGCATGGGCTGCTTTTACATAGAACACAAGTTCAACTCCCACCACTCATGTTGGGTGGCATACAACAACCTGTAACTCTAGCTCCAGCGATATCTGATGCCTCTGGCTTCTGTTGATACCAGCGCTTACTTGCAAATACCCACATACAGACATATAGCCACAGGTACATACATAAAAATAAAACAAATCTTAAAAAACTAATTTCTGAAAAAGTTTAACGAATTTCTTGGGAGTGACATATAATAAAAATGGGAAATAAAATATTACATAGTACTTGTATATTTATATACATGTACAAATCTAAATACTGTACTAAGAAAATACTAAAATAATATGATTGATTAAGTACAAGTAATTGTATGATCAATATTTATAAATAAACATTATTATATGCTCTCTATATGGATATACTTAGCAACTCATACTTATTATGTATGTATGATTATTATGTATGTATGTATGATTATTATGTATGTATGTATGATTATTATGTATGTATTTTTGAAATTGGAAGACCAAAATAATACATTTCATCAGACCCAGAGTGTCTATATAATCAGGGTTAGTGTACTAATCAGGATGGAAAAAAAAAGACCAAGAATTGTTTGTAAAGTTTGCACAGAAGTTCTGCTATTTTTATTAGATTTATTATTAATGAAATTTGTTCTTTGATGATTTTATAGGGCGTGAACTTTCTAATGTTGCTTTTCAATCCTATCATTCAAACTTAGATCACAGGATCTTATAGCCAGGGTTGCAGGCGATGATCTATCTGTACTAAAGGAATGCATAAACTCATATCTATCTGTTTTTATTTTTGTGGTTTGTTAAATTAATAACACAGGAGCACTGACATGAGTCTGCAGATCTCGGAGTCTTCAGTCCCTAAAGAATTACAAAGACCTTTTACCACGGGGGTGGGGGCAGGAGGACCAATCTAGCTTGCCTCAGGATTCAAGACCTTTCAACTAGAACATTACTGCATAATTGACTGACTGGCAGACATCTCTAGAGCCTAAGCCCATCTCTGAATCCACCTCCACACTAGCTGTTGCTATGGTGAACAGTTCTGGGAGGGCTAGATCTTCACTTCACAACTACTGTGCCTTGCCTCAAGCTCACATAAAATTCTCTCTCTCCCCCTTGCCCTTTCCTTTCTCCCTCCCCTCCCTTTCTCTCTCAGTCCCCCTCTCCCCTTTCCTCCCCATTCCCTTCTCTCCTCCCCCGCCCCGCCAGTGCCACTTCCCTCATAAACAGATGTTCTGACCTGGTGCTGGGTCCACTTACACACTGAGAATGAGAGCTATAAAGCTAATACTTATGCACTTCAGTTGTTTCTTTGTGCAGTTGGACTGCCTTGCACCTCTCTCTGTAGCCTATAAGTAGTTTTAAAGTTATATCAAATTTGTTCTGATAATAATACATGTCTATCATCAAAGTTCAGAATCAAAAAAGAAAGTGTAGGGAAGAATCCAGATGCAACTAGCATCCTCAACCTAGTGACATCTTAAATTATTACATCCATTTCATATATGTCCTGCTATTTGAAGCATTTTCTGTCTTTAAGATGCTATGTGTTTGTATGCTAGTGTAAAAAAAAATTAAAATATTATGTTAAAATTGATAAATCAAATGCAATATTGCCATTAATTGTTTTCTAAGTTTTCCTTTGCCTATTTTAAACCTTTTGTATTTTTTCCAGATTAAATTTATAATCATTTTATTAATTCAAGACAACCATACATGGATTTTTATAGAAAGGCATTAAAATTAACTAGTTATCTTGGTACAATTTACATACTAATACTTAGTCTTCTTACTAAGAAAGCAGGGTAGTTTTTCATGTACTCCTACTTCCTTCCATGTCCTTTGAGAAGATTTATAGTCTCTCTCTCACAGGTTCCAAGAATTCTTCATTTTTCTCAGATATTTCATGTTTTAATTTGGAATGCCTTCCATTATGGTTTTTAATTGGTTAGAAAAAACACTTTTGTATGTGCTTGCTTTTTCAGCTAGTGGGTTTACTATAGTGTCACTTGTTCTCTTGAATCCCCCAGTTAGATAAAGCCTGTGGAAAGAAAAGAGGTTCCTAATCTGCCTTTTTGCTCCATAAACCTTGCTCCTTGGTCTGGGCCACACATTATCTCACTTTTCCCAGGAGTTATGATGACTGAATCAGACTGGTCAGACGCCAGGAAAGCTGAGTGAATTGGATTGATTATTGGATACAGCATAATAGAAATGGGATGCTAGACTTTCTGTGTTATATTTATTGGATTTCTGGTTATCAGGGTTATGTGTCCTTCAAAATCAAATGGGAAAATTTTCAATATTTCATGGAAGAGCCAAAACAATATGGGCATTTTCTGCTGCATGTAGGGTTTGTAAGTCCTTCTAACACCACAGACATTGATTTTAAGATTGTTTTATGTTTTATGGCTTGTCTAGGAAATCTCTTTCTTTTCCATATTAGCAGAAAGGCCAAAGAAAGGATTCCAGCTAAGTGCAGCTTGGTGAGCAAACGACTTTACTGATCAGATACAGAAGCAATAGCAAGGGGCCACCTATAGGAACACTGCAGCCTACAGGCAGCCACAGTGCCAAGGGGTCTCCTCCACCAAGCAACTGATCTTGTTGTAGCCAGGATTGTAGGCAGTCATCTACATGGAGGAATGGAATGCCTTGAATGGATGTAGCAGTTGTCAATAAAGTGCTGTTTAGCCAATCAGTCGGGCAGAAGGACAGGAAGTGGAAGGCAGGGCTTCTAGGAGAGGAGGAGGAGCCAGGGACAGTTGACAAAGGGCGTTAATGGAGAGAAAGCTGCCTAAGGACCATTAGATTGGCAAGTTCTTGGGATATAGTAGGTTTTGAGGACATATGATTAGATTAGTTTAGTTTTAGTTTACTAGTACATTAGTAGCAGTTTAGATTCTGCCCAGCACAGTGCTTGCAGCTTTGAATTACATTTCGGTCTTTTTGTGTCAGTTATTGGCTTCATGGGCCGAATGGATACAAAACGAACGGCAACATTACTAGAGGAAAGCATAAACTCCTATTTGTCTGCCTTTATTTTTGTGGTTTCTTAAATGAATAACACTGAAATGCTGATGTGGGTCTGCAGACCTCAGAGTCTTCAGTCCACACAGGGAGGGCTTCTGGAGCCTCGTTGGTGTCCTTAGCTCTCCCCACTTCCCTGTCAGGCTCAGCCTCATCCAGGGCCTGCGGAGTGAGCAGTCTCTTTCACTTAACACAGAAGTGTTCCTGTCTGACCTGGGAGGAAGGGGGAAGTGGAATGCCTTGATTATTGTCAACATCACACTTTCTACCTCTGGAATCCGTTTTCATTATGACTTCCACGAGATTGTCATTATCATCAGAGGCCTCAAAATAATTGAAATATAAGTATTTAGCAACTTTGGCCTCTTTGTTTAAAAATGGACTCTCTCTTTTTAAATTTTACTTCTTATAAAAATTGATTCCATTTAAACCTACACTAAAATTCTCTTTACCCCTCAAGATATAGACATTAACCCCAAACACCTATTGTATAGAAACACCTCTTTGGCTTATTAATGTTTCTTTGCTTTATAATTCATTAGTTTGTCTTTTATTTACTTTTAAATTTTATTTATGTATGTGCACGTCCATGTATGTGGGGTGGGATGCATGTCACAGTGTATTATGGAGCTCCAAGTATATATGGATGAGGGATTATGTAACAGCGAAGGATGCTGTGAGCCCTGCTCCATCACGCTTACCCTTCTATCCTTGGGACAGGGTGTCTTACTGAACCTGGACCTGCCACTTTGGCTGTAGTCTGGCTAGTCAGCAAGCCTTGGTGGACTTTCTATCTCTGCACCTCACAGCCCCAGCATTACAAGTGTTGACAGCTTTTAATATATGTTCACAGCCATGCAGTAACCCTCTTAACCACAGAGCCACTTCTCCAGCCCTTGTTTGTTTGCATGTGTCTACTTCTTTAAATAGAACAAACACTGAAGGGTGGGCCCATGTTTTATATTTGTGTGTGTGGCATCCATAGCAACTAATACCTTAAGCCTATTAAGTAACCGATAAATGTATGTGTGCTGCTTTCTGTTTTGGGTATCGTGAGACAACAACAGGACCAAGGCTTTGGTAAGTGATGGATGAGAATATAGCCATGTGACTTACTGTTCTAGCCCTGAGAGACAGCATCTTTTCCTGGCAATAGCCATAAGTACAGAACTAAGATGGCTGTTAGTACTGACCACTTGTTGAGCACGTTGGGTGCCAGCCTTGGCTTTAGGACGACTGTAAACTAAGTATGCCTTCATAACGCTTACTGCTGCTCTTTGATGTCCATGTGCTCATTTTCTTCATTTCATAGATAAAGAAACTAAAGCTCAAGGCCAGCGCCCTGCCAAGGGTCTCTCAGCTGGCAGCACAAAGCCTGGCTTAGGTCCACAGCTGTACCTTTCACTTCTATTCCACATCACCATGTTAATTTCTACTTCTGTTCACCTACTCATTTTCCCTTTCATTTTGTCCTAAATTCAGCTAAACGTTTGCTGATTTTAGTTGCTAAACACAGTCCTGAAAGATGAGAAGCAAAGCCATGAATACAATGGCCCCTGCTTTTGCTGATCTCCCAGGTGTCCCTGGGGCCTTTTCCTTTACTTACACCAAATTTAAACATCTTGCAGAGTGCGCTAATTGTACCCAGGCCTCCCTGCTGGCCCCTAAGCTTGTCTTTCTCAGCTCGTGAGGTGTTTAGATACTTACTACAGGGTTTGTCCAAGCCGACTTGTATACTAGCTGCCAACACTAAGATGGGTGAAGTCACCGTGTGCTCTTTGTCTGGGCAGAAAGAACCCAGGGTTTTAATAGCCTCTCTCCACCTACCCTCAACTTTGTTTCCTGGAGGACAAAAACACAAACTTAAAGCCAAAGTCAATTAGGACCATATTATTTCTTACCAGGAAAATTGATGTTGCTAAACTGCAAAATGTGCCAGGCTTCTGCAATTCATGCAGAAGTCCTCCTTGGAGACAGGTCACAAGCTTCAAAAGCCTGGGAATTTTTGTTTTTGTTTTTGGGGAGGCTATCTGTTTGTTTTGTTTTGTTATGGAAGGCGTAACCAAAGTATATTTCATGGACTATTTGGGCTCAGAATAAAGCTCACGAAATTTCTCTTATGTGGTATTTCCTCCCACATCTTGACCAGCCTGTGCCCAGCTTTAACCCACACAAACACCATGTGGCCGTATACCTCCCATCATGCATCTCCTGCAGTGACATCATTTCCCCTTTCTCTTCCCTCCCTCCAAACCCTCACATACACTCCTCTTTGCTCTCCTCCAAATTCATGGATTCTTTTTTTTTTTTTTTTTTAATTACTTGTTGTTCCATGTATACATATTTCTAAAGATAACCTGCTTGGTCTGTATAATGTTACTTACATGTATATATTTTCAGGGTTGATCATTTGATATTGGATAACCAATTAATGTGCTCTTCCTTGGGGAAGATTATTTTTCCCACTCTCAGCATTCCTTAGTTTCCCGGGTTCTTTGTGCAGCATTGAAGCTTCATGGCCTTCCCTGTTGTCCACGTTGGCATATCTACTGTTATTTTCCCTGTTTGGTTCATGTCATGTTAGTGAGAATTTATGAGTGTAGCTTCTGAAGGTACTAGGAGACTTGGTCTTTGACCAGCCACCCCTAAATCCTCTGGCTCTTACAATCTTTTCTTCCCCCTCTTCTGCAGTGTTCCCTGAGCCTTATGTTCAGGGGGGAGTTGTTTTATAGATGTGTACAGTGGGACTGGGCTGTGCACAACCCTGAATTTTTATTGGTTGGGGTTTCCTGTAATCATTCTGTCTGTTGCAAAGAGAAGTCTCTTTCATGAGGGGTGAAGATGGCAAGTATCTGTGGGTATAAGGACAAATATTTGGGATGCAGTTAGGAAATGGGGTGGTTTGGTAAAATGGTGCTGTTAGACCCTTCTCCAGGACCCATGGCTTCACTGTTTCTTAAGCTTCACAGAGGAATTTTGGTTGTTACAGGGTCATCTTCATTACAGTCATTGCCATGTCCACTCCCCTAGCATTTCACTCTCCTTTTTTTTTCTTAACAAATAATTTTTTGACTATTCTCACATTTACAGTTTTTCTCCAGCAAAAAAAAAAAAAAAAAAAGCAAGTGTATTCTTTTGTGTGCTCCTGTCTGGGAATGTTGAGACGCTGTCCAATATAAAATCAGCCCTTGTTGAATGACTGAATGAGTCACAGTTAGCATCATAACGATCTTACTGTTTTCATTTTCTCATTGTAACCATCATGCCTGTATCACCCATGTCAGCACCGTCCCATCCTCATTTTTTCACAGTCCTTTATACATCCCTGATTCTACACGACTCCCACTCCTGATGCTCTCAGCTCTCATCCTTGTTCTTGGGGGAGGGAACAATGGAAGGAGCATTGTTCTCAGCCCTCAGATGAGGAAATTAACCATCAGAGAGGTCAATTAACTTTATTGGGGTGACAGTCTGAGACAGAAACAGGGGCATTGCATAGTTTTTCTGTCACAATGCCTTAAGACCTCTGCACGGGGCAAGAGCTATTTGTAAATGGATTTTCAACCAGGAGCTCATGCTTCCTTCTACTTTCATAGTACTTCAGGTAATACTTGGCAGATGGTATGTACCTAACAACATTTATTGAAGGACACCTTGGTCCATTCATGTTCTTTCAACAAAACATAATAGACTAGGAACTTTATAAATCTTTATTTCTCACAGTTCTGGGTGCTTAGAAGTACAAGGCTAAGTGACAAGCAGGTTTGTTGTATAGCAGGAGTTACCGTTTGCTTCCATGATGACTCATAGTCATAATGTCCTCATGTAGGGGACAACAGGAAGGCACAAGGATATAGCTAGGTCATTCTGGCCCCATATAAGGCATTAATAAAGGTGAATCCTTCATGACGTGTTGATTTCTCAAAGGCTCCATGTTCTCTTATTATCACCCTGGGGAAGAGGTTTGAACAATGAGCTTTCAAAGGAACACATGCCAAACTGTAGCAAGAGGCAAGCCACACCCAAGACCTTCATGATTGGCTCCTATCCCCTCTTCAACCTCTATATCCTACACGCCAGTGCTCTAGCTCAGAGGAAGTGCTGCCATGAGCTAAGAAGACCTGGATCTTTGCTTATATTTTTTTGCACACTACTTTTCCTGTGTGAAATACTCCTTCACATCCCATTTGGCCCCTATCCCACCTTGCCTTTTCCATGAAGGCTTTTTGGTATCTATACCTCTAGTCAGTCCCATTCCCCGTGGTCTTCCCTTCCCCTAGAGGTTGTTGACCACCAGCCATGAGGACAAAGGGAACAGAAGAGGTGAATGAGGCTTGGACAGACCGTGAGTACTATGGGCAAGACTTCTGGGATCAGAGTCAGAGAGACAGCTCACTCTATTGTTTCAGGGATAAGGTATATAGAGCTTCTTAGCGCTATGGGTGGGAAGGACTAATTCATCATAACACAGTACATAATTATCATATGGGCAGGAAAGGGTGGTTAGTCAGAGCATAGTACATTATTATCATATGCACAGGCAAAGAAGTGGGTGCATTGGTCTTGCACAGGATCATACTCCAAATATGGTAAAGCATCTGTGCCTAGAGATTCTCTCCAGATTCATCCAGCAAACAAGAGGAAGTACCCCTGAAAAAGGGAGTCCTCATTTTGAGAGTAGCTCAGAGAGCTATCCTGACTTGGTACACTGTGACCTTAATAGCAGGGTCTTCCATCAACTCCCTTTGATGAGGTCAATTCCTTGTGATATTTGTGCTGTACCCTCTTTAGAAAATGGGCAAATGTGACAGTTCTGTGAATATGGTTTCTCACTCCACTTAACTAGAAACAGCAGCTGTTCTCCACTGACCACACCCTGTCTGATGGCCACTACGACTATGGGTCAGCATAGGTTACTTAATTTAGTTCTCATAGGAGCCCTGTGACATAATTGCCCTTGTTCTGTAAGTGAGAAAGTTGGGGTCAGGATTGTTATAATTGAAGCCGGAACCACTGCTCTAATAACACCAGCAAACAAGCAAAATGTTCAGCCCCGACTCCTACCTCATATGTCTATTCTTAAATTTGTAACACTAGAATCAGTAGAATATAAACTGTTTATCAAATGAGCATTAAATAATGAAAAGGGCATGAAGTGAGTTTTAATCTGCAATTTACAGAGCTTTGTGTTCCCCTCTGCTCTGGCCGACGCCTTTCACTCATGTTGTTGATTGATATAGATCATCTGTATGGTGTTGCCTTTCACATCCAGCATACTTCTTCTTTGGGGTTTAATAATAAAGCCAAAGTGGCTTCCGTGTTCTAACAGCTCTCTCTGTTCTGGTGGGAAGACATGGTGGGTGGTATTCTCAACAAGGTGACATATTGACATGTCTTACTTTTCTTAATGCATTTTCTCTAACAAAAGGTGTCCCCGCAGCAAGCCCCTGTGTAAGGATTATGCCATTTCCCGACCCTCCACTGCCGCCTTCACATGAATACAATCTGACTAAGAAGGCACTATTACCCACACAGGATGCCTACTTCAGCATGCTCCACCAAGTCAAGAAACCACTTACCTATTTTCTAGCTGAAGAAAAGCGCTTCTGCTAAACTTTAAAACCCAAAATTATAAAGCAAATTCCCTTGAGCCCATGGCCCTGTTTTCAAATTTCACAATAAAATAAATGCAAAGAATGAAAATACCTTCTTTTCTTTGAACCTCTGGGAAAATCAAAAGGCTTTCAAAGCTTGGATAGAGGACGGTTTGTTTGCCTGACTTCTGCTTGGTAAACACAAGAAGTTAACTCATTCGGAACATAAGTGAGGTTCTATTCTCTTCAAACACCTCAGGGTCACAGTGTATTTGAAGGAAGGTCATGAATCAATCATTTTGAGATTCTCTTGTCAAGATATCAATAATGCATCAATAAATAAACAAACACAGAAACTTGTTCTTAAAAGAAGACTCAATATCCCCATTTGGTAGAGGAGACACCTGCATCTCAAAAAGAGATTACTTCTTTATAAACTGCTTTATGAGTCAAGTGGTTTAGTAGATAAATTTTGGAATTCAGAGTCATGGGTCTACCGGTTGCCTGTATGGCCATGGGTAGTTAGTTATTTAGCTTCTTAAAACTTTGTTTTCCCAAACATAAAAATTAAATGATGATCATATCTGTCTTAAAATATTAGAACAGAATTGATGATGTTACTCAGCAGTGTCTCTGGAAACTAAACTGATGATTGATGAGGATGTAAAGTTTCATGAGCAGCTGTATAATTAATGAATGATTAGGACCATGATTTTCAGTAACAGGTGCTCAGTAGGTTGTGACTATTATTAGTAATGTCCAAGTGAATAATAGAAGGTAGATTCAAACCTAGACTTCCTAGACCCAAGAGCAATGACGGGTCTTCCTTAGAGTTGTCTTTTCTCACTCATGTTTTTCTCTCCTTCTGTGACCCATGAATAATCTCTCTGAGCCACCTAGATTCTAATATGGAAGCCAATGGTACCCCATTGTGTAGTGTGAGTTAGTTTATATAAACTTGAAGGAAGTATAGGAGAGATGGCTTTGCAGTTAAGAGCACTCACTTCTCTTCTAGAGGCCTGGGTTTGATTTCCAGTACCCACATGGTGGCTTACCACCATTTATAACTCCAGTTCCAGGGGACTCATATTGTATTCTGACCCTTTCGGCATCAGGTATGCACATATGTAGGCAAAACACCCACATAGTAAAATTAAAATAACAAAATAAAAAGGAAAGCTTGAATAGTTCCACTTTTCATGAGGAAAAGCCACGAATTTTTAACCTAACACTCAAAAGCTCTCTCTTTTTAACTAGACCCAGTCACTCCTGTAGCTTTTCCCACGATGGTTTTATTACAAACTGCACTTGGCAGACACAGTGACTCCTTGGGCCCCAGAGTCCTGCTTCTTTGCTGCTATCCATCATTTCTGTCTACTCTAATGCTACCAACGTGTTTCTAAACCACACCTGATTCTGCCCATTCTTCAAGTGCCAGACCAAGAAGACATCTCCTGCAACTGCACTAGCCATGGGTCCCCTTCTGAATTTAACAATATTTCAAACTATGCCTCTCATGTGGTCTTTTCTTTTCCAAAGCCAATGCTTTTTATAATCTAAGTTTTATACGATTTATATTACTGACTTTCAGACATTTGTCTTTTTATCCTCTAGATAGACACACACTAGCACGTGCTAAAGCATTGTAATTAAGCAACCAACTTCTTTGGAGGCCTCCAACTCCTTGGTTATGAAATGGTTTAAAAGACATTTACATTTTTGTTTTTGGCGTTTGAAGACAATAACACTAAATATATTTCAACCCATAAAGTGCACAGCATATAAAGTATGCCTTATAAATAGCAGCAAGTTTTGTTTATGAGTGTGTTTATGTGTGTGTGTGTGTCTAAATTTGTGTTTCTAGCAAATGCCTTTCTAGAAAAGCCTTCACATTTCTATAAAACTCAGCTATACAAGCTCCAATAGGTTGAAAGCAGTTTAGATATTTTTGAGGATTGGGTAAACTGCAAACTTGTTTGACCAGGGCTACTGAGCAGAACCCAGTGGAGAGCTGGGCTCATCTGGACCCAAAAGAAGCCATAAGGTGGCCAAATGCCTGAAGACCCCGTCACTTCACCTCACCTCACCTCACCTTACCCTTACTTCCAGCACCGGCTCCTCCCTGAGGCCTTCCCTGGCCTTTCTTCTCTTCCTGTGCCTGGTTTGATTAGATTAGTCTTTCTGTGATGATCAGAAGCAGAAGAGGCCAAGATAATGTCAGGAGCAGCCGATCCTCTGCGGTTTCCTATCGTGATCAGGAAGAGCATGGGCATCTCCCAGCTGATCTGTTCTGTTGAGATCTATTGCTTGCAAAGGTCAAGGAAGATGGGCTACAGGGATAGGGAAGAGCTTCACACTAAATTCAGACTCTAGGACCCAGCCCCAAGCTTCCTCTCTGTGGAAGGGCAGGATGAACAACAAACCATTTATGACCCCCCCTGGAGCATAGTGCTGAAGTAGGTAATTCACACTTGAAGAGTTTTGTAACTTCTTCCTCTGTGCTCAGCATCTAGAATCTTATCAACTGTATTCTTCTCCCAACCTTGACTTGAGAGCGATGAGCAGTGTTTACCACCACAGAGAGCCATACATGATGTTTGCAACAGCTAAGTATATTTCAGCAAGCCCTAATGTGCTGGGCTGTGTGATTTAAGACATACGTCAAGCTGTATTATTTTTAGTTCCTCCAGAGAAGCAACCCTATGTGGCCACCCTCTTAAGTTCCACTGTGAACCACCAGAGCCACTTGCTTAAATGTAGTTTCCTGGAACCTCACCGCAGAAATCCAGAGCCATCTCTGAGGGAGTGGTTCCGCCATCTGTATTTGACAAACTCCTTGAACTTAGTTGCTCTAGTTCTTGAAGGCTGAGCACACAACCGGGTTGTAAAGCCAAGGATTTATTTTTCTCAGCAATGCATTGTCTGGGGGCAATTCATTACCAGCTTTAATCTGATTCAAAGGAATGCGGAAAGTCCTTAAATGGCATTAATTTCACCTTCCTTCTTCAACACATACATTTATTGAGCACTGTCTGTGTGCCAGGAACAATACAGATGCCTGGAAACCTAAAGAGGTTAGACGTTGTGACTGAATTCAAGGAACTTCTAATCTTTTAAGAAAATAAAGAGGTAAAACTGGGCACCCAAGAAGTAATAAAAGAAGCCCATAAGGATAACATGGAAACAGAAAGGAGGGGCAATTGATTCTCCCTTAGGATAACAGTGGTATTATAGATATATTTTCAGGACAAATATATATAGGTGTTCAAAAACAATCAGGAAAGAATAAGATAGTAGCATTTTATACAGATGGAGCAAAGACATAAAGTCTTAACTAGCAAGACAGTTTCCAGAAACTGGGTAATTCATCATGCCCAGAGGACAGAGTGTTGTGTGTTAGAGGAGGTACAAGTATCTGGGGTAATTCATCATGTCCAGAGGAGAGGGTGATGTGTGTCAGAGGACATACAAGGAGAGACTGGTCCTTGGGAGACTAGGATGACATCCATGTTGCAGAACACCCAGTCTCTTAATAGATTTGTTAATCTGTGCCTCTCAGTGTTTATATCTTACAGTGACACAGGACAGGGTTTGTAGAGATGGGAAATGTGTAGTATATATTTTTGTAAACATCCCAGTTGGCCAGTACAACAAGCATGTGCCAAGGCTCCTTACTATGAATCCACAAAATATGAGATTTTCTGCAGGGGAAAGAAATCATGAGAAATATTACTCATCTGGGAATTTGATGGATTAGTTGAGACGCAACTGGCAGCAAGGATTTCAGAAAATTAGTTAGAAGCATATTATAGTCTTGTAGATGGCAGATGGTGAGAGATTTAGTGAAGAGTGGGTATGCTTTGGACATGAAGGATGGGAGATGTGTCTGAAAGTGACCTAGTAGATGAAATTTATTGGGAAGAACTGAATAGAACGCAAGTAAGTTCTGAGGCTGTATTGATGCAAAACGTAGTATTTATTGAGGATTTTGTGTATTTCTTGTGACATGCATACACACTATTTATAAGAATTGCCTTGTCTTTTTCCTGGATGTGTAAATGTACATACAAATGTGAAAATCTACTGAAGTTTGAGGACAATAGCAGACAGGATTGTGGGTGGCTCTACAGACAGCCGCCTCTACTCAGAGACATACTTCTGACTCACATGCCTAGCTATCATCACTCAGCTGTGTATGTTAACATGGACACATATTTTTGTCTTCTACAATAACACATTTGTTAGATGTCACAAAAAGGCCAGCACTTAGGTGGAAGCATAATAAAAATATATCAGGTCATCTGCTAAACAGTCTGAGTGAGGGAGACTAGAAAATGCTAGTATCCACTGATTAGGGCCTTCTCTTTTCTAGGACCTGCAAAGTTAGAAATCATTGGTCTTTTTGTTTAACGTGGAAAGGAATTAGTGTCACTACATTCCCTGTTTGAAGTTGGATGTGAGAAGGGTCCGTATCTACCCGATTCCCTTTTGTCAGTTGCTGTGTGTTATTACAACTATTGGTGATACTATGAAGGGTCCTCATAAGACATCAAAGAGTTCAGTTTGTGGTTAATAGCATAGAAGACATGGGTTTGAATTTCATTTGCAACATCTGTGCTGGGATATCAATCCATTTGTGTCTCATTGGATAGATTATATGTATGTTTATTCATGTTTCACAAGGTATCCTTCTCCACCACATTCAATAACATTTAATGAGCTTTAATACATAAATGTCCTGGTATCCAAAGGAAGGAAGGAAAAGCATAGTTTTTAAGCTTCATGAGAGTCTGTAACTAGTAGAGGGAGGCTGATGATAAAGTGAACCTACAATATAACACACTGGGAAAATAATACATTTTAAAAATTAAGCAATTAAAAAAAAGATAAAAATTAAGGGTAAAGGAGTGGTCCTTAGTGAGAGATATAGCCTACTGTGCCTTTCTCAGAAAATAGTATTTGAGCAAAGACATGAAGGAAAGCAATGCACCAGATTAATATTTGGCTGGGGTAGGGGTGGGCAGGGCAGTAATCCAAGGAGAACAGATAAGAAAGTCAAAGAGCCTAGGTCAGGGGAAGATTTAGCCAGCATGTGTGAGGACCAGAAGGGATGATGATGTTATATGGGAGTAGATGGTGCAAAAAGCAAGCCAAGCCAAAGGGAAGGGCATATTGTTCCACTTGCTTAGGTAGATAACAAACCATTACATAATCCATAGAAAGGCCCTCTAGGAAAACACCATAGAATATATGTGAGTTTTGAGACGAAAAGGTGTTGTCCTGCTCCACATGACGAAAGGTCAAACACAGCTGGCATGAGTCCATCAAGGCAGGAGCTTGTAGGGCACCAGATCAGAAGAGTCAGATGGGCAGCTCAAGGAGGACATCCGAGGCCATGTCAAGAACACTGGGAGGGATCTCAAGAAGGAAAAGATCATTGAAATTAATTGAGAAGAAAAAAATTGCCACAATTGGCTTTCCACATTGACAGGACCATTTCGGTTTAGAAACGAGCAATCTGTTATGCAGTACAGTTATGGGAAATGATGGTAAAGAGGCAGAGCAAGAATCCTGGAGAGACAGTGCTGGCTCTGGCTAGGTGCCAGGGGAGGAAATAGTGGTGGGAAGTGGTCTTGTTTGAGACGTGTTCTCAAAATTGAAGTGGCATATTTCCCTTACAGATTACATTAATGGTGAAAGTGTTTCAAACTGGCTATCTCTCAGTATACACAACCTCTGGTAACAGAGTGATGCGTCCTTTCCCTCATAGATTATATCATGGAAGTTCTTCCTTTTCACCCATTTAGCAAGGAAATGGTGAAGAGAGCCATGATAAGAGGTTCTGTATTCTGTAACATGGAATCTATCACTATTGTGGCTGCTATGAGCCATCACTGATGTCCTTGTTGCAAAGACAGGAAGCTTCCCATTTAGGAGGAAGCACAGACCCTATCGCCTCCTCTACATAACCGCCTTTCTCATATCTGACCATCTCTTCACCTTAATCTAAGCCAACCTGTATATAGAAAACTATAAGGACACTATAGTTTTTTTCTCACAGTCTACAGAAGATGAGGAAGATGTACAAGCCATAGATATTTCCTGATGGTACCAAGTTGGATAACAAGGAATCGTGTAGCCAGAATTTCCCCCAAGGTAATTCCTTGGGTAGCTGCATCAGGTACAATGACTTTGAACAGTGGAATGGAGAGCTTCACTGTGTAGGATATTTTGATTTTTGGCATCTTTGCCTATCTATGCCTTAGGGTCCACTTTATCAACAGTTACATTTCTCACATAATGGGGAGAGACAAGAGTAGATAGTGTGAACAAAACACAGGCTCAATTTGTCACAAGTCCCCAGTAAGCCCAGTTGCTCTGTATCTGCTCCAAGTTCCTCTCTCAGCACTGCAGCTCAGGCACAGGTGCAAAGCCCGTCTCTCCTGGAGTGGGTCACTCTTCTGTCTGCCTGGACAGAACACTGAAACAACTGAAACACACTTTCCTGTGTTTTCATGTAGCCACAGTAACACAAAGCTTTAAAAAGACTGTTATCATTTCAACACAGTGCAAAAACATTAACTCAGAAAATATGTGCAGAAGTACCTCAGACATTTCCTTTTTCATGAACAATAATAACTGGGATTTCTAGTGTACCTTTTATAGTAGAAGCAATAACTAAAAGGACAGCCATTCTAACACAAAAATTCTCAGGACTAAAATGCACTTATCACCAAGAAAAGAAGGTGGTTTTGTTTGTTTGTTTGTTTGTTTGTTTTTGATTTTTACAGAGAACATTTTATTGATATTTGAACATGTTTGGGCTTTATCCACCTAAATATTCACTTTTAATATCAGTTTTTTAAAAAACAATATCGCTTAATAATTCAGAGGGACACAGTGGACTGTCTTGGAACTTAGATATGATGCTGTGCCCTGCATGGCTGGTCCTAGAACCCTGACTGGTAGGGATGGGAGATTAAGAAAGACAGACACAAGTGACATAAAACTGCCATCATGTGGGCTGTGTACACTTGGATGAAGATGTACCAACAGTCTAGATACGCAGTGTGTTTATTAAATACAACATGAACAATCAGACTGGTTAGATAATCTTGGTAGAATATTTCTGTAATGGAGAAGTCTCTGGGGGTTGATATCATGTAGTCATCTTGGAGGAGGGAACTGCAGTCTGGTTTTGTTTGACATGGCCATTCTTATACCATGAATGCTCATTCACACAGGGGCACAATCGCTCCCCACAAGTGGAGATGATAAAGAAGGCAAAATTCCTATCATGCCGTGGTCAAGATATGGAATTATCTTAACAAAAACTAGAAACATGAATGAAAACCAAGCTGGGTGAAATGCTGTCATGCCTCAGGCATCTATAGGGAGGTCAATTCTAGGAACTCTCTGAATACCAAAATCTAGAGATGCTGAAGTCTCTTATGTAAGAGAGCGTGGCATTTGCACACAGCCTGTTCACATCCTCTCCTGTCCAAATCACTTGTAAACTAACTACTATACATAATGCAACGTAAATGTCATGTCACAATGCTGCGTGTTTTAGAGAATAAAGACAGAACAGAGCCAGTGTAGAGCCACCGTTTAACATATGGAAGGTTCTAATGTCGAGCCCTAGTGCAAAAGGTCGAACAGTCCAGTACTAACTCACTTAAAACCACCTCAAAGATAGGCCTCAAAGATAGAGGCCTCACACATGGAATTGAACTACATATATCCTGAGAAATCTGTGTTCTATGCACTGAGTCATACATGCTGTTATTTCTCCAGCTCTCCACATGGTCCCTAGAATAACCCAATTGCTTACATGAACAAGATTAGTTTGGCACTAGAATTGTGGGTGGAGAGATGCCTGACTCAGCTTCAGGATGAAGATGCCTCTTCTGTAATGTCTTAGGGTGGGGTTTCTATTTGAATCTAGAACATGAGGCTTGATGCCATGCCTCAGATATCCAGGCCAGGTCCCAAAGAATCTGGACAAAGGGATAATTTGATAGCAATACTGAATCAGTGGGAAAATATCCTTTAGGTAATAAAATGTACATCCATGTTGAGTTAAAAAACTGAGTTCTTACTGGATAGAAAAACAGGCATTGTTGTTTTCGTCCATTCTCTCTTCATTTGATGTGTGAAATGGATCATAGGGATATTTTGGATATTTGGGGGGTCATTCCTTGCCTCTTTCATATACACTCTATACATTTCTGATAATTTAGCCAAATTATCTTCAGAAATAGTTAAATTTATCACTTTAATGTCAGCACTCATGCTCATTAGCTAACACTCAACACATGGTATACTCCTATGATGTTTAATTCACTGTATGCCATTTTCAATCAAAACAATTAAAATAAACTATATAAAAATAATAATATTTTTTCCATAAAGACAGAGTAGAAATAGACACCCAGGAAAGAAATGAAACCATGCACAATATTTAAAACTGAGAGGTTAATACTTTTATTGAACTAGAAGAAATTAGAAAAATTGTAGATATTTAAAAAGAAAAGCATAAGCCAAAATTGTCAAATTAACAATGAAGTAAAAAGAAAAAAATGAAGATTTGAAGAAGATATTATATTTTTTCAATTAATTAATTTATTCACTTTACATCCTGGTCATAGCTCTCTCCTTCCTCTCCTTCCAGTTCTAGCCTTCCTCCCTTCTTCCTCCTTCCACTTCCCTATTCTCCAGAAAAAGGGGGAGTCCCCTCTAACCACCCACCCCATCAAGTCACAATATGACTGAGCACATCCTCTTCCCCTGTGGCCTGACAATGCAGTCCCACTACAGGGCAGTGATAAAAAAGCAGGCAAGAGAATACATGTCAGAGACAGCTGCCTCCCCTTAATAGAAGACCCACATGAAGCCTGAGCTGCCCTTTGCCTACATCTGGTGTAGGGGCCTAAGTCCAGTTCATGCATGGTCCTTGGTTGGTGCTTCAGTCTCCACAAGTCCTGGGACCTGTTAGTTGATGCTGTTAGTCTTCTTGTGGAGCTCCTGTCACCTCTAGGTCCTTTTATCTTTCCCCCTACTTTTCCACAAGGCTCCCTATTCTTCACCCAATGTTTGGCCATGAGTCTCAGCGTCTGTTTCAATATGCTGTTGGGTAGAGAGACTCTCAGAAGACGACTCTGCCAGGCTCCTGTCCGGTGGTATAGCAGAATATTGTTAGTAGAGTCAGAGGTTGTCTCTTTTCCATGGGGTGGGTTTGAGTTGAGCCAGGAATTGGTTGGACATTCCCACAATCTCCGCTCTATCTGTTCTATCTTTATCCCTACATGCCTCGTAGGCAGGGTAAATTTTGGGTTGAAGTTTTTGTGGGTGGGTTGGTGTTCCCCTCCTTCCAATAGGAGTCTTGTCTAGGTAGAAAGTGTCCTTTTCAGTCTCCATGGCCCCTGCTACTAGGAGTCTCAGCTAGAGTCTGCTCCTCCTTAAAGAAATGCTCAGTGTCCTTAGTCATCAGGGAAATGAAAATCAAAATGACTCTGAGATTCCATCTTATACCTATGATAATGGCTAAGATGAAAAAACAAAAGTGACAGTACATGCTAACAAGGATGTGGAAAAAGGGGGAGCATTTCTCCATTGCTGGTGGGGTGCACACTTGTACAGCCACCTTGAGACTCAATCTGGAACTTTCTTATAAAATTGGGAATAGCTCAACTTCAAGACCCAACTATACCATTCTTGGACATATACCTGAAAGATGCTCCACCATACAACAATATTATTATCTTTTAAATTAGAATTGACACAGCTAGAAGAAACGGGTGAAAAAAAATAGTTTCAAAAGATAGTCTTTAAAGAGTAATAGAATATTTTAAAAAGAGAATTTCAAAAAACGTAGAACAGATTAAAATGATTTCAGGAAAGTTATCACTAAGAAAATACAAGGAAACATCACATATACCTTAGACATGGAAATAAGTCTAGAACACGAATCCTAGGAGTGACAAAAGAAAAAGATCACCGAAAATATTGGAACAAGTACTGACAGCTATCATTTGAAAGGAAAATGTGTTGTGAGCTTCCATATCAAATGCATGTCCTTAAGAAAAATATAACACATCAATGAAAGATTTACTTAAAAATAGGAAATGGGGAAGGAAATCATTAGACACTGGTTTCTAAGCACCATTCCCAGTGAGAGAATTAGAAGTTCTTGGGGAAGTAGTTGATTCTAAGTTCAGAGTAGAAGGTGGAGAGGTTAGTAATGATATTTTATCATGTTGAAAGCATGAGAGGAGTCAAATCCAAGCAGAGCCGTGAACCAGTGTACAAGAATACCCACTGAGCACAGGAGAAAGTCATCTGTCAGCAAGAACCTAGGCTGTGAGACCATATTGGCCCAGGATTGATGAAGGAAGGATGGAGGCAGCTTCAACCCAAGATACCTCAGGTGCAGACTGCAGGTGTTGGCTCCCTCCCATCTCCCAACCTGGTCCCATAAAGTCAGGTGCTCGACTATCAATCCTAGTAAGAATTTACTACCCTGGCAATTACCAGGGCCCACTCTTTGTTTAACCTTAAAAGGTTTTTCCCCCTCAGAACCCCTATGTCCTGAGTATGTAGATGAAGTATCTCCTAACACTGCTGTACATGGCCCAGAGACCCTGCCCACATCCCCAGGGGAATAAGAAAAAAACCTTTTCCCCAAATAAATAGAACCAGTTCTCAGAAGCTGTTCCTGGACATGTGTTCTTTGCCCAGGTACTCACCAAAGATCTTGCCTGTATCTACCCACCTGGCTCAGCCTCTCTTCCTTCCTTCCTTCTGCCCTGCATGGTACACAACTGGCCTGACTATCCTGAGGGGGAGAGGCAGACATGGAACAGTACCACACTATAAATTGAATCATAATAATGACAGTAGACAAGCTTTAACTTATTTTTCAAGTAAGATTCATACCCAGGATGAGAAAATGGTTTATATGAATTGCTCTTTTGTTTGAAAGTACTTGTAATCATTAATGATGACAGAGTGACAGAGTAACATCAGCATTACACAATAATTAATGGGCCAATGGCTCAAATAGTTGATAACCAATGGCTACTGTCATCTCTCAGAGAGAAATGTCTGCCCTTATGTATTTTCTGATGGAAGTTCACATGTAAAGTAGCCTTATATCTCCCAAGTGATATGATCAAACATGAATACAGTCTAACTTCTAGCTCTAATTTACAACTAAAAGAAGGTTAGCAATTTTGAAACATGTAACGAATTATTGTTCACTAGAGTTGCTATATTGTATGCCTACTGTCAAGACTCACCCTTACTCCTAACCTAACTTTGCATCCTTGAGTACTTTTCCTTGTTCTTTACATCCACTCATGGTTTACAACATCTGGAGGCCTGTATATGACTCCTGGTGGCCATGTGACTCCTGGCTACCATCAAGTGACCCTCTACTTCTACAATTGCAGTTTTTGTAGGTTCCAAAAACCATGAAACAAACACAATGACTATATTGTCTTGATTTACTATTTCTTAGTGTACACATATTTCAGATTATCAATATATACAATAACCACCAATTCAAAATAAAGATGATAGAGAAACTGTCATTGAATGTTTTAGTGATTTTCTATAAATCCTAATAAATATGTGTATTCTATCATTTATATCTTAAAAACAATGAACTACCTGGTTTATTTTAACATCTAGTGCCATAAGAAGTTAATTAGCCTTAGGTTATAGCTGCCTAATTCTAAACCCAAGCTCTTACCTGTTACAGTATAATTATTTTCTTTTCTATATGGTTATTAAAGAATTTGAAAACTTCTAACCTGTGGGCTCAATACAGAGTACAGGTATGTGTCATTAATTTCTATGATTGTAGATACTACATGTGCAAAAGATTATGAGTATACATACTACACATACAAAATTCAGGTGTTTGGATTTTATTTGAAAAGGTTAGGCTAGCAAAGGAATGGCTATCCTCTTAGAGTGATATAAATACCACAGTCTCCATTACTCACTCTTGTTTTTCACAGCTTACTGTTTCTTCTTTGTTTCTGTCTGAATGCCAGACTCAGCTGTCTCTGTAGCCCCTGACCCACAGCACAGCAGTTAGCTATCTGGAGCACTCAGATCTCACTGTTTTCATTTATAAAGATTTATTGTTATTTATGTATGTGTGTTGCATGAGTGCAGGTGCCTGACTCTAAAAGATGGTGTGCAATACCTTGGATATTGGAGATAAAAGAACATGTACAATATGGATTCTGGGGACTGAAATTGGGTCCCCTGGAATATCAGCAAGCATTCTTAACATCTCTCTGGCTCCTTCATTGTGTATTCTTTGGCACTGTAGTCATTCATCTGCAGGTCATTTCTATACAATTAGACTAGGGCCCAAATCCAATTCTCCTCACCCACACGCAGCAGTTTATAATCATCTGCAACACCCAACTCCAAGAAGAGCTGATGCCCTTTTCTGGCCTCATGCAAACACTTTCACACGTGTGTACATCCTTACACACTGATAAATACACGTGCATAAATATAGATAAAACCTTTAACAAAAGACATTTTATCCTTTTTTTTTTTTTTTTTTTTTTTTTTTACATTCCACACAGTGTGAAAAATTTTGACATCCAATGAATGAGTAAATAATTTAATTGCCTGGTTAACGGACAGCATGTTGGGTAGTTGTCCCTTTAGTTGTTAGTTTTAATAGTAGTTGACTTAATATCTTCAATCCTTGTTAGAAATGAGCTGCTGCTGTCCCTGCCAAAAGAAAACAGAAGCTGCTAAAAACATGGCTGACAAAATAAGCTTTCTCTTTTTTATAGAGAGAAAGAAGTTAGAAAATAGAGAGTTTTTATCATTAAAAAGCCTACCTTATTCTCAACCTCCTTCTCCTCTATAGAACTCTTATTTTACAGCTGAAATAGTCAGCTTCTGTGGGGTGTTATTGCTCACACTATTTTGTCTGTTGAGACAAAAACGTGTTTTCAAAGCCTAGATTCCCAATTGTTCAAAATAAGTCATTTTGATAGAAATTGAAAATGTAACTTTAGTATGTCTAGGTGTCGCAGTATTAAAGAAATGCTGGCAGCCGGGCCTACCTGTAGGAAGCTAGGGTAGGTCTCTCTGGTGACCTGCAGCCTGCTGGGTTACACGGGGAAGATGGAAGCGGTGCTGTCCCATCATAGGATATGACACACAGAAATAAAGCAGGGCAGTCTCCTTATTTATTTTTGTTCTCTCATCTGTGGCATGAGGTGTTGCTTGTTTTCTATCTTCCAAAAGTTTTACTTTTATAATATGCTCTGACTGGACAATATATAATTTTAAAACAGTGCATCTTTTGTTGTCTATGATTTTCAAGGCCTTTCTAGGTTCTGCTTCTGTGCTTTAATTCTGAGAGTGGGGACTGAGGACATCTCTAAATATCTTTTTTTATGTTGCCAAAATTGTTTATTTATTTTTCCATTGTTCTTTTTAATATATTTTATTAATTTATTCATATTACATCTCAATTGTTGTCCCATCATTTGTACCCTCCCATTCCTCCCTCCCTCCTGCTTTCCCCCTACTCCCCTCCCCTATGACTGTGACTGAGGAGGACCTCCTCCCTCTGTATATGCTCATAGGGTATCAAGTCTCTTCTTGGTAGCCTGCTATCCTTCCTCTGAGTGCCATCCAGGGGATGTGGTCAAATATCTTAAGTATGAAAACTCAAGAGGAGTTTGGGGCACTGGGATTGGAGAACCAAAGAGATGCACATCCCCTGGGTAGCTTGGGAGTAAGACAGTCCTGACACAAAATGGAGAGCTGAGTTCCAGCCAGATGCCTATACTTCTGGCATGAGCAGGGAGGATTTGCTCAGTGTATAAAGCCTTGAAGATTAAAACCTTCTTTGTTAATTGACCTTTACTGGGGGCTATTATAATGATGAAAGTGTACCATAAAATCAAGAAACATTCCCTAGGGGTTATGGGGTTACCAGAACACACCCATATCAGGAAAGTGACCTCTTTCTTACCTTACCTTATATCAAATTCTCATTGGCATTTAGAACCTTCGATGATATACTTCCAACTTCCCATCCTTGTCTCCTGACCAATTTCTTCTCACACAGCATCTTACCACCTTATGTATCAGGCCACGCCCACCTATGTTTATTTATACAGCTTTGCTTGAATTTCCTCTTTGGAAAGATCCTTTCACCTCTTGAAACACACTTAGGACTGACCATTATCTTCCGCAGCCCCTCTTCTGGCTCTGGAAGCCAAACTTGAGACTGATTTTTTATACGCCTCACCAACTCACACACAGATATGTCAAGGAGAGCAGACATAACTAAATGGAAGTTCAGTCAGAATAAGGTCCATGGAGCCCTGTGCTTTTGTCATGTGGACACAACTGCGGGTCATCTAGAGACAGCGAATGTCTATCGCTTCATCCATCCGACTGGTCTGAGCGGCAATTTCATGATTGATGATTGACATGGCGGGGCCAAACCCACTGTAGAAGGAAGTCCTACATTGTAGAGAAAGGTAGGCTGAGGGTGCTGAGGTGAGCGAGCCAGTAAGTAGCACTGCTCCATGGCCTCTGCTCCAGGTTTGAGTCCCTGCCTGACTTCTGGAGACGAGGAACTGTGACCCAGAAGTGCAAGCCAATAAAGCCTTCCCTCCTTGATCAAGTTGCTCTTGATCATGACCCTTCTGAAGCAGTAGAAAGCGCACTAGAATAGCCCCCTTTGTGAAGCAGTAGAAAGCACTCTTTGCTTAAGTACGATAGTCTAAAGTTGGTAATTCTACTTCCAATGCTTCAGTTCCCAGATTTCTCACCAGGTTCTATCATGTTATTTTTACCTTTATTCAGGTCTTATGCCACTCATCTCTAAACAGGTTAAGGGAAGTCTTCAGCAACCAGCAAGGGGCATGTGACATGGCACCACTTCTGTCTTGGTATCAAGGTGTTATTGAGATCTCTTCCATATTCAACATTCAGAAATAAGACGTACAAAAGTAAATATATGGATTCTACGTATGAATTCAGAACATAGTCTGTAAATGATTTTACGTTTGATGAGCATCTGATAAAATAATGTGAAATATTATTGTATAGTTTAGACAAACTTGGGATTTCCGTATGATATTTGGTAAATGTTCTTATGCTGGATAATGAAAAATTCAAATTAAACTACTGATGAACCTTAAGCTTCTTACCATGAGACGTGGGAGATAAAAGGAGGGACCAAATTGGAAAGCATGCTTATAAGCTTGTAAGCTTCTGAACTACACAGATCTTAAAACACTCAACAGCAAAAATACAAATGTCCTGATTTTTTAAGAAACAGCAATGACATGAATAGACAGTTTTTAAAGTTTTTAAATTTCTATTTACTTCTCTCTCTCTCTCTCTCTCTCTCTCTCTCTCTCTCTCTCTCTGTGTGTGTGTGTGTGTGTGTGTGTGTGTGTTTGAATGTATGTCACAAGTGTGCAGGTGCCCATAGAGGCCAGAAGAGCAGTGAGCACTCTCAACCTCTGAGCCATCGCTTTAACCTCTAGACATGTCTTAAAAGAAAGCATCAAAATCATCTGCATCTGATATGATGTTTAACAATAGGGAAATACAAATCAAAATCATAATGAGACACAATTATGTCATCTTATGTCAGAATAACTTTTATAAAAAAATCAATGATGACAAGTATTAGTAAGGCTGTAGAGAACATAATATATACACTGTTCCTGGGACTTTAAATTAGTATACATATTAAAATAAAGGGTGTTGAAGTTCCTCAAAAATAAAAAACAAAATTATGTTATGAGATAGCAATCCCATTATTATGTACAGAATTGAGATTAATTGAGAATGCTCAAGAGACAGCTATACTTCCTTGTTTATTGTAGAATTATCCGCAGTAGCTAAGATGTGGAAACAATCTGTATTTATCATCTGATGGATGATGAGATGTAATACATGCAAAATAAAATACTAGTGCATAAAAAGGATGAAACCTTATTCTATGAGAAAACATGGATAATGTTAAATAAAATATAAATACATAAAATTCCATTTATCCATGGAATCTACAAAAGGGTTCAACAGCAAAGCCGTGTGAAGTATATGAAGAACATGTTTATTCAGTGGGATAAGGAAAAAACACAGACATGAGCTGAGTAAGATGAAAGAACAGAGTTCCTGTGAATAACAAATTTCAAAACAGAAAACTTTGAATGTCTTATCTGAAAATAACTGACAAATGTTGAAGGTGACATATGACAGCTACCCTGATTTGATCATTGAATGAGCTCCCAAAATATGTACCGTTGTTTTGTGGTGAATGGGAAAAGGAAGAAGAGAGGGAGGGAGGGAGGGAGGGAGGGAACAAAGGAGGGAAAGAGAAAGGGTGCTTTTTAAAAATTAATTTATTTTTTGATATTATATTATTACCTCATTTCCTCCTTCCTTTTCTCCCTACAAATCCTCCCACATACCTCTCCTTGTTATCTTTTTCATTACTTCTTGTTATATGTATATAAGTATATTTATATGTATATATATATTTTAAAATGTAACCTGCTAAGTCTGCATAATGATACTTGTATTTTCAGGGCTAACTTGTAGGATATTTGATCCCAGTGTGATCCCTGAAATTGAACTGTAAATCCCTGTTTTTTGTGGTTGAGGCCTAACACACCTTTAATCCAAGAACTTTTTGTTTATTATAAACAAGTGATTAAGGTGTGGTCCAGCAAGTCAGCTTTACACACACCTTTAATCCAAGAACTTTCTACACACAGGTTTCAATAAAGTTAACCCGGAGTAAGAAAGCAGCTGACAAGGTTAAAGAGTAGGAAGGACTTTGAGTTGAGGGGTATTTAAGACAGCGTGTAGAAGTAGAAGGCTTGGGATTTTAGCTTAACGCTTTAGCTCTTTAGCTTTTATCTCTTTGGATTTTAGCTCTCTAGCTCTTGAGCGCCTCAGCTCCTTGGCTTACGGTTTTTTGGGTTTTAAGTTAGCAAGCCTTTGGCCTTGGGTTTTGTTGCCTTTTCTTCCTGGGCAGTCAGCTGAGCTAATGCACCTTTTGGGCCTTCTCCGTTGGGACATGATCTGAGTAGGAAGGTCAGCTGGGTGCTTTCTCTGCCTCTCTGAGCTAGCAGGTTTTTCAACATAGGATCTGCCTCCTGAGTCTTTATTGGTAAAATAGAACAACCTGAGATTTTCAATTAAAACAACATTGACTATTTAGTATTGGGTAGCCAAATGGTGTGCTCTTCCCTGGGGAAGATAATTTCTCTCACTCTCAGCACATCTTGGTTGCCTGTAGTTCTGTGTGTAGCGTTGAGGCTCCCCACACTCCCCTTGTCCACATTGGCATGTCTATTGTTTTTGTCCTTCTTCAGTTCATGTTTAGGTGATCTTGTTAGTGAAACTTTCTGGATGTCATCTCTGACATTACTAAGAGACACAGTCTCACAGGGAACTCCCTGATCCTTTGACTCTTAGAGCCTTTCTACACCCTCTTTCAAAATGTTCCCTAAGCCTTGGATGTGGGAGTGTTTTGAAGATGTATCCACAGAGACTGAGCCTCACACAACTCTGAACTTTGATTGGTTGTGGTTTTCAGTAATGGTCTCTGACTATAGCAAAGAGAAATTCCCTTGGTGAGGGGTAAGGATATCATTTACCTGTGGGCATAAGGAAAAATGTTTTTAATGTAGTTAGGGATCATACTAGTTCAGTAAACTGATGTTTAGAAGTTCTCCTACAAGCAGTGGTGAGCTGTGCTCTGTCCCCTGGGCCACAAGCAAGCTCTGACTTTAAATCCAATCTTATAAAGATTATAGAGGCCTTTAAAGAGGAACTTAATAAACCTCTTAAAGAAATACAGGAAAATACAATCAAATAAGTGAAAGAAATGAATAAAACTGTTAAAGACCTGGAAATGGAAATAGAAGCGATAAAGAAAACACAAATTGAATGAATACTGAAGGTGGAAAAATCTAAGAAAGAACAGGAACTACAGACAGAAGCATCACTAACATAATATAAGAGATGGAGGAGAGAATCTCAGGCATAGAAGATGTGCTTGAAGAAATCGATAAATCTGTAAAAGAAAATATAGATATAAAAAGTTCCTGACACAGAACATCCAAGAAATATAGGACACATGAAAAGACCAAACCTGAGAATAATAGAAATATATGGTGAAGATTCCCAGCTCCATGACCCAGAAAATATTTTCTACAAAAATCAAAGAAAAAAATTTCCCTAACCTGTAGAAAAAGATGCATATAAACATACAAGAACACCAAACAGACTGGACCAGAAAAGAAAACCCTCCTCCCATATAATAACCAAAACACTAAATATACAGAACAAAGAAAGAATATTAAAATCTTAAAGGGAAAAAGGCCAAATAACATATAAAGGCAGACCTATCAGAATTATACCTGACTTGTCAACAGAGACTCTAAAATCCAGAAGGGACTGGACAGATGTCTTACAGATGTCAGCCCAGCCTACATGCCCAGAGAAGCTTCTAATCACCGTAGATGGATAAAGCAAAGTATTCCATGAATGATGTTAGTAGAGATAAATTTCACGGAAAAGACAAAGGACTTATGTGAAGGAAGTTGCCAAATGCTATTGAAGAACATTTAAAAATTGAACAAATTAAAAGACCATTGTGTATTCTTGGATAAGTTAAACAGCACAAAAATGTTATTTTCTGCAGAAGTAGTGAAATGAAAAGCTTCATTTTAATTAGATAGAACTTTCCACGGAGCGAAAAAAATGCTCAGTGTTCGTTTGTAAAAGTGTACTACTTAGAGAGTTTTTTTTTTTTTGTGTGTGTGTGTGTGTGTGTGTGCCAGCTATTAGAGTATTCTATAACCAAATCAAAATGGAAATGTCAGGGAAATAGATAGACTAGAGAAAGAAATCCCAGCGCATATTAAATTTTAATAGATGTTAAAAATCCTATTTCAATTCAGTGGAGGAAGGATGAATTATTAACAAGTGATAGGAGTGTGACTGATATTCGTGATGAAAAAGTAACATTTGGCCTTTATATTAGATCACCTACCAAAATGCATACCAGATGGATGAGAGACTTAAGTGTAAATAACAACATCATAAAATTCTTAGTACAAAAACCAAAACAAATCAAGGACCTTGCCCAAGAGAAATTTCGTAACCCAGGTAGGAAAATTGGAAACTATTTAAAAACAAATAAATGTGCTTGCTTATGTAGAAATAATTCTTAAATTACAAAAATAAATCAATATGCAAATCCTAAACCAGAAGGAAATTACAGTACAATTTTAAAAAATAATTTTAATTATATGGAGAAAGCTCTTACAAATGGACAAGAGTATCAACTGACTAGGAAAGTAAGATGCCCAAATGGTCAGTGTGTGCCTTCCCATGCTCAGTTTCCCCAGTGGTTAGGAGAAGTACACATTAAAGTAGCAATGAGATTTCACATACCTACCAAACCAACAAAAGCTGTTGAAGTTTCTATTGCCCATTCCTGGTAAAGGATTTAAGCTTACATTCACCAGTTGCTGATAAAACTGAATTGCTACATCACTTGGGAAAAGCAGTCTGGCAACACCTCTTTGAAATTACACAAACCATTTGTCGCAGCAAATTCATAGAAGAAAGCACATCATCTCTTAAGATGTATGCGGTTCGATCCTCCAGAGAGCAAAGGGGCCTGTGATCTGCAGTACCTTTGAGGAGTAGACACAGCCCGTTTACCCGTCCGTGAAGGTGATGCCTGGCTCTGCTGGTGTGAGCTGGAAGTGTCAAAGGTCATGTTGCAGGGATAACTCAATGTTGCTGATCAATTGATGCTACACTTGGAAGAGCTCTTATGACTGACTGGTCCAATTTCAAGATGTCCAGACCTCTCAGAATAGGATGCAGTGATGAGAGACAAAAGTCTCCCATAGTCGATTTTTGAGCCACGTGGAAGGATTGTCTCTGTAGTCTCTTTAGGGAGGGAAGATGCAGAAAGGGACCCTTCTACTGACAAGGAGACAACAGCACAAAAAAGATAGAAAAGTACCTGACTTGCTGCCTGTGATGATGGTGTGATGAGAACCGCCATGTATCATATCCCTGTAGGCAGTCCTGGCCCACACTGGCTTCGGACCTGATCGTGTGACTTACTCCAATCAAGCAAGGAGAGGCTTGAAAGGGCTAAAACATCTGGGTTTGCTTTTCTTGCTGCTCTTGGGACTCTGAGGTCATTGCAATGTGAAGAAGTTGGTTTAATGACTGGATTATAAGGACATCTGTTTCAGTTATTTGTATAGCCATCTGACGAACAAGGACGTTGACCATAAGACTGATACAGAATATGTCCTAGTGAGCTAGATGAGATCACAAGAACTTCCCAGATTGGCCTAGCCCAAATTGTCCAAATTGTCCAGCCCTAAGCCTTGAGCTGGGAACTGGCTATTTGTTTTAACATATGATTGGATTCATAGCTAAAGTTGGTGTGTGTGTGTGTGTGTGTGTGTGTGTGTGTGTGTGTGTGTGTGTG
>OU015757.1:72085947-72103885 GCA_907169655.1 Acomys percivali | reverse complement strand
ACACACACACACACACACACACACACACACACACACACACACACACAAACAATCACTGTTTTCTACAATGACTTCTTCAAGGTCTAAGTACTTCTGATGTTTACACTAGATACAGTGGTCTACTAGCTTTCTTACTGCAATGATCAAGTACACATTTGTTGCTCTTAGAGAACGTACACTCTGGTGAGAGGGGTAGTCATCAAAAAGTCAGGTAGACATACAGTATGAGTGTGATAAGTACAATAGAGACGAACTAAGAGATCGCCATGAACCATGGCAGAACCACAGATGGCTTTCTAACTCAAGTGTGTTCCTGGATCCCTACCCCCATAGTGATACCCCAAAAATTATATGACAGTTCTTGACAGTATTCATTTCAAATATTGACATGTGAGATCCAGTCACTATCAAGCCAAGGATCAACATAGACACATTCTAGAGACCAGCCCTGCCTGTGAGGGATGTGGAGCAAGACACAAAATGTCTCCGTAGGTTATAATTGTGGTGTGTGGACTTTGTGCAGTGTCCAGAGGACTACGGATAACTCTCAGATGCTTAGAAGCTTAGAACCAGAGCAGCCGTGCTGTCTCCTTTTACCTGCAAGTTTCAGTGGTGCAAAGAGGCAATGTGATGGGTCCTGCCACACTTCAGTAACAAACACAAATGAGAACCAGGGTCCTTCCGGGTTGTGATACAACCATATTCTAAAATCAATTTTTACCTACTCCCCATAGAAGGAGCAAAATCAATGGGAGCTCAAATATAGGGAAGCTTAGGGGCCAGACATGCAAAGAACTTATCTCATTTCTCACTCCCTTCTTTTGACGTGGTCTTTTACTGGGGCTTAAAACTATCTCAAGAATAGTTAAGCTGTGTGGCCAGAAGAATATATGTACATATAGTTACATATGTACATATAAATATATATGGGTACCTGTGTGTGTGTGTGTATGTGTGTGTGTGTGTGTGTGTGTGTGTGTGTGTGTGTGTGTGTGTAATTTATAGACACATAGCATCATCTCTGACAGAGTATGCCCTCACACAAGGACTTGTCAGGGATTTAGTATACATGGTAAGGATGCTTTTGAGAATTCTCTTAAGTAAAATCCTCCAATGTGTGTTTGAATCAGATTCTCTTTGTGAATCTTCACATTTTCTTTCCCTAGCAAACTAAGAGTACAGCCTCATTTGCAGGCCCCGTGGCTGCCATGATCCACCCTAGTCTACTGGCTGATTCCTCAGGGCAGATACAGGCTTCCGATTTTTAGTTAATAACCCACCTTCAATGTGTAGAACTGTTTCCTTTATCAGACGTTAGAGCCCCATTAAGAAAAAGCACCCCATTCTAGAAACAGCAAGGGAAATGAGTTATCACCCTTATATCCACAGAATCTCTGAGATGTTCTGGAAATACCGGATCTAAGGCTATAAAATATAGGACCTGACTCTCCTTACTATTAAAAGGAAAAATAAAATCTTGCAAGAACAATTAGTCAAGAAGTAGAGCGGTGAATTGTTTTGCTATCAAAAATCGTGAGGCTTTCTGGAAACTTTTCCGTAGGACACAGTATGTGATGATGGTAAGCAGGATGTGGTAGTAGATGGGATGTAGTGGTACGTACTTCTTCCTTTCCCAGAAGAGAGAAGCATCCTTAAGGCAGCTAACCCTAGGTCAACTCATTCATGCCTAACCCTGTTTGGGCAACTATGACATGATCTAGTGTTACACTGTGGTAGATACTATAGGAATTTGACAATTAGTACTGGTTATATTTTACTAGTCACCAAACAGTGACCTAATGAAAGGTCATTTGTGCTGTTTCATCTACTGTTGGTCTGGTGTTGAGTACCCCAAGAATCTCCCGGAGGCAAAACTAATGTAATAGCATGAAGGATCTTTGTCAGGACTAGAGCCAGCAGAGGAGCAGACCCCTGCTCTGGTTTGTTTTTTATAGGTCCTTTTCCCTCCCAGAGTTCCGAAAGCAAAGGGGTGGCAGTCCCAGCTTGGTAAGCACTTATCAGTAAAGATACAAAAGGGGGGACCTAGTGTCCTCAGGTGAGAGGCTGCAGAACAGGTGCCAAGGGCACCGAGGCTCTAACTTTCTTTTGCTCTCCTTTGTTCATCTCTTCGCTGAGGAGAGTGTCCCGTTTGGATTTTGGCTGAAGGTTCAGTCCAGTGCTAATTGGCTTCCTTATCTCTGGCGGGAAGAAAGGAATGTAGTCACAGGACTTGGCTAGGGGAAGTTTCCTGCAGCCTTGCTTAAGTTTCTCTGCAGCTGTGTCTAAAGACATATCATTGTGACCCTGAGATATGGACTTTTAATTCTTTGGCTTCACCTTACCTGTTCTTATAAGGTTTCTTCTTAGCTTAATACTCATGGAATTCCAAATTGTGAAACTTCCAGTGAAGGTGGTAGCAAGCTCAAACACTGAGATTGGTAGCTTACAATTAGGCTGCGATCTATACCGCTGTAAATGACAAATGCTAAAATCAATGCTTTATCTTGTGTATGTCTCTCTCTCTCTCTCTCTCTCTCTCTCTCTCTCTCTGTATGTGTGTGTGAGTGTGTATAGTGGTGGAAGGATAGTGACTGGAGCACCAGTTATTTATTAGTGCATCATTGATGTGATCCCCTTCACATATATGTAAATGCGGTAGAGGCCAACCTAACGATTTGAAAGGGATTTTCATAAATATTTTCAGAAGAATGCAACTATATCTTCGAGGAGTTGCAGTCCTTCACTGATGTTTTTGAAATATAACTTTTATTGTTTTTCCTTACTTTCACTGTAAAATTACACATTAATTTTATACAATAAAAAAATAACAACTCTACTACCAGAGATAACATATGTCAGTATTTTAATCACTTTCCTTTTTTCTATAAATAATAACCAGAATAGAATCATAGCACACATAGAGTTTTCCTGCTCTACAAATCATTCAGATAGTCTCTCAGGTATATAAGTATTCTACAACACTAGTATATATATTCTTTATATCATTAGGACAAGCAGGGCTTGCCAGGCATTACAATAGTGTTACTCATTTCACTGGAAAACAAGGTATTAATTACTGAGTGGTAGGGAATTTCCTAGCAGTACTTGCTTCATGTATGTGGACAGGTAAGAGGCACAAACCCAGTGGTACTATTTCTAGCCGGCGATCTGAGCTCTCTTCTCCAGTTTTCGCCTGATGATACTGAGGTTTCATATAGAGCTATTGATATTCTGTTCACCTCAAGAGAACAAATGAGAGGGTTTTTTTCCAAGCAAAGGGAAGTGCCTGTGGCTACATGGAAAGGTGACCTCACATCCGGAAAGGAGATTAAAGTGGAAAATCCCCCAGCTTAAATGCAGCCCAACACTGGGACCAGGAGCACACCTCCTTTCCCACCTTGAGCTTATTGCCGCTCGGTTACACAAACATCAATTAAAATAATTATTCTTAAATTATCATTCCTACCCACTTTTCATACAAGACAGCATTAACAACCATTTGCAAGTTCATCTCAGAGCTATTATCTCTGAGGTGATATTAATTACGTTGTGCCAGTTGGGTACAGTTCTCCCTAAACTAAAATTTAATGGCCACTGCAGCCAACCCAGTCTCCATGCTCCCAAACCTGGACCCTGATACTTTACTTTCCCAGAGAATTTTGGTTTTTGCTTAGTTAACATTTGAATTATTTAGATATTCTATATCTTCTCTCTCTCTGCTTAACTTTAAGCTCCAGAGTGTCAAGAGTCTTGGCTCACTGGTGGAATTCTGTGCCTAGAAGAATGTGTGTGTGTGGTGAAATGTCCTTTAGATGTCCTGCTAAAGCACTTTGTGGCCATGGTATGAGCTGGGACCTTGTATTTTGGCCATTTTTTTCCTTTCTCTCTCTCTCTCTCTCTCTCTCTCTCTCTCTCTCTCTCTCTCTCTGTCTCTGTGCCCCTGAAAGTGGGTGTGGATGGATGTGAACAAGAAGCACAGAAAGACAGAACTGTCTGTGTTTTAGGCTACCTCTGCTGCAGTGTGAACAACTACGCTCCTGTGTTCCAGAAAGTACCACAGAGGGATGTGCTTGTCATGAGGCATCGGAGACTTCAAACAGGCCCGCATAGAGCAACAACAGTACAGGGATTTCCATTGTGAGAATCCCCCAGAGTGTAGGATCTTACTTTCAAAGTGGAGATCAGGAAGTGGTGAGTTTTGTCTGGGGTGGAACTGGCCAGGGCGTATGTTCCAGAGGAGGTGGGAACATGTGTCTTTCCTGCCTGGACAGAACATCAGCAGGCCAAAGAAGTTATTCGCTCCAAGTCTAGTTTAGTAAACTGTGAGCTGTCTGTGTGGTGCACAGGAACATGAGCGAGATCCATCTTACAGCAGCATAGGTAACTGCATGCAGCTGTTATTACCCAAACATCCCAGCCCTGCACGTACAATGATGCATGGAATCGCATCCTTGGAGCTATTTGCCCAACTTGCAGGCAGCTGCACCCAAGAGTCTCCTCCACAGCATTGTTTGCTAATTATATAACTTGGGGGAGGGGCCTTGTGAAACCCAACTCTTTCAGAGCTTCTAAGCCTAACAAGTCAGCTTCCTGAATCCCCCTCCCTCTCTCTCTCCCTCCCTCCCTCTCTCCCTCCCTCTCTCCCTTCTCTTCTTCCTTCCTACAATCTGAAGGCAATAGTTGAGTTCATCTGAGGCCAATTTACAATCTGACCAGAGGGGCTCAGCCTTGCTGCAAGACTGTAGGCACTGGCGGGGCTCTAACAGGCCTGAGCATGTAAACATGGCTCTGGCAGGCCTTGCCCTTTCCTGACTCCCTCTTCCATGCTAAAAAAACTGTTGAATTACATTTTAAAAGCTAGCCACAAAGGTCTGTTCCCTTATTTGGCCACTTCCTCCTCTTGAGGCTGACCACTGAAGTCCACCTATCAAAGTCCTGAAGCCCAGCTATCAACAGCCCTCGTATGGCTCACCTAATGAGTAAGCTCATTTAAAAATTAAACACTTTATCCCAACAAGGGTTTCCCCCTTTACCTTTATAAACTGCCATTTGCCTATTGGCCACTCTGTCTCTTCTACCCAGAGGTAGTGCTTTGTCCCTCCAGGACAAATATCCCTCCCCTCTCTCCCTTGTTTTTTTTGCAGGGTGAGGGTTGTGTTTGTTTGTTTGTGTGTGTGGTTTTTGTTGGTTTGTTTTTCTCTTCTCCCCATTTCTCTGTCTCCTGTCTTTGTCTCTTATTCCCTGCCCTTTGTTATCCTGGAGCAAATACATTTTCTCTGTGCTGAGAACTTGCTTTAGGTGTCTTCTGCTGACTTTTCGGGGTCCTTTCAGGCACCAGGTTTCATTTTTTTCTCAGTTGATGCATCCTGGGAAACGAGAAGAAACGGGGTTTCATTCAAGGGTTGTTATATGAAGGAACTGAAACTGTGTGTACAGAATTGCTTGTCACGCTATCGGACAATCATTAAAGCGATCTCTCTTCTGAAGTTTCAGGTAAATGGAAAACTGAAGCTCTCAGTGTAGAGTGGTCCAGGACCTGAGACTGGCACACATCCGACGTGTGTTCAGGGCTCTACACTCTTCATGTCTTGGGTTTCCTGCTCTATACAGGTCCCATGAGATATGGCTGTCGTTGGCAGCCGGAAGCACTCATAAACACGACCAGGAAGGAGACTCATTCTCACTGTGAGCATGGGTTCAGACACATGATAGGAGGGACTCAAATACTATAATGAAGTGATTATATTTTTTATAATCTTCACAAGCTTATAAGTGAGGCACAAAGAAATTAAGCAAACCACTTAAGTTCATGTGAATGGAAACTAGGAGAACTTAAGCCAGAGTAGTCAAATTCTGAACACTTTTTATGTTTACATGTTCCTAATACGTAGCCCAGGAGTGGAGACTGGATGTGAGCTGGCCCTCCTCCACTTTAGACATGTGCCTCATTTTCACTCCAGCTGCTGCCTTATGAATGGAACAACTCATGGTCTTGAAGATGTGGATTTTCTAGTGGTACCTTACTGTTTTATTAGGCTAGCCATCTCGGAAGAAGTGCTTAAGAGAATTACTATCCAAACTAAAGCCCTTCGGCAAGAGGTGGACAAATTAATACCTGTGTCCTTTACACCTAGCACGAAGCTTTACTGCTAATGAGTACTGAATAAATGTTTTGCTTGACCCATCAGTGGTCCTAATTCCTTGCCAGAACCTGGGAAAGGGCTAACACCATACTAAAAAGACTAAACACTAGAAGGTAGAGATGGATGAATCCTTAAAACATGGCAGCTGCTTTGCCTCCTGAAGTTGATTATCAGTGGCATTAGCCTCTTAGCTTGTACAGCTTGACTCTAAAACTTTTTTATTTAGCTACTTTCAGTCTATTCCTAGTCCTACTCCGTGTGAAGAATCAAGCTGTGCTTCACGCTCCACGGCCATGTCAGGAGCACACTGTGATGCCATTTGTTCCCAGGACCCGGGTGCATCTGTCTAGGCAGTGACATGTAGCCTCTGCCGGTGACACATTTGTCTTTGTTCTGCACCTTTATCTAATAACCGATTCTTCTTCATCCTGTCAGAGAGGAGATAGAGTCGGTCTAATCAGACCATTTGTCAGAATCAGGACGCCATGTGCTAAGAAGGGGGCATTATTTCATTAACTAAACTGAGTGTTCATGCAAATAATTTTGACAAGGAGAAGATGCTATGAATTACCCAGTAAGGATATTACTACAAATGTAGATGCACTATAAATTCTGAATTGAGAATAACAAAACCATCTCTGTTTAGGCTCATGATGGCTTTCTTACCATTTTTCAAGGGTTTCCAGTTCTGACAGTTAGCCCTGCTTCAGGCTCACCCAGAGCAGGGAGGAGGTACAGCTTTACTGATACCATTACATAGGGGCCACTATTGGTAAGCGTGAAGAGATACAGAGATGCTAAGAACATCTCTCCTGAGGAAGCCCTATTCCCAGTTTTCTGAGATAGCACCAGATAGATTTCCAAAGTGGTTGTACTAGTTTGCATTCCCACTAGCAATAAAGGAGTGTTCCTCTCTCCCCACATCTTCTCCAGCATGTGGTATCACTTGAGTTTTTGATCTTGGCCATTCTGATGGGTGTAAGATGGAATCTCAGAGTTGTTTTGATTTGCATTTCCCTGATGACTAAGGAGGTTGAGCATTTCTTTAAGTGTTTCTCAGCCATTTGATATTCCTCTGTTGAGAATTCTCTGTTTAGTTCCAAGCCCCATTTCTCAATTGGGTTATTTGGTTTGGTGGTGTTTAATTTCTTGAGTTCTTTATATATTTTGGATATTAGACCTTTGTCAGATGTAGGGTTGGTGAATATCTTTTCCCAGTCTGTAGGCTGTCGCTTTGTTCTCTTGACAGTATCTCTAGCCTTACAGAAGCGTCTCAGCCTCATGAGGTCCCATTTATTAATTGTTGACATTAAGGCCTGGGCTGTTAGTGTTCTGTTCAGGAAGTTGTCTCCTGTGCCAATATGTTCCAGGCTCTTCTCCACCTTTTCTTCTAAGTGACTTAGTGTCTCTGGTTTTATGTTGAGGTCTTTAATCCATTTGGATTTGAGTTTTGTGCAAGGTGACAAATATGGGTCCTATTCCACTCCTTGGAATATACCCAGAAGATGCACCAGCACACAACAAGAAAATTTGCTCAGCCATGTTCCTAGCAGCCTTATTCATAATAGCCAGATCATGGAAATAGCCTAAATGTCCCTCAGTAGAAGAATGGATAAAGAAACTGTGGTACATATACACTATGGAATACTACTCAGCTATTAAAAACAAGGAATTCCCGAAATTTGTAGATAAATGGATTGAGCTAGAAATGATCATAATGAGTGAGTTAACCCAGAAGCAGAAAGACTCAAATGGTATATACTCACTTATATCTGCATACTAGCCCAATGGGCATGTCCCACAAAAGCCTTCCCTTACCAGGAAATGGAGACAGAGGGGAGGACATCCTATTGGGACTCTACATGAGAGAACCATGTGAGAATAGCAATGTAGAAGGATCCAGAGGGTCCTAGAAACCTACAAGTAGAACATTATGATAGGCAGATTTGGGCCAAGGGGTCCCGCTCAAACTAAGGCACTAGCCAAGGACAATACAGGTGGTAAAATTTAAACCCCTACCCAGATCTAGCCCATGGACAGGACAGTCTCCACAATTGAGTGGAGAGAGGGATATGACTTTCTCATGTACTCTGTTGCCTCACATTTGACTATGTCCCCTGGAGGGGGAGACCTGGTGACACTCAGAGGACGGACAGCAGGTCACCAAGAAGATACTTGATACCCTATGAGCATATATAGGGGGAGGTAATCCCTCTCAGGAACAGTCATAGGGGAGGGGAATAAGGGGGAAATGGGAGGGAGGGGAGAATGGGAGGATACAAGGGATGGGATAACCATAGATATGTAACAAGAATAAACTAAAAAAAAGAACATCTCTCCTGTCACCCACCTTCAGTTCTGGATTCTGAACCCAATACGTTGGATCCTTGTGGGAGAGGATGCTTGCTCAGCTCTTTCCTCCCTCTCCAGATGAGGAGGCAGAGAGAGAAAGAATCTTACACATGGACCGCAGGAGCTGCAAGAGGATATGAGGTCCTGTTGAACTCTGTTCTCATCTACTGCTTCTGCGGACTTGAAAGAAGCCTTCCAATTTCCAATGTCCTGGCTTTTGTTTTCCAATGTGTTCACTCAACTTATTGTGGTGATAAACATAAACTACACATGACATTAAAAATATTAAGTTCCTAATGATCAAATATTATGCTGCCTTTCTTTTACATCCGTGAAGAACATTAGTTCCAAGATCACATCAGATTCTAAAGCTACAGATGCTTAGTTTCCTTATAAAATAATATACACATGTAATAACTTAGCTATGTCCTTCTATATATTCCAAATAATTCCCAGAATACTTATAACATCTCTAATACTAATAAAACCACATTACTTATAATAATTAATGCAATTTAAAGAATAGAAATAGCTGTCATACCTGATTATTTGGGGAATATTACAAAGAGAAAACTCTCTGTATGTGTACTGGCTCATTTTGTGTCAACGTGACGCAAGTTAGAGTCATCAGAGAGGAAGGAGTCTCAATTGAGGAAACGCCTCCATTATTTCTAGCTGTACGGTGTTTTCTCAATTAGTGATCAGTGGGTGAGGACATTGCCCACTGTGGGTGGTGCCATGCCTGGTCGGTGATCCTGAATCTATAAGTAAGCATGACAGGGAATCAAGCCAGTTAGCGCACCCCTTCATGGTCTCTGCATCAGCTCCTGCTTCCAGGATCCTGGCCCATTTGGGTCCTATCCTGATTTACTTTGATGATTAAACAGCAATATGGAAGTATAAGCTGAATAAACCCTCCCATCCCCAAATTGCATTTTGGTCACACTGTTTAGTTGCAGCAACACAAACCTTAACTAAGACAATATGTCTCATAAATTTGTAACATTTTAAAAACCAATATAATTTCATATATATATATATATATATATATATATATATATATATATATAGAGAGAGAGAGAGAGAGAGAGAGAGAGAGAGAGAGAGAGACCTTGCACACCTAATCCCAACTGATAAATTGCAGTGTACCTGCTACACCTAAGGCTCAGGGAGAATGGCAAAGAGGGGCTGAAAAAAGACTGTACAAGTCAGAGGAGCAGGGCGTGTGCTGCTAGGTTGTGTCTTCTAGACACGACAGGGATACTGCTAATTGACTTTCTACAAATCTTGTAGGTAGCAAGCTGCCTTCCTGCTTGTAGTCAGAATTCTAACTTTCAATGTCACCTAGCCATTATACCTGGTATGTCCTGCCATCTTCTCCCTACTGGAGATCATGGGACCATGTCCCTTTAACAGTGGCACCATCACCATTGGAGACTATTCCACAGTTAAATTGAATGACAGATATTGTAACGTCTGACTGTGATTCCATAGCTAAGCATTACCTTCCAATCAACTTAATCAGAAAGAAAGTTAGCACATTGGAAAATGAGTAAATAAAGCCCAGAACTTCATGGACTTGAAGCTTGGGTATTTCATGAAGAGCAGGGGGCGGGGCTAATGTTGACTAGCAACCCCACAGACTTCTCTACCCATGTGGGGGCCTAATAATCAAGCTTACATAGACATGTTCTAACTGGACAGAACATTAAAAAAAACTGTTTCCTCTCTTTTTCTTCTTTCCTGTATCTAAAGCCTTTGAAATGATTTAATATTTATGTAATTGCTTTAATTTAGTCCCCCATATGGTTCCAAATGATCATTTTAGATGGTAATTTCCCCATCTATGACCCTCTTGGTGGCATAGTGATTGCCCTTCAAGTACAAAAGTGTCCCTGAGACTTGGGACCTTGTTCATATGGATATAAACAAGAAGAGAATAAATAAAGTTATAAAGTGTTATTGGCACCAAGAAGTCTGGGCGGAGCAAACAGTCTGAGTATGCATATATTATTATTATTTTGACAGTAATGGTGCTGCATAATGGGGCCTGATTCTGAGATAGTGATATAACAGAAGCTTGAATCTCATCATTCCTATACAAGGAGTGTTTAGCATGAGCTGCTATTGTGGTAGAAATACAGGCAGGACTGAGTTGGAAAAGACTCTTGAAAGATAATATAGTAATCCCACTAAACTCTTCATTGATGTGCTTAAGCTATCTATATGTGTGTTTGTGTGCGTGCGTGCATGTGTGTGTGTGCGTGCATGTGTGTGTGCATGTGTACGTGTGTGTGTGTGCATGTGTGTGTGTTATGTACATATCTGTTTGGGGCTGCGAAGGCTACAGGTTGATGCTGGATGTCTTATGGAAGTAGTTTTTACCTTCTTTCTTATTTTTTATTTGATACAGAGTCTCTCATTGACCCTGCAGCTCATCAATTTAGGAAGGCTAGCTCTCCACTGATCTCTAGGGATTCAGTGTTTCTATTCTCCAAGCATTGGGGTATAGATACACAGTATTATTCCTAGGCTCCCTCCCTCCCTCCCTCCCTCCCTCCCTCCCTCCCTCCCTCCCTCCCTTCCTTCCTTCCTTCCTTCCTTCCTCTTTCTGTCCCTCTTTTCTCCCTTCTTCCTCCCCATCCCTCCCAGTCTCCTCTTCCCTTCCTTCCTCTCTCTGAATGTGGGTGTATATAGTCAAGCTCAGGCTCCTCATGTGTGTGTGACAAGGAGCTTACCAACTGAACTATCTCCACAGTCCATATCCAGAAAACTTGATTCAAGTAATTCTATTCTCATTCGCATTAAATTTGAACTGTAAAGATATATTATGCTTTTAAGGAAGAGGTTAAAAAAAGAATATATATTTTCTTTGTCACATCTGGGAAACGTTTCTTGTATTTCTGTGAAATAGACATTACATTCACATCCAACTTAGAGAGTTGAAGTACAAAGAGGAAAATCTCCTTGCATAAGCCTGAATGGCTTAGTAAAAGGAAGAAGAAAGGAAGGATGTGGATGTACTGAGCTGTGGAGTTATGTGTTCTGGAGCTGTGCGTTTTCTGCTGTCAATGTCAAGGGAGGAGGCTCTAAATGGATTAAAGTAGGCATGATACTGTCCCAGTGTTTCTTATTCATAAATGATTCCAAAGGGGTAGAATAGTATAGTATCTTCTCTTCACCCATCACAAGGGCCACAACAAATGCCACTGTAATAAAACACAATTTAACAGAAGAAAAAAATGTGATAACATTTTTATATGACACAGGTGACTTCAGGTAGGAAAGAGAAAAGACCCAGTAAAAGTGAAGATTAGAAAACCACACTGAAATGTGATTGGATACAACATGACAATGCTTCAAGGAGGAAAAGCTAGTGTCTGTTTAGATTCATCTTAGCACTGCCCAGCAGTCTTTCCTCTGATGTGTGAGGCACATCCCTCTGGGAGAAGACTCTTGTAGCCCACCATCAGGCAACCTAAGTCGGAGAATTTCCCATGACCACTTTCTACCCAAAAACCTGGGGAAGGTGGTTGAAGTAACAGCCCAGAGTGTCATGGTTTACTTTCAGTAAGGATTTTACTTTCTATGATTAACACAGAGGAGAATTCTGGTTTTTTGGATTTACTCCGGGGATTAGAGGATGGTAAGAAATAAAAGAACAGACCACCAGACCCACAATGTTTCCCCAAGCCTTCTCTTTCCTTTGGTGTAAATTTTACCCTAAATGCCATATATTACCATAATTTTCTGAGACTTAGTCTGTTGGGCCTGATGATGTACAGGTTGTCTCAGTGCAGGGGCATTGCTGAAGGTGGCCTTCTGCCAAAGCCAGGTCTCCCTGGTTTGAGCACTTAGATATTGAGTGATGGAGTGAATATGGCCCAAATACACATATGAAATTCTCAAATAATTAATAACAATATTCATTTGAATTAATGAAGTAATGAGTTGGAGATATGGCTTGGTGATTATAAGCACTTGCTAATTTAATAGAGGACCCAGAAGTTTCCAGTACCCACTTGGTGGTTTGCAATTACTGGTAATTCCAGTTCCAAGGGCTTCATCATTTTCTTCTTTCATTCCATGAGCAACAGGCATTCTACATAGTGCACAAACATACACATCCAGTAAATAAATCTTAAAATCATAAATATCCCTGGTGCTCTTTCAAGATTCTCCCATGAATCACTCTGCCATCAAATTAGAGAAGTGTTGATTGGAGAATGACACACTATTCAAGATCCTTGCTATTGCTATCATCACATACCACCTCCTCCTCCTCCTCCTCCTCCTCCTCCTCCTCCTCCTCCTCCTCCTCCTCCTTCTTCTTCTTCTTCTTCTTCTTCTTCTTCTTCTTCTTCTTCTGTTGCTGCTGCTGCTGCTGCTGCTGCTTCTGCTCTGCTTCCTCAACATGAACTATAAACACCACTACCTTTGGATCTAACCAAGGGATTAAGGGGTCAGAGCATGCTTTAAGATCTATTACCTGAAGGACATTTGTTCCAGGGCACTTCTGCAGTTGCAGCTGAGTGTAGGCATAATGTTATTGTGAAATCCAAATGCTGATTTCTTTATCCCCACCCATATCTGTTTACAATCCTTGTTCTGAGAATCTCCTGTCTCAATTATCCCCTGGTATGCCAATAAAGCAGCTTACAGCCAGTTGCTAAGCAGGGGAGAGAATAGGGCAGGACTTCCTGCCATCCAGGGGAGGAGGAGTTGGAAGAGGAAGTAGGGGGTTCAGCCAGGAGATTCAGCCATGGGAGAGATCCAGGAGAATCAGGAGAGGAGCTAGAACAATGAAAGCTACAAAGTGCAAGTATCTCAGAGATGTACACTGGGAGGAAGGTAAATTAGCTTAGAGGGTTAAGAATAGAATAGTAACTGCTCAGTTCTTGTGCTGTGAAGCTTGTTTAAGTAATATAATCAAGTCTCAATTATTTGTGTGATAGCCTGGTTAAGAGAAAAATCGAGAAACAAACACAATTTTATAAAAATAAATCTAACAGCTGAGGAAGACACTGATGCAATTCTGGAGGGATGGCAGTATCTGGGGTTACAGCAGGAACCCTGTCTCACACTGAGGTGAACCCACTGAGGAGTTTATGAAAGAAATCTGAAAGCAGGCACTCAGGAGGCTTGCAAAGGTTGAGGAGACTGAAAAAACAGCAAGACTATGACTGAGATGAAAAAGTCCCTTCTGCCTGGGTATGGAGGAAGGTGATATTGAGGAGTTCTTGGAAGTGGTTATTGGATGATTTAGAAGGAGGAGTTACTGGGAGAGCAACAGCAATGTACAGCAGGCAAGAGGAAACTACAAGAGATGGAAACCGAAAAGGCAGTGATGTCAGCGAGTGTGACATTAGTCCTGAACCCTTCTGTAGGGCAGCGCATGCAGACGGAGGATGGTGATGCTGAGTGTGCTGGGGTACCATTCTCCACAATTGTGTTCACGTTGTATAGTTACTAAAACATGCGTACACTCATAGATGATGTGTTTTCAAGTAAACAAAATGATGGTTTCCCTTGACTCCCTTATTTATCATGTATTTCTCCTCCTTCCATCTCCCTCTATATTTTGCTCCCTCCATCTCTCCCTGTTAAAGTGCCCTGTCCCTCCAATTTTTCCATTTCCTCCTTCATTGAACCTGTGTCTATATCCAGGCTCTTTTAAATCAGCTTTCCTGGAATTTTGACAAGCAACATTAGGATGGGTTTGTAAAGGCCCGTCAAGATTAGAAAGCCAAGCTGGTGACTCCTGTCAGTTTTCACTAGCATCAAAAGCTCCTGGGCCCAACAGGAAGTGAGAGACCACCCACGTGTAGGTAGTCATGTGACACAGTGCTTTGTGTCTAAGGTACCAGGTCAGCTTTTCAGGAGTTCCATGGAATCACTCTGGGTTTGTTTGGTTGGTTTTGCAATCAGGGGTGGTGTGTGTGTGTGTGTGTGTGTGTGTGTGTGTGTGTGTGTGTGTATGTGTTGCATGTATGTATACATGTACATGTGTTTGAACAGATGTGTGCACCTATGCACATGCAGAGGCCAGAGGAGGATATTGGAATATTCCTGTTGTGTTCTATACGCTCCAAATTATTACCTAGTACCTCCCACTGATCCTGAAGCTAGGCTGGCAGTCAGTGAGTCTGTGCCATTCCCCTGTCTCCACCCCATCACCCACAGCTCTGGGGTTATGGGTACACATAGCCACACTGGCTTTATTTTTAGTAGGTTCTTGAGAACCCAGGTCTTCTCTTGTTCACGTCTGCTAAGGCCTATCCTCACCCATCCCAAACAGTCAGGTCAAGTCCGAAGATGCCAGGCCTCAGAATGTTGGCAACATAGCATGTTTTCCAATCATTCTAAATCAAACTCATTAACATTGAAACTATGAAAATAATTCTATTGCCATAAAATAATGCTCACTGATAGTTTCCAAACTCTGAATATTTCAATTCTATTCACAAAATACAATTTACTAAATTGTCATTGACTATTGATACCTTGAGAAAAGATAAAAATAGTGTTTCCTTAAAGCTGGAAAATGGGCAGAAAACTTTGAGATGTGTTTTTTTCCCTTTTTAATACCAGAGCTATAAGTCTAATATTTAAGCCTTTTACTTTTTTTCCATTCTTTCCTCACTCCACTAAATTGTGATGAGTATCATTCTTAAATCAATGTTTCTAGTGTTTGCTATGATGAGTGATCTGCAGCTCTTCTGATGACGTCACAGACAGATACCAGGAGAACAATGAGCTGACCTGGACCACCACCAGGTATTCTTCCTCTTCCATCTTCACCTCAGGAAGCCTTAATCCTGCTTTGATCTGGATTCCTGGGGCTCCCCAGAGCACATCAGCTGAACAAAGCCTTTAAGTCCTACATGAGTCAACTGAACAATTTTCCTTCTGTTGGACTCAGAATATAGTCCCCTTTGGCCTGTCTGCCCTTCAGAATAAAGCATGTTCACAAGTGAACCAAGTGACCAAACTCATCTCAAAGGAGGCAGCGGGGGGGGGGAGGACCCCCATTCTAGAGTAGTTGTGCCTTACCCAGAGGGACAAATCCTACACAGAGAGGCATGAGTGAATCTGAACCACTGTGCCTTCCTGGGTTCAAACCTGGCTTATCACTTCCATTTGCTCCAGTTTCACAACACTGCCCATCTTAGCATTAACAAAAAAGCAGTTTCCTCTGAGTCTTTGGGTCATCAGTTCTGAAGACTTTACTCACATAACATCGTGTTCAGTTTTTATGCTTTTATCTTGTCAATTTGCCTGCATTACAGGGGTGTTGGCTGTGACTTTAGTGATGGAGTAGGAAATACTACCTTTCCCCCCTTTGATTCCTTGACAAGAAATACTTTAAAGCAGTTGGTACCTGATTCAGAAACTCATTTGACTAAAAAAGATAAGGCTTAAAGGACTTGGAACAAAAGAGGCAGGAAAACAAAGATATGGATGAGCTGTCTCATTGAAGAATTGAAAGGGGTGGTGGTGGAGAGGTGGCTCAAGGGTTAAGGTCACTGGCCACTCTTGCAGAGCACCTTGGTTTGCTCCCCAGCACTCATATGATGGCTCACAAATCTCCAGCTCCAGAGCAACAACATTTGACTCTCTCTCTCTCTCTCTCTCTCTCTCTCTCTCTCTCTCTCTCTCTCTCTCTCTCTCTCTCTCTCACACACACACACACACACACACACACACACACACACACACACACACACGGGGCTGGGGCGGGGGAGGGAGAGGGAGAGACAGAGACAGAGAGACAGAGAGATACATTTGGAAAACATTCATACACATAAAATAAAATTGTTTAAAAGAAAGCTATAAGTTATTTCTAAAAAATTTAAAAAAGACTTTTAAGAAGTTGAATCACCAACAATAATAAATAGTCTAGAGGAAAAAAAGAAACTATTTTAAGTTTTCTGGTGTCTGGTTTCTTTGACGGCCTGTGGACAGTTGGATTAATTTTATCCAGAAATGTTCAGTAGATTATGCAGAGAAAACATCTAGGCCTACTACCTTCTGTCAGGGGTGACTAGGGGTAACCAGCTGCATTCCAATATCTATATTTCCTTGTGTGAGATTTGGCTTTATGAATTTCTGAAAACTTTTTGTTTCATATAAATTCTCAGGTTTGTGGACAAAGAGTTCACAGTATTTCTTCATTGCTCTTTCAGTGTCTATGGGATCCATAAGAACCACCTTCATGCTCAGCTGTGAGAATTTGCTTATAAAGTTCTTGGTTCTCTTGACTAAGGTCTTATCAATTTTATTACTCTTTCTTTGTGCTAGATTTTGTTTTCATTTTGTTTTCTCTATTTTGCTTTTACCAAACTTATTGGTTTCTACTTTATTTCTTTTTCTTTTCATTTGCCTTTTTGTATTTGTATTTGTATTTGTTGGTTTCTACTTTAACTATTTCTTTTTCTTTTCATTTGCCTTTTTGTATTTGTATTTCCATTTTTCTTTTCCTAAAGAAGAAGATGAGATTATTGATCTTAGCTATTTGTCTTTCTGTAATATATATTATATGCTATATTTATATGTGTTTAGTAATACAAATGCTGTTTGTGTCAACGTGTTCTCCTTCATGCTTCTTGCATATTTCCTCAGCCATATGAAGGGATCAGCTAATACCATCAAAAGTACTGTATGTTTCTTTTACAGTGTTTTAAGTTCTGGGATTTATTCTTATTCTTTCTGTGTATCAATTTATATAATGTGTCTGTTCTTGGTTGCTGATTGATTTATTTTCATCAGAACCTTTAGTATGTTAACCAGAGTTCTTGTAAATTTTATGTCCAAAAACTCACACTCTGTTACATCTGGATTTGGCTATAAGGCCTGGTTTGCATTCAGACTGAATGTTTTCTTGTGCTTTATAATTTTTTCAATATATAACATAATGTATCAAGTGACAGGACTTTAATTAAGTAGGTATCTGGTGTGATGTTATGCTGACCAAGTAATTGGATCATATTTGTTTATCAATGACAATTCATCCAATGCTCACGTTTTTTATAACCTCTGATATGTTTGGTTTTCCTTAAGAACTCCTCATATTGGTTGGCAGTTACTTACTTCCAGGTTTGAAGTGTATCATTCCATGGTTTTTTAATCTTTGAAGGTTGCTGATTAAAATAAAGTCTGGCTTTATTCTTATGTTTTATATAGGTGAGTTGGCATTTTTTGTCTTGCAGCTTTTACTCTTTTTTTCTTTGTATTTTTGATGCCTTATCTTTTTGACAACTGTAATATGTAATGGGGAACTTTTCCCTCATGGTATCTGTTTGGATTTATAAATGCCTCTTACATTTGAAAAGAAGAGGAAGAAGAAGGAGAAGGAGAAGGAGAAGGAGAAGGAGAAGGAGAAGGAGAAGGAGAAGGAGAAGAAGAAGAAGAAGAAGAAGAAGAAGAAGAAGAAGAAGAAGAAG
>OU015757.1:72069946-72085937 GCA_907169655.1 Acomys percivali | reverse complement strand
AAGAAGAAGAAGAAGAAGAAGAAGAAGAAGAAGAAGAAGAAGAAGAACCCCTCATTGGAAAGCTGCTGGACCTTGCAGTTTCTTTAGCTTCAGTTCAATTGTTGCCGAGGAGATGACTGGTATAGCCTTCTCAGCTTCCCTTCCATGAGTAAGGAAAGCTGGAGGGGGATGGAATCAGAAAAATCTCCAGGGTAAAGCAATACTATAGGGAGGTCTTTTCATTTAAAATAAAATTTTCAATGTCTGGGATACCATGGCTGTTTCCCACAACAATTGCCTGTCCTCTCTCAGAGCCCTAAGGAAATACATTTTGACCTCTTACAAAAGTGTGTCCTCATCTTGAAGACCTCATACCTAAGACAAGACATTCTTATTTTTAAGCTAGTTCACATCTGGTCTTAGAGAGGACCATGTAAGCATTTCTCCTGCCTGTTTAAGTGACACATCTCAGCTGTGAATTTCTTTATTAACCATATCTCCAGACTTCAAGGGAATTTGTTCTGTGAATTCAGTTCTCTGGAAGGTCAAGGGAAGTCAGTGATTTTCAGTTTGTCTATACTCCTTTGTCTTTTCCTGGAAAGATGGGATGGTAATGTCCAAGATCTTTCTATGTTGACACTAAAACTGGATATTTTCTTTCTTTTTTAAAAAATATTTTAATTAAAATATAATTACATCACTTTCACCTTCCCTTTTCTCCCATCAATACTTTCCATGTTGCTTCCCTACAACTCCCATAGACTCTCAAATTGATAGTCTCCTTATTATTCTTACAGAGATAGATGATATCTAGATATAGATATATGTACAAACACAACTTCCTGAGTCAGTTTAGGATGGCTAATGTATATATGATTTCAGAGGTAACCACTTTGGATTGGATGACAAATTAGGAGACTTATCCATAAGAGGGACTAATCCTCTCTCTGCTGGTACTCATTTGTTGCCGGCAGTTCTCTATATACGGCAGGACCATGTGAGATTTCCCCCTTCCACACTGGCATGTCTATGGTTAGTGCCCCTGTTCAGGTCTTGTTAGGCAGTCATGTGGTCATGTCTAGGGGGCATAACCTCATATCATGATCCTCTTTCTCCCTTTTCCTTGCTGTTATGTGAGTCTTAGGTGCAGGAGTTGTGTTGTACATGTAGCCATTAGGGCTAGACGCCCAGTGATCAACTGGTCTCTGCATTATGAAGAATTGTGGTTTTCTGTATGTAATATGTGATATGGCTGTGAAGAAAGAGTAGATTAGCATATAACTAATATGTAATTAACTTACAGATTGCAGCAGATAACTTTCTAATATGAGAATGGGGCAATGATTCAAAAATGGTAAAGCAGTTTGTGTTAAAAGTTGGCATAGAAGATACTAGATAAATACTGCTTGGGTGAATGAATAAGTAATCTTAATTAAACTAACTGTGGGAAGGCCAGGCACTCAATCCCATGTCTATACCATAGCCATACACAAGAGGAAATGAAATGCATAACCTTACCTCAAGAACAGAAAATTTCCAAAGTAAAATCAAGGCTTGAATAATTACTTCAATCATTTGTCAAACAAAGTACTTTGGCCAAATATCCATGCCTCAGCAGGAAATATTTCTGCCCAAATTACCTGGATAATTTATTCAGCCTTCCACTTGGCTTATTCTCTGGTTTCCAATGGTCTTTTATAAACCTGCACAGCTGTAGATTTACCAGTGTTTGGCTTGGGGGCCGAATGCTTGGAATTCAGAAGAAAAATATTGAAAACCCAACAAGGTTTACAGGCATTTTGAATAACCCTTTGGGTTGTTTGTGTAAGAATTCAGGAAAATGTCATCATAAAGTGAAGACTGAAACACACACTCACACATATGCACACACTTTGCATTTCTCTTCTCATTAGTGCCTTACATCACCTGAATTATATTTATATATATTTCATAATTTCAAGTATTTACATAATACATTTTATTTATTTTTGCCTCCCATTACTCTCCTTCATTCCTCTACCTTTCCCATTGGAACCCTTTTCCTCCATGAAGCCTCTTTGTTCATGTCTTCTTTCTGTGTGCAGCCCATCTAATTTAATCAGGGTAATCTGCCTGAACATTAACAGGAGCAAGGCCAATGTATCTGTGGGTACACCACTGAGGAATGTGATGCCCATCCCCCAACACAATAGTCCTAGGCGTGATTCATGGACCCCTTCCTCAACCCTGATGGAATGTTGATGAGACTAGTCTTGTGCGAGCCTCATACAGCAACCACAGCTTGTGTGTGCAATGGCAAAGCTTTCTCCAGAAGATGTCTTTTTTTGCATATTTCCCCATCTTCAGATCTTACATTCTTCTTTCTGTCCTCTCCTCTACAATAGTCCATGAAACTTAAAGGGAGTGATGTTCTAATTTCTCGTCTTCCCCTCTTCTAAATTTGAGCTTGAAGAAAACAAAGACTATCTCTGACTTGTTATTCTCCTAACATGAAACTGGCATATGGTGAATGATTGACAAGTAAAAATTCAGTGAATGAATGAATGAGTGGAATGAATGAATGAGTGAATGAGAGAATGAGTGAATGAGCAAATAAATGTGTCTATAAATATACCACTGACACATCATGGAATGGACATGGAGCCTCAGAGGGCGAGTACTGCCCTGTGGAGTTTACTACTGTGACTATTGTTTACAGTCACACTGCGTAGACTCACTATGGGATTTTGTTTGCTGGCTACTGTGATTTGAATTTTTCTTAGTCACACTGAATCTATATTATTATCCACAAAGTAGGAACAATCATTATACACTTTACTGTGTAGTCAATATACTAATTATTGTGAAGATAAATGAGGCAGTTACTAGTGCTTTTCATGCAATACCAGTTACATTATTTAATATTTGTTATTCACTTCTCCAACCCTGCATATAAGCTCAAATGCTTTCTTATATCTCTAATATTCTTTTAAACCATAGATGACCAATTTGTAGATTAAGTTTCTAAAGTTCCATTCATTAATTTTCTTATGTTTAAAGTGATAGTGACTAAGTGGGGTTTAACCTCCCAATTTCTAGATACATCTGCCCCAAATATGAAGTCTGAGTCAGCCCTCTTCAGTTTCAAATGAATACATTATCTCTCTTCCCTCTGTATATATTATGGTCGGCAATTCCCTTCAAAATATAAAGGTCACAAGTACGTTGAGCATCTGTGAGTGTCAGCCTACCTAAATGTGCTCTGTAGGTGATTACAATGAGCCCTTAGCAACAGTGACATGCACTTGTCATTCACGCTGACTGCTGCTGTGATATGTCAGGAAGACCCTGAGGCTGGACCACCTGTGACATAAAACAAGTGTCATCAAGCATGTCCTCCGAGTGCTCTGTCTTTAAATTATAGCACAAACTTCTACCTGGATCTGAAGAGAAAGCAGGATGCTAGCAGCAGGTATTGGTGACTCCATAGACTCTGGATATTTTTTATTGAAAAATAAATATTTTCATGTAATACATTCTGATTATGGTTCTATCTCCCCCAGCTCAGATCATCCCCAGCCCACCTCAACCCAAATCCATATTCTTTCTTGCTCTCTCTCTCATTAAAAAACAAGCAAACATCTTTACAAAGGAAAAGTTAATAACATAAAAACAAAGAGCCAAAGAGAAAGCACAAGAAACACAGGCATGGAGACACATGCATTGATCAACAGAATCGTATAAAAACACATGACCAGAAACAGTAATGTATAATCAAAACACATATAGAATAAGAAAACTAGAAAGAAATGCTCAGACAAATTATCATGAGACCCCACCCCGCCCCAAATGCTATTGAGTTTATTTCCTGGCCTTAAGCATGGCTTGTATACCCAGGGAGACTCCATTGGACAAAACCACATTTTCATTTGGGAGGGTTATCAACTGGAGATAGTTTCTGGGTTAGGAATGTGGACTTGTATCAGCTTCCCTTTTCCCTGCTGGGACCCCATCTGTTGCAGGCCTGTGCAGGACACGTGCATGCTGCCACAGACTCTGTGAGTTAATATGTGCATAGGTCCTGATGTGGTTAGAGGGCCTTGTTTCCTTGGTGTTCTCCATCCACTCTGGCTCTTACAATCTTCCCGACTCCTCCTCCACAGGGTTTCCCAAGCCAGGATAGGAGGAAGGTATTTCTGTCCTACAACTTTGTTACTGTTCTATTCATTCAATTTCTCCTATTTGCATGTTGAAGGACTAAGCCCTGCGCTAGAGCAGTGAGTACAAAGCGCCAGCACTTGCACCACTTGGAGCTTACGTTTAAAAGCAATGTAATGTTCAGTACATTAAATGCTGTTGTATTTCAAGGAGACTATCAAAAGAGATAGAATAAAACAAAGAGTGCTAGAGAGTACAGACTGTGAGACGCTCATAGATGGGGAAAGGAAAGGTTCTGGTTTATGGAGGAAGTTCAGATCAGGATTGGGTGAGCACTGGCTTTAATTGCATGGATAAGTAAAGGGAGTGACCACGACACAGGGAACATGATACGCTAGCCATTGTTGCAAGTCTTCTAGTGAGGTTGGTGTGTCTGGTTAAGAAGCAAGCAGAGGGAAAGGTATAGACGGCAAGGAGGCAGTGAGGGTAAGTTTGAAGGTTATTATGTTAGAGTCCCAGGTTACTTTGGGAAAATAGAGATGCTCTGTTTGCACATGTCATCACCTGCACATTCCATGGTATACATGAATTAATTCAAACAAATGGAATCATAAGAGAGAAATGACAATTGATGCTAACCTAGGTGGAAATTTAAAAGGTGTTAGTAGCTGAGTAGTATTCCATTGTGTAAATGTACCAGTTTCCTTATTCTTTGGTTGAGGGACTTCTAGTTTTTTTTTTTTTTTCAGATTCTGGCTATTATGAATAAGGCTGCTATGAACAACATAGTTGAGCAAATGTCCTTGTTGTATGGTGGAAGTGTCTTTCAGGTATACTATTCAGCCATTAAAAACAAGAAAATCTTGAAATTTGCAAGCAAATGGATGGAACTAGAAACAATCATCCTGAGTGAGGTAACCCAGACCCAGAAAGGCACAAATGGTATATACTCACTTATAAATGGATATTAATCCAACTTGGTCTTCTGAGAGACTCCACCTAGTGGGGAATCCAGACAGATATTGGGACTTGAAGCCAGATTCTGGGCGGAGAGCTGAGAGTATAGGGTAGAGTGTGGGAGTAGGAGGGATGGAAGAACCTGGAGGGGTCAGGAGCTCCACAGGGAGACCATCAAGGCTAATGGATCTGGACACAGGGGGCCTGCACCAACTGATGCACCAATCAAGGACCATGCATGCAGAGAACCTAGACCCCCTGTTCAGTTGTAGCTGATGGACAGCTCATTCTCCAAGTGGTGAGGCGGGGACTGCTGCTGAACCCCTGACATGCACTCTGATGCCCACAATTTAATCACTCCCCCCTTGGCAAGACAATCTTGTGGGCACACAGAGGAATGAGATGTAGGCTATCCTGATGAGACCTGATAGGCTGTGGCCAGACAGCGGGGTGGAAGGGCCTCCCCATTAGAGGTCTAGGGGAAGGGAATGGGGCAGAAGAGGGAGGGAGGGTGGGAACGGGAAGATAAGAGTAAGGGAATGACAATTGGGATGTAATGTATGAATAAATTACAAGTAAAAAAAAGGTCTTAAAATGTGTAGGGCAATGGTAAGAGGAAAAGGAATTGTTACACATGCATCTCCAAGCATCTCCCACATTACTGTCTCCCAACTTCTCCTCACAAGTGATCACTGCTTTGGTGTAGTGTGTCTGCATTCATCAAATATTAGAAGCTAATGATATTCACAGTAACAGTCAAAGCTAAACCCAACACAGATTGCTAGTTTTCCATTCCACTAAAGACTTGCTGAGACAAGCAACTTGTAAGGAAAAACATTTGATGGGGGCTTTTAATTTTAGAGGTTCTTGCCTATAACTGTTTGGCTCTGTTGCTTTGGAAGTTGGGACAAAGCAGTATATCACGGTGACAGTGTAAAGACAGGAGCAGCTGCTCACTCCATGGCCGGAGAGAGAAAAGAGAGAATAATACTCCACAATCCCCTTCAAGGGTATGTCCCCAAGTGACCTGGAGACACACACTAGAACCCGCCTCTTAAAAACTCCACTACACCATAGCAGTGCCATAGGCTAGGGACCAAGCCTTTAGTACATGGAATTTGAGGGACAAGATCTAAGATCTTGTTCTAAGATCTAGCACACTACAGATATGTTTTGATGAAAGATGATGGTGGTGGCCAAGGTACGCATTGCTGCTGCCAACAGCTGTCTATAACTACAGTTGAACTGACTCAGTTTTGTGTGCTGAACAATCATAAGCAATGGAACTTGTGGGATGCTCTTTTTTTTTTTTATCAAATATGACACCTTCACCTTATAGCTAAGAACGCTTAGGCACAGACAGGGTCTTGTGGTTACCTAGGTCCTAGGAATACAACAAGCTTCTCCTACTGCTGAATTTCTGGGCCAAAGAGGGAAAACGGAAGGGCTGAGTAACTAGTGACTTTTTGATTATCCTAAGACACAGATGACCTGGAGCATATGGGAGTAAATAGAGGCCCTCAGCCAGACGACACCCAAAAATGGAAAGACCTCTGAACACTCCACCCTAAACAGGGTGTCTCCATCAAGCACCTCCCTTGAGGACTCAGGGGACGCTGTGGAAGAGGAGTCAGGAAGAGTGTAGGAGCCAGAGGGGATGGAGGACAGCGAGGAAACAAAGCCTGCTAAACACAGCGGGCACCAAGCAATATGAACTCACAGAAACTGAGGCAGCATACACAGGGTTGCACCAGATGTGGTCCCAGAGCTGAAAGGAAACGTGGACACACGTGGCATCCCTAACCCAGAAAATACCTTTCATTGATAACCAGTTGCAGATGAAAAATTAGTTTTCTCCAAAGGAGACTCATTGGAGAAACAAAATACTCTTCAAGGTAGGCTGCATGCCCAGTGTTAGATGCCAACAGAAAGCAAACTCAACAGCATTTTGGAAACTCTGTGTTTCATAATGTTGTGCCAGGGCTCCCCACCCCTCCCCGCCCAGCCACCCTTTAAAAAAAGAACTATTTTCATTTTTGTTTTTAATTTTTGCTTTTATTTACTTATTTATATTTGCTTATCCTACAGGTTTTGCGCACATATTAAAGCTTCCAGTTTTGTGTTTTTATGGGGTTCCTGAATGTGTCCTTCTCCGTGTTAGTGTATGGCAAGACTCGAAAAAATTAGTAAGTTCAGTTCAAGTTTTATGGGTTTCAGAAGAAATGAAGCCTGGGATGAAATAAGTGAGAAGGTAATTCAATATAAAATAGTCTGGCTAAGCCACTGAGATATGCAGGACAAATTAATGAGCCTATCTGCCTGGGGACACAAACTCAGAACTCTCCCACAAGAGCAGAAGCTTCTTGGATGCTGGGAGGCATTCGCAACAGCAGAAAGTTTGACTAAAACCAGAACAGTGAAATTCTAAGTCTACTCTTCTACTGTGTTTGCTGGATAATCAGTAGAGGGAAAGATTTATTGAAAAGGCACAAAATATTATTCACTAAAATGTGATTAGCAAATTATGACCTATCAGGGATATGATCAATTTTATATTTCCACAGTCCTTCTGCAAAGGACTGCAGGGTCTTTTCATCCTTCCCATGTAACTCGGATATGGTGCAGATCTGATGCTCTCCCAATGAATCACATCTCCCATGATCCTCCCACTTAGGTATAGCTCCATTTGATGTTAAGTTTTGCTTTGGCCAATGAAACATTCATGGATGTGACCAAGAGATATGATGAGGTGGCCTTTAACTTCTGAGGAAGCCAGCTGTGTGTTCTTGAGGCTGAGCACTTGAGGACTACCTCAGCCCATCATCTTGTGCCATCAGCTAACTACAGGGAGAAACCCAGGAGAAACCACAGAAAAATAACCCATCCATACAATGCACAGAAATATGAGAAGTGAATAATCACTGTAAGCCACTGCATTCTGAAAATGTTGATTATATAAGCCTAGAAACATGATGCTATGACCTTGGTCAAATTCCTTATCCTAGATATGAGCTTTCTCTTCCATAAAAACAAGAGTAATAGTGTTCATCTTATACGGATATTATAAAGACTTAATGTAATAAGGAATTTGATTGTCCATATAATAGTAGGAGCTAGAGTTTTAAAGAAATTATATGTTATTATTTTTCTGATTCTGTATCTGCAGAAGATAAAAAGGAAAGTTTGGAATGAAAACATAACTACAAATTTTTGATAGAACCATTCTGCAGGTCCATCAGCAATGAGTAATAAGGACAAAACCGGGTTTCTTTCTCATAGAGGACTTTTGGAACTTATTTTATAAATGAGAAAACATCTGTGGAAACAGTAACTTATACCTAGTTTTCAAATACAAAACAAATTGATTTGTTATCAAATAATTCAGTGGACTACACATTTTGACTAACTGGTAATTACAGGGAGAGACTTGGTGATGATACCAATGTTAAGAGGCATATAACAGACTCAGAATATAATTGAGAAAGCAGCTTATTCAGTTTTGAGTCACACATACCTTGATGCTGACTCAAGCTAAACTATGACACAAGTGACTTGCAGAGGTATATATTTGTAGAAAATGAAGCCTAACGGTGTAATTATGGAGGAAATCACAGTTCTGTTTGCCAGGCATCCTAAACAACTTCTTTTCTGAAGCTGTGCAGTGGTAGATCAGTATGCTTGAAAAGATGATGTGTTTTGAAGGCGCTGAAGGACCCAGAGTGGTTCCGTCCACTGAAAATAGATTTGCTGCTGTGGAGAGCATCATTATACCTAATGGACGTACAAGCTGAAATAAACAAAACCAGAAGAATATATGGTGATGAGATTACTTAGCTCGATTCAGTGCGTTGTGTGATGGGATTCTCGGGCTGTTATTGACTGAGTTGGTAAAAAACTAGAAAATGTATTCAACATAACTGGAGAAATTATCAGTAAAAGATGCAAAGCAATCTAGAAACTAGCTTGGGTCAGATTTTCAGCGAGGTTAGGATTGATTTAAGCTACTGTTTTAAATGATCCCTTTGTCTTACTATGGAAAAGATATGTGGCTTTTTTTGTTCGAATGCAAAACACTAATGAAAACTTGGATTACAGGTTGCATATTAAAAAGCAATGAGATGAAGAAACTCTAGCAAGAGCACATATCTTAGACACTGGGTCTTTATTTATAATATGATCGCAATTAGGTCTTAGCCTCTTCATTTTAAAAATGAAGACATTAGGACCTAAGAGGATGGGTCAGCAGACGAGACCTCTTATAGACTAAGTCTGAGGACCTGAGTTTAAGTCTCTGAGTGAAAATCTGAGCATGGCTGAGTGTGATCCTATAACTCCAGCTTTGGAGGGCATGCAGATGAGAAAACCATCAGGGCTTACTTCTCTCCATCCTCGCTCCAGGTTCAGGCAGACACGTTATCACGGGGAAATAAGTATAAGAGTGATAAAGTCAGACACTTACTCAGTCTTCGGTGTATACGTGGGCATGTATACACACACACACACACACACACACACACACACACACACACACACTACCATCACCACCACCACCACCACCACCAAACAAACAAACGAATAAGTAAAAGTTTTACTTGTCACATACTGTGAGCTCTTGAAATGCCTATTTTCATGAATTCTCTTACTTAGGCAAATGCAATAAGCTAATCAATAGCTCTCTGAGACATCCAGGTTCTAATTTCAGGACCCTGCTAGCATTGACTTCCATGGCAACAAGGCTTTGCATATGTGAGCAAGGTAGGGAAGGGCCTTGAAAAGGAATGGTTATACTGAATTATGTGTGTTGGCCCTAAATGTAATCATGGTGTTCATATAAGAGAGAGCTGGGCAGATTTTACTATAAACAAAGAAGGACGCATGTGACAACAGAAACAAGAGTTTGCAGTGACTCTGAGAAAAGGTAACAGCCAGAGAGAGCTGGCAACTTCCAGGATCTGGAAAAAGCCAGACACGTTCTCCCGGAACCTCCAACATGAGCCAGTTCTTCTGACAACCTTGATTTTAGCCTAGGGTAGTGCATACTTCTGGTTCCTAGAACGGAAACACCACAAATACATTCTGATTTTAATATATTATTAAAGCAGGTAACAAGAAACAAATGCTACAGCCAAAAGCCATGAGAGCAGCCAGCAATAGTGAGCGGCTCAGGCACAGGATTCCAGCACTCCAGAGGAGGCCGAGTCCAGAGGACCACTGTGAAGTTTACTCTGAGTACACAGTGAGCTCCAGTTGAGCCTGGGATATAGTGTGAGCTACTCAAAACAAACAAGCAAACAAAGACCCAACAAAACAAGACAAAGCAAAAGCCCACTTTGAAATATAAAGGATTTAAGGAAACTTCTGATTCCTTGCATTAATCAAAATCCATTTGGCCTTGAGGAATCCATTCAAACCTGTGCAGGTTGAAACAGTCAAAGAAATTACTAGCCCAACATAGGGAAGAGGTCAGGAATTGTTCAAAGTCTTCTCCACAGTGTTCTCAGCTCTTCTCATCCATGTGAATCCAGAACCCAGGCTATGAAGAGATGGCAGCAAAAAGGACATTTGTGCACATATGAGAACACCTCTTAAAGCATCTTTAAGGTGTGGGAAAAGAGGGGTATCTCATTAGTGAAGGTTGTATGGTGTTCCACCGTGGACTGATTCCTGCAGCCAAAAATTGTTATGTTCTAGGCATTTGCTTCCTGAGTTGCCATACAGGTCCACATGAAAGGGAATTTTATTACCATTAAGCCTTTCATGCCACTTGCAGAAATGGAACTGGGGTCAGCTTCCCTTGAAACTGGTGAGGGACAGAAAGACATCTGAAAGAATGCCATGATGCCCTTGGAAATAGAGATGGCACCTTGATCTTTACATTTGCAAGAAGCCTCATAAGTACTATAGTGGGGAAGTAGGAAAATGAACATAAATCTAAAGGTTTACCAGGTATTTTGATAGATGATATCCCATGGCAGAAAAAAGGATGTGGAAAATGCATAAACAACATGAAAGAACTAAGAAGACTGATGGACATGCCTTGGAGTCATTTACTCAGAGTATCAACATATAGATCAAAACTTAATAGGTGGATGAAAGTTGGGTTAAGAGGAGAGTGAAGAAAATAGTTTGTTTAAAAGCTTAAGAAGCATTAAAAAGTGATGAGGTGATGGAGCAGTGAGAACTGCTATACTGCTGTGGAGCACTTAGTAGGCATTCTGTAGGAAGATGTTACATGACATGGAGTTGGAGGACAGGTTTTAGATTTGCTTTTAAAAATATTACAACCTGCCAAGCTCTTACACTTCATGATAAAGAATTTTTCTTCATTCTGATTACTATAGGGGACCAGGATCCCCTTCTATAGAACCGTGGGTGAGAGGATTAATTGGGAATAGAACTTTTAAAATTGCAATTAATTGCTAAGGAAGAATAGATGAGACCAAGAACAACTCCGAAAATGCAGATAATTAAAAGATCTTTAGCTAACCAAAGTGGGTTTGAAAGTTCCAGGGACCTGATGTAGACATAGTCAGCTGGCAATCAGAGGACAAGGATGAAGAGAGCCCAAGGCAGAGGAGTCGGTATCTGGGCTACAGAGACGAGATACGGAAGTGTAGAGACACAGAGAAGCAAACCTAAAGTTATGATGCAGAAAGGCCCTGACTCAAACCTGGGTCTGCCAAGCTCTAAAACCCACATAGAGTTTACAGCAGCTCTTTCTGAGAAGAGTAAGAAATAACTGATGCTCAAAGAAGTGGTCTTATCCATAGCCACTACATTGATCTAGGTCTTGGAAACAGGCCTTTTCATTTCAACCCCCATCTCACTGTTGCTATGGTTATTTTGCTGGAAAGTTTTGCTTCATAGGAACCTTCTCCCACTTAGTGTAGCTCAGGAAAGAGCTTTGGCATAATTGGCTTAGGTGACATTCTGTGAGGGGAGAGTTAGATGGCCAATGTATGACAGGGCATTTCTCAACTTGAGTGATTTTAATCCCCAGAGTATAATAGACTAGCACTGAACATCCTACAGGGCACAGGAAGTCTGCAACAAAGAACTAATCAGCCCCCAGATATCAATATTTGCAAAGCCAAAACACTCTGACCTATAGAGATAATATTTTGATTGGCAAATGAGGCCTTTATGCAACTCAACAATTTGTACAAAACAGCTGCAAAACAGATTCTGCTCACACATGATTTTTCCAGGAATGTTGGTAGCATTGCTGCTAATAGACTCATTTCCTAAGGTTCCTTCCTTATCCTACATTCAAGTACTCTTTACCTACATGACTTTCAAAAGCAATTTGATTGACATGAGAGAAAAGTGCAGCATCTTTGCAATCGAAATGCAATGTAGCAGAGCTATGCAGCATTTGAATACTGGAATCCAGAATGCCAAGATTAGGCTCCCTGACACAGCTAGCTGCCCAAAGTGAGCTAGCTCACTTTCATTATTATTATTATTTGCTGTAATGGTGTGTATGTAATGAAGTGTCCTGGATAGTTTTGTGTCAACTTGACACAAGTTTGAGTCATCTGAGAGGAAAGAACCTCAACTGAGAAAACATCTCAATAAGATCTGGCTGTAGGCAAGCCTGTAGGACAGTTTCTTAATTAGTGATTGGCAGCGGAGGGCCCAGCCAATTGTGAATTGGCACACCCATAGGAAGGTGGTCCTAGGTTCTAGACTGAGCAAGCCGTGAGGAGCAAGCCAGTAAGCAGCATGCCTCCATAGCCTGTAGCTATGCCATCAGCTCCTGCCTCCAAGTTCCTGTCCAATTTAAGTTCCTGCTCTGACTTTCCTCAGTGAACTGTGACTCAGGCTAAGTGAAATAAAAAATAAGCCTTTCCCCACCCAAATTGCTTCTGATCACAAACTTTCATCACATCAATAGTAACTTTAAGACATGGGGATGCTGATATAGCTAAATCTAAATAAAGTATTAGAATAGGGTCATTGGTCGTGAGTTTGAGATTTCTACAGTGATTTAGTGATTGCCATTACCAATGGCCACGAGACTTCACTATACTTAAAAGCATGTCCTATTCAAACAAACGCACTAGTTTAATGTATAGATTCAAGATTCTTTGCGTTATTATGCTAGAAACTTAATTCTGTTTGGCAAACAGAAACTCACTCTTTAACAATGTGTTTTTGTGAGTGAAGATTTGATGGGACAGCCGTCACAGGCTTCTTCTTGAGATCTGGCTACCTCAGTGATGATGGGACAGAAGTGCAATACAGTTGGTGTGAGAGAAGGGACTGCGTGTGGTTTGTAAATTAAACCTGTACGAAGGCTATTTAAAATAACAAGGGTTGTCTCCTCCAAAAGGGGCTACTCTAGGCTGGAGAGATGGCACTGTAGTTATAAGCATTGGCTCCTTTTCTAGAGGACCTGAAGTTAATTCCCAGCTCACACCGCGGCTTACAAGCAACTGTGACTCCAGTCCCAGGGGCTCTGATATCATCGTCTGGCTTCCACAGGCACTAGGCTCATATATGGTACATAGACATAACATCTATACACATAGAATAATAGTAAAAGATAAGAGAGCTGATCCTTGCTCCTGGGTTGATATTGCTGATGACCATCATTGGAACAAGTCAGGGAGTAGAGGAGGCCAGAATAGGACAGGCCTCTGAAGCCTGTAATATATCCAAACATGAGCATTCTGACTGCTTCCCACCTCCAGGATTCCATCCACGGCCTTGTTGGGAGAGGACTGTCTCTCCTAATAAAACATTGTTTTTATTCCATTTTCCTTTATCTATGACTTGTACCTTTATACTGTTTGTACCTTCAGCTGCCAACTGTCATTTCACTTTGGGATGGGATCACTGTCAACTTTTTGTGTCTTCATTCCCCTCAACTGTCACTTCACTCTCCTAGCCAAGGGCTCCGGCCTGTCTCCTGACTCAGTGGCCCTCTCCTCTGCAGCTGCTATTCTGATTTTCTCAGGTGGGCCTTCTTTGCAGTCTCCACAGTTCATTCTCAGTTCTCCTCATCCAAGACTTTGTAAAAGACCTCTAGCTTTTCACAGTAGATAGAATAGTGCAGTTCATGGTATAATTACAGGAAGAAAATTTGAACTCAGAGAAGACTGGAGCTGCTGTTGCCAAGTCAAACATGTACTCACATAGCTTTAGACTTCAGTTGGATTAGATCATCTCTAATGTTGTACTGGCTTTGCTCCTAAAAGGAATCAAATAATCTCTGGGCAAATTGATATTGCACTGAATTCATTCTCTTGCTCATTGCTATCCTCTTATCATTGTGTTAGGTGACTGTTCCTGGAGGGTGACGAGACACTTTCTAGGAAATGTTAGACTACTTTACATTTAAAAACCAAGCCATGCTCTTAGTGACCCCACTCCTAAGGAAAAAGTGTGTCCTTTCTAGATGAAGACAATCAGTTTAGACAGCTGTCCCAGCAGAGGCATATATAACTAGATTATTGCCGACCCTGGGACAGGCCCAGTGAAAGGCTTTGCCCTTATTTTCTGTGTTCTTTTCTTCTATGTCTATCGCAGAAGAGGGGTCATGCACCTTCCCTCTGCTCCTCCAAGGAACCTTGGTTTGCAATTCAAGTATTTGCAGTGAGTTCTAAGAGGGACTTTGGCCTGTGCCTTTGTCAATTGTTTCTCTTCATTTGGTGCTTTATTTGTTTCAGATCACAGTTGTGAAATTATCTATGCTCATTTTTGAAAATATTAAGGAAAGTGGGGGAGGAGAAGGAGGAGAGAGAGGAGAAGGAGGAGAGAGAGGTGAAGGAGGAGAGAGAGGAGAAGGAGGAGAGAGAGAAGAAGGAGGAGGAGAAGGAGGACGAAGACAAGAAGGAAGAAGGGGAGGAGGGGGAGAAGGAGGAGGAGGGAGAGGGAGAGGGAGGAAGTTGATCTCAGGAACTACTTTTAAAACCAACTGAATTTCAGAGAGGTTGGGGGGTTTTTATACTTTATAGGTCAGCTACAAGAAAAAGGGTTATCTACACTCTCAGGTCCCAGTAGCAACTGCAGTTGGAGTTGTCAAAAGATAACGCTTCAGTTTATTTCTGTATTCAATTTGTTTCTTATTTGCTACTTTCATGAATGGAGTAATGTCTAATATAAAAGGGAAAAGATTGGTTTTTCACAAATCCGTTTTATCAGTAACAAAGCAACAGCAAAAGCAGAATTAAAATCCTGCATCTGGTTAATTCCAGCTACTTCTCCTGTGTTGAAGTGGAGTGGTGGTCCTTATCACGCTCGCTAACATGGGTCTGTTTGGAGAATTCCCTAGTCTTTCCTGATTTCTCAGGTATCACCACCAGCTCAGTGACCTGGAATTTCAGCTTGAGTATATTAGGCAACATTTCTAAGAGGCCTAGAGCTCTCTGGGGGAATCGTGAGTTTGAGTCCAGATTAGAAAACAGCTGGTGTCTGATTTCAGCAGAAAATGGCAAAAGGAGTGTTAGAGGTGGCCTCTCAGCAGGACACGTTGCTTTTCCATCCCAGCAGCCTGGATGGTACCTCCAGGTACTTTGAAAGCTGGTCAGCTGGGAGGAGGCTCCCAGGTTAGCTGCTTGATTTCTCCCATGTCCAGTGATCATTGATGTCATGTCTTCAGCAGTCAAGTTTCTGATGGACAACCAAGAATGATGGCAACAGCTTATATAGCTTTAGGAGTTTCTGAGATTTGCCTGAACAACAACTCAAAGAAGCTGTCCCATACTTGACACTGGGTTTTTTATATGATAATCTGTAGCTTCTGGGGGAACCCTTTGTTCCTCCACACCCATGCTGGGTAATTCCAGTTAAGATGGTTGTTTTCTAATATCCATTTTAAGGTAAGCTTACAAAAATCTGTTTTATATCGTCTTCTCAAATATCTTTGGTGTTATCCTATCCTTCCTCTGCTTTCGGTTCCCACCCCACCCCC
>OU015757.1:72033118-72069846 GCA_907169655.1 Acomys percivali | reverse complement strand
CCCACTTAAGCCTCCCTCCCCCACCCCCACTTAAGCCTCCCTCCCCCTTATTCACCATCCCTCAGACAGGCTGCCCTTGTTTTGCTCCTCTACCCATTTCCTCAAGCTCCTTCTTCTCTTCCCAATGACCCCTTACTAGCTCCTTGACTTCTACAGGCATTTCAAGTTAAATACACAGTTATGAATAGTCAAAGCTAGGATCCATGTAAGACTGAGGACATGCAGGGTTTGTCTTTCTGGGTATGGGTGATTTCATTCAGTAGAACTTAATCCAGTTTCATCCACTCATCTGAAAATTTCATAATTTCATTTTTCTTTGCAGCTGAATAAAATTCTATTGTATGTATATATATGTATGTGTATGTGTGTTTGTGTGTGTGTGTGTGTGTGTGTGTGTGTGTGTGTGTGTGTGTGTGTGATACCAACTTTTTGGTTATCTATTCATCAGTTGATAGACATCTAGCCTATTTCTATTTCCTGGATACTGGGACAAGAACAGAAATAAACATGGATAAGCAGCTAGCACTGTATAGGGCATAAATATTTTGGGCATATGCCTAGATGTGCCATAACTGGGCCATATGGTGGATCCAATTCTAGCTTTTTAAGGGACTTCCATAGTGGCTGTGGCAGTCTGCACTCCCACCAACAGTTAATAAGAATTCTTCTTTCAATATGAGCCTTCTAATACTTGAGTTTCTCCATATGGCTTGGACTTCGGGCCAGGGCAACACTCAGGCAGCATCCCCAACTTTTACTGAGTGGAGTTCAATTATTTTTTAGACACAAGTGTTAAAATGTGTCAGTTTTAATTTAAAAAAAAAAATATTACCATATCATAACCGTGTTCACCTCCTATTGAAAGCCCTTAGTTGTTGTCCTAATTTTTCTAGTTATTCATGCTAGGTCAGAGGCAAGTTACAATTATGGGCAGAAATTAGCTCACACAGGGCAAAGGCCTTGAGGGCTGGAACACATAACTTACATAGCAAGCATTACTCAGCTTGGTGGTGTCAATAAATTATACTGTACTCAGTGTCTTTCAGTAATGTGCTTATGTTAAACCAAGACAGTTCCCCGGGGCCATAGATATGCTTAATAAACCACTGGGGACATGTGATGATTGTCACATGGAAACCAGTGAAATGGCTGAGCCCTACAACTGCATCAGGTGAGGACACAAGCCAATGCAATGGAGAATGGGAAAATCTCAAACTCTGTGTCAAAGGACTTGGGGAGCAGCAGTACCTAGAAAAGCAAGGCAGCTTTTTATTTGTGTATCAGGGCACCTCGGAGGCCATTTTGAAGAGGGAAGAGGAGCTAACCAGTGATAAATTGCAATATCACACACTCTGTCTTTGAATTCCTTGGTGTCCTCAATCACATCTATTACCAAAATACCTTTGTCTCCTCCAAGTCCAAATGAGGACATTACTCAGCACTGTTCCCTTCCACTTTGTTCAACCCTCTAATTCTTTGACCAACAGTTTTCAAACACATAAAAGGTAAGTGAACTCATGACTGTTATTGGTGGTGTGGAAAAAATAAACAATTTGAGTTACAGTAAGCAAGGAGAAAATCTTTGGAAGGTGTCATGGTTAATGTTGCTGACTTCACAGACTCTAGAATTACCATGGAGGTGGGCCTAAATCATGTCTGTGAAAGACTACCTTAGTTGTGCTAATTGATGTATGAAGATACATCATAATTATGGGTGGCACCATTTAGTGGGTTAGATCCAAGGCTGAGCGAAAATGAACGGGAGCCCAGTGCATGCACTGACTGCTCTCTTCTGAGTTGGTATGTGATGTAACCATACACTTTAATTCCTTGACTCCCATGCCATGATGAATCACCAACTATTCTTTGAACTATGAGCTTCCTCTAATTGCTTTTGATAGATTACTTTATCAAGAAACCACATAAGAAAGTAAGACAGAAGGATATTATTGCAATATGTCTTATAGCATTCCAGGGAGAATTGGATAATGGGATTATTAGATAGCATGAACATTAGGATAGCTTTGGCAAGTTCAAGAAGCTTAGAGACCCATCAACAGTATGAATAGTCATCATCTTATGCATCTCATTCTTTTGTCCATTGATTAAAACTTCCAAGCATCTAAAATCACATAAGCAGTTTATGTTTCAACCCTCCAAATCATTATTTCTAGCCCAAATGTCTGCATGAATATTGGAGATCTACCTCAGAAAGAAGAAAATCATCTGAGGGTACAAACTCAGGAAAAGACATTTTGGAGGAAGCTGTTATTGTAAAAGCATGAAAGGGGCTCAAGATGCATTATAAAAGCTAAAACCATGCCGTTGTTTTAGTCCTCCCTTTATGGATATAATAAAATATTGGCAGTATGGTAGTTAATACAGAAAATAAATTTGCTAGCTCACACATTTAGTGGCCTAGGAGCGTGATGTTGGCATCTTCTCCCTCCATTGAGGATCTCCTAGGTGCATCACAACCTATCTGATGACATCATAGTGAGGAAGCTTATCCAGGAAAGATCACATGATAAAACAGGAATCAAGAGAAATTACAGAATCAAGCTCTCCTTTTCTGTAATAGTGAGCCATTATTTGGGGAGCCATGTCCTGAAACCTCTACCTTTGACCCCTCTGAGAGCATTGCTTTTAATGACACAAACACCCTACACAGGTCCCAGCCTCTTATGGTTTCTGCTGTCCCTCCATATTTATGTAGTGAGGACCAAGCTTTAGTACAAAAAAAAAAAAAAAAAATTGGGCAGGCCAGTAATTATTTTCCACTAATTCAAATAAAGGAAGGTGGACAAACGATATCAAGAGCGTAAAAGCAAAATGTTTCATGAGATAAAGCATCTATAATTTTGAAACACGAGCAAGGTGAAGCTTAGGTTGGAAAGGGAACATCAGGAGCTGAGCAGCATGGGTATGCTTGGTTGGTCAGGTGCACTGTCTTGGTTGGATCACAGGCCTTTGGGGTAGTAGTTAGAATGCTGCTGCAAACTGTAGGACTTGGATGTGTGATCAGGGAGCAGACACTGATTAATTAGATGACAGATATGTGGAAGCCTTCTCATCAAATCAGCTCACACACACACCATTCCTCAAAATATATCGGTCCTAACAGCAGTGTGGCTTTCTGTGCTTTCTGGATGTTTGATGATGCAGAGGCAGCCTATGTAAATGATTTTCCTACCTTGAGGAATACATAGGTAAGAGTGAGGTGTAAGGCTGAGGCCTTTAGGGGTGTGCATACGCAGCACAGACTGTGAGACTCCCATGTGTCATGACAAATCAAATTGCCTAGCAATGATGTCTGTGATATTTAGTCTTGAATTAGTTGTGATGTAGCATTATTTAAAACCTATAGAAAAGAGCTTCACTTTTCACCTAATCTTGGTTTCTGTAATCAGTGTCACCTGTCAAATTCTTAAGATGAAAGGACCCTTGGTTATCCAAAAACTGGACCCGTTTTTCTCTCATTTGTCTTGTCTAGATGTAAGGTTTAGATGTACCAGGTAGCAGAGTGCAGTCTGGATTGAGATGCAGCCACTGTTCTCTCTCAAGACACTTGAGGAAGCCTGGAGATTATTTCCTTTGAAAGAAAGCAACAGAGTACAGAGCAACCCACCCACAGCTGGGGAAGTTGCCCTGGCAGCTTGCCCTTTTGAAAAGCAACACTTCCCTAGCACTTACATGTCCGGGTTCCTTCCTTGACATGTTTGTAGATTTACCTTTAGAGGAAAATCAGAGATGTGAGGTTTGTATCGACTTCTGCCTTTGGACACATCACTCTCATAAAATGAGCCCACTCGATACTTGCATTGAAGAGGCACTACACATTTCTTAGCCCTGAGGCACTGAGCTCTCATCAGTATTCAGAAGTATCAGCTTCTGGTGTGTTTCAGGAAGCTGGTATTCAACTATGTGGGCCCATGGCAACTCCAAGGGTGCTCAGATGGCACCCAGAAAATGAGGCAACAGTTATGAAACAAAGACGCGGTCAGGAAATCCTGCTGAGGTCAAATGCGTATTACAAGGTCTTCACCACATTCAGTTTGTGTTCTGCTGTCACTTTCAAGACAAGGCAGTTAGGCCCGTTACCCAAAGGCAACCCACAAGCAGGCCCCATCTGGGAGACTACCAGTCAGCCCTGTGTCTCTGCTCTTTGCTGTTAGTACGCTCTGAGTGTTTCTTCCAGACTCGCTGCCACTCTTTCTCTCCAGTGCCCAATAAACCATTAAAATGATCGCATTTCTATCACAAGGGTGTGTATATGTCAGAAGGAAGGAGGGAGCAGGGAAAGAAGGGAGCAAGCGAGAGAGAGGGGGTTGGGAACAACTGATCTGACCTTTTAGAAATCTAATTTTTACTACTTATGTCCAGTGAGTACTGTGAAGTAGATACTGTGGAGTTTTATTGCCTATGAAATTTTAAAAATCGCAGATACTATAAAAAAACACTTGAAGCGAGTTTGGTTTTCTGCAGATTGTTGGAGACCAGGCACATTAAAGCACCCTCCTTAATCTTAACATGTTTTCATTAGAAGCAGCAGTACGGAGCTGGTTAGGGAAAGCATAAGGGTGGGAGGGGTGGGAGAAAAGACTAGAATTGTGGCCCCAAAGTGTCTAGATTTCCTGTTCCTTCCAACACGTGTTTGAAGGAAAATCAAAAGTTCACCATGACTCCAGAGGTCAGACTAAGTAAGGTTCATGAGATCAGCTCTCATAATCAATTCAAAGTGCCTGGTCCAGCAACCCTGTGTCTCACGCCTGCTGACACCTGAGACTGGAGACTGTGCCTTGTTTCTTACTTCTTGCTTTCTAGCTTAGATACATACCCAGCCCTTCTTTAAGCTCATGTGTCAAAATGCTCAGAAGATCCTTTCAGTCTGGCAAGATATGCTTACTTGTTAAGTGTATGCATGTGAGTGTGCATGTGTGTACATGTGTGTGTGTGCACGTGCGTGTGCATGCACCAGTGGTCCATACCATGCCTGTGGAAGTCGGAGGACAATTTACTCTGCTCTCTCCTTCTACCGTGTGGTCTCAGGGACTGAGCTCTAGTTGTTGGACTTGGCGCCTGATCCACTCAACCATCTTGGCATCTTTCTGGTGAGGTGTTAATAAAGACCCAGTCTTTAAAATAAATATCCACACACTTGGTCAGTAGTTTTGAACTGTGTCCTTCAAAATAGTTTCTACTTCATTTAAGCCACTGTTTAAATGTTGGCCTATAATTATTGTTCAAAAATCTTCATTAATATCTTTCCATGTCTGCTGGGTTTCAGTGATGTCCTTATTCACATCTGATGTTGTAATTTGTGGAATGTTGGTTATTTTTTCTCGATTATCTCTTATCACTTGCTGCGCCATCTCTTGTCTGTCTCCTGTTGTCTTGTCTTGTCTTCTGCTATGGTTGACCTGCTTTTTTTCTACTTGTTTTTAATAGGTGAGCCAATGCCAGCTCTTTAAGATAAAAGTATTTATAATTTATTTTAAGCCCCTGTTCATTTCTAATAGTGATAGTTAAGGCCTACCTTCCCTTCTGTTGGCACATGTGCATCCCACGTAATTTATCAGCATTCACTTTAGTGAACATGCTTTTTACTCTTCCTGTTTCCGCTTTGGACACTTAGCAGTGACTCTGAACCTTCCTAGCGCTGCGACCTTTTCTTTGATACAGCTCGTTGTGTTCTTCTGACCCCCAACCAAAAGGTCATTTCATTTCTACTCCACAACTGTAGTTTTGCTACTGTTATGAAGTGTAATGTAAGCATCTTATCCGCAGGATATCTGATATGCAACCTCCAAGGCGGGCGCAACCCACAGGTTGAGAACAAATGATTTAGAGGCGTATTTTCTAATTTCCAAACTGTTGAGGGCTCTGTAGATTAATTCATTGGTTGCATTTATTTTAACTCTGTTGTGGTCAGAGGAAACATTGTTGTAATTTTAAATATCTCAAAGTGTTATTGGTTTTTTGTTTGTTTGTTTCTTTTTGAGATAACATAATCACATCATTTCCCTTTCCTCCCTCACACATTCCCCCATGCCTTCCTTTTCTTTTCCTCTTTCAAATGTATGGCATCTTTTTTCTTTAATCATTGAGTGTGTGTGTGTGTGTGTGTGTGTGTGCGCGTGCGCATGTGCGCCTGTACATGCTTGTGTGTGTACATGCATGTGCATGCTAGCATGAGTGTGTATATATATGTGTGTGTGTAGTATAGATATATTCCTATGCACATAAATATACCGTGCTCAATCTGTATAATGTTACTTGTCTGTGTGTATGTTTTCAGGAAAAAAATATACATATATACATATATGTATTGAGTTTCATTTCACTGCGCAGAACATGTCCTTTTTATGGTGTTTTGTATGCTTTTAAATACATTATTTTGTGTGCATCATTCTTAGTTTTAGTGAAAACTTCTAGACTTGGAATCATTGGATGAAAATGTGTGGGTAACTACAGAATTGTCCACCCCCTTGACTAACAGTCCTCTGGAGAGCTGCACGTAGTCTTTCTAAGTGGTTTACCTGCACTAAGATCCATGATGAATGTCTTAATTTTTTTTAATTGCTTGGAATGGACAGATGACTCAGTAGTTTAGAGCACTTGTGGCTCTTTCAGAGGGTGCAGGTTCGATTCCCAGCACCTGCATGGAGGCTCCCAACCAAGTGTTAATCTAGTTCTGGGTGCTCTGGTGCCTTTTCTGACTAGGCATGTACACAGTACACATTCATATATTCAAACATATAAAAATGAATAAAAATAATTTGGAAAAAATGCTGTCATAAAGAATTGACAATGTCTCTAATTATTACATTTTACTTTAATGATTAATGAGCTTGAATACACACACATTTATGTGTGTGTGTATATATATATATATATATATATATATATATATATATATATATATTTCCCACAAACATTTTTAATAAAAAGTTTATTTCTTTAGTCAACTTTTATACTTGGTCAACACTATTTTTCTTACTGATTTATATGTGCCAAAGAGCTACAGGTGGTCAATTGTTGCTGAAAAAGAAAGACCTCATTTCCTTCAACAACAAGCTCTTATCTAGGACTACATCCTAAGAGTTTACACTGAACACATGTAAGCAAAAGAATGTTAAATGTACTCAGTAGGTTGTTTATACATGTGTACATGTACACGTGCATGCACACGTGGCCATTCATGCACACACGCACACACATGTACACACACACCTGTACTCATAGTTAAAGAGACCATGAATTTGAGAGAGAGCATGGGAGGAGAGTGATGGAGCGAGTGACATAGATATATTCCTCATGTACAATGCTCTAATATTTTAATTCAACCATTTATCATACACAATGCAAATTTCTTTTTAGAAGCGTTTCTGTCATTTGTTCAAAGCACAGACAGTTTTATGCTTTAAATGATCCCATCTATGCTTTCTCTTCTTTGTGAGCTTTATTGTCCTTAGAAAATCTACCGATGCTTCACAATCAGGCTTGATTTCTGTAGATTTTCTTCTGTCGATAATGTTTTGTTACTAACCCACACTGACAGAGTGCTCTTGTTTGGTATAATCTTGGAAAATTTGTTACCTCATTTCACCACTATTTATTGACTAATATTTCTTTTCTGTCTCGGCTTCTGATGTTGCCCTCTTAACTTACTAAATTCAGACATACTTAGAAAGCCTTTTTATCCAGACTTCTCTGCTTTATTCCATTGATTTTGTTTTCAGGACATTTTTGTGCAACTGCAACATGGTTTAATTGTTATACATTCTAAATTGATTTCAATGCCTCCTAGCAGTTTGTCTTCCTTCGTTTTTTTCCTCCTGGGTACTCAGAGTTGCCTATGGCTTACGTTCTATACAATATGAATACAAACATACATATCATATTCTTTAGTCAGTAATCATTTTATTACAGAGGTATATATTATTATCACAAAGGTTTAACTGATTTACTATTTTTTGAATGTCTAAAGGTCCTTTAAGACCTTCCCTTCAGTACCCCAAAGACAATAACTACTGTAAGCTTATATCAATATCAATATCAACTTATTACATTTTAAGATAATTTAGAACACATTGATATATCCCTATGAACTATCTGTAGAATTTTAATGCTTTAAATGTTTCCCTAAATAATATTGCTTTGAGTCTTCCATTATTGTTTTTGGTTTATTTATGAGGATTATATTTTTTATCTTTTTTATTTTTTAATTAATTTATTCATATTACATCTCAATTGTTAGCCTATCCCTTGTATCCTCCCATTCCTCCCTCCCTCCCACTTTCCCCCTACTCCCCTCCACTATGTTTGTGACTGAGGGGGACCTCCTCTCCCTGTATATGTTCATAAGCTATCAAGTCTCTTCTTGGTGACCTGCTATCTTTCCTCTGAGTGCCACCAGACCTCCCCATCAAGGGGATGTGGTAAAAAATGGGGCACCAGAGTTCATGTGAAAGTCAGACCCCACTCTCCACTCAATGGTGGAGAATGTCCTGTCCATCGGCTAGATCTGGGTAGGGGTTCGAAGTTTACTGCCTATATTGTCCTTGGTTGGTGCCATAGTTTGAGCAGGACCCCTGGACCCAGATCCATGCATCATAATGTTCTTCTTGTAGGTTTCTAGGATCCTCTGGATCCTTCTATTTCCCCATTCTCCCATGCTTCTCTCACCTAAAGTCCCAATAGGATGTCCTCCCCTCTGACCCACTTTCCTGGTAAGTGAAGTCTTTCATGGGACATGCCCCTTGAGCTAGTGTCTCGATATAAGTGAGTATATACCATTTGACTCTTTCTGCTTCTGGGTGAACTCATTCACTCATTATGATAATTTCAGAAACCTCATTATATTTTTAATGTCTACAATTGACATATACATGGGTATATAATTGTTTTAAGAGCTGTATATTTTCTCAGATTTATAAAACATTGTGTTTAATCTTTCCATTTTTTGCATAGAGATGTGTGTAAATATGTTTATATTTTATCTATTGCAATGAACGCCTGTCTTAACTTCATCATATTAAAACCTTTCATAAACACACTTGTAGAGGTAAATAATATACCATATGTTGTTAATTCTCAGGGTCATATATATTGGGACATTTATGTACACTGTGATTTATAAGATGGGCCTCAGACACTAACAGCCCATTGTGGAGCCACTGCTTGCATCCTCACCAACATTGGTGGTAATCATTCCTTAGTTTGCAGTTTCTGACTAAGATGTTTTTAGGTCTAGATAGATGTTTTAACTTGATAGAGATGAGATATGATAGATATTTATTTACATTCAGAGTTTTAGATTCACCAATATGTTTTCTTCAAGGTGGCCAAATACAAATAGCCAAAATACTATGAAATACCCAAAACACTATGAATGTAACATCAATATAATTCCTGATTGTTTTATAGTTCTTCTTCTTGTAGGTAGTTTATTTTATATATGTGCAATGGTATAAATGTATATGGAAAAAATAAAAAATATTTTTAAAAAAATAAAATATCCTTTCACAAACCCATTGCTTATTTGTATCTACATTGTTGTCAATTGCCTATTCATTGCAATTGGCTCCTTGTATTTAACTTTTTATTTATTTTACATTTTCATTGACTTGAGAATTTCACTAATGCACATATATTTTGATTAGTTCTACCCCCCAACCCCTTCCATCCAATCCCCTATCTCCATCACCACTATTCTCTTCCAATTTAATGGCAATGATGACAATGATGATCCACAGAATTCACTTAGAGCTGCCATGGGTGTAGCCCATCAGTGTGCATATCACTGAAGAAAATCAGCCCCCTCTCCCTCTTTCTCAGCTACCATCGATTGCCAAATAGCTCCTCAAGTAGAAGAGGGATTTCATGATCACCTCACCTGTCCATTTCTGGAATTTTGTCAGCTCAGCCTTTTACAGATCTTGTACATACAGCCACAGGCACTGTCAAATCATACATGTGCTGCTCTGTTGTATCCAATAAATACTTTGACTCTCACAGTCTTTCTGACATACCCATTTTCCACAATAAGCCTGGGGCTTTGGAGGAGGTGCTCTGATATAGATGCCCCATTGGGGGAGACTACTCTGCAGTTTCTTATTATCTGTCCTATTTTGTACAGCATCAAATCCAGAGATTAATTGGCTAGGGCAGTGTTTTCATTGTGATCAGTAGAATATTGGTAAAAAGTCACATGAAAGGTTTAGATATTCTGTAATCAATTTGTATAGAGATTGCACAATAATTTCTCCATAAGACATGGATTATCAAGCAAAAATCATAGTACTGGGCATCAGACACCTCCCTACAAATCATTTTTTCAGGAAGGGCCCAGAAACACCCCTCAAATAACAAAGACTCTTCCAATGTCTTGATTTGCACCACAGCTAAATGATAAGACTCTATTGCTGAAGAGACAGCAAGCCTTAGTTGCAAGGCATAGAGAAATCAAGATATAACTGATCTGAAAATGTTCTCCCTCCTGAGTAGTTTCCATGGTGATGGAAGACACCATGCAGGTTTTGGTAGGAGCATACACTCTAATGGTAACCCCACAGCTTGCCCTGTGTTCTATAGTATCAGCCTATCCAGCAAGATGTGCCCACTTGTGCAATAGTGGCATAAAGGTTATGAGGGCAGCCAACTGCTTTTGTATCTGATGTGAGTACTGTTTAACCTGAAAAAAAATTTAGGCCTGGCACTGTAAACTTGGTTAAAAGTCTATGGCTCAGGAGGTTACAGAGCTTATGGAGGATCCTAGTGTTGTCTTGCTAAAGGACATCTTGTCAAGTTGCCTGCTAAATATGTATGATTATCTCCATAAAATACTCCTGCCTTCAATATTGGCAAGAGAAGCTTCCCTCTGTAGTGGGCAGCAGTCAGCAATTAGCACAGAGACTCATAAGTGACCAATGTTCTGAGATTGAGTATTGGCTGCTCAAGCTTTAAATGGGACATTTATATCAGTACTGTCTCCAAACACTCAGGAAACATCACAGAAGAGAGACAAAAGAAATTGCAAAACAAGAGCCAGATGATGTGGAGGGATGCTGCCTTCTGGACACAATGTGGCCATTGTACCCAGGAACTCATTATAGCTGTGATTATCTGCATAATATCAAGCCAATACGATCAGTGGACATTCAGGCAGACAGCGGCCATTAGAATCAGAGGACGATTAACAAAAGAAGAGGACATGAAGAGTAAGTGGAATGTGTTAGTAGGACCTGGGAGGAGTGTGGGAAGGACTTTAGGGTTCCTGAGGAATAAAGAGAAAACTGGGGTGCCTATGATCAAGATTCACTGTTTCCATGTATGACATTGTCAAAGAATAATATCTATTCTGTTGAAATATATTTTATCCATTAAATGTATTTTAAGTCTATCCTTAATCATTTCCCCCTACTTAATGGGAAAACACAAAATATACAATTACAGACCTGCATAAAAGAGTACTTTTATTTACTTTTTTTCTGAAGAGAATAACCAAAAAGAGTTGTGTACTCTAAGCGACGTTGTAACAACCTTCCTGTGTCCAGCAAATGGGATCTTGAGGCAAGTGAGTATTGACCTAATTAACACACTATCCTTGGAGGAACAACCTGCCAACAACTACTTGAAAGCATTCTGATTTCAGCTCTGCCCACGATTAATGACCCAGCCATGAAGAGGAGGCATGAGGCTGAATACTAAAGTGGAGTCCTGACAGCTGAGTGAGAACTAGACAGGACAGCTCTCTGAGCTCTCTGGACTAGTGGAATATGGAGCAGTGAGGGAAGGAGAACCATCTCCTACTCTACTAGTACCTTTTCCCAAAAATCTAGAGAGCTTGAGAAAAATGGCATGGTCTCGTTGAGAACCACATCTTCCCTTCCTAGCAATCAGAAATAATACACCCTTTCTGCGCATCAATCTATTCATATTGTTGAATGTCTTAGTTCACTTTTTTCTATTATTGTAGAAACAGTAAATAGAATATAGTAGACAGTAGAGACTGAAGGATGGATAATGAAGAAATTAAAGTTTGGCTTTACTTTACAGCTTTAGAGGATGAAATTTCAAGTTCAAGTAGTCACGTATGGTAAAGGCTTCAGTCAACCTCATGATATGGTGGAGGGCATTACACAGTGGGAAGAACAAGGGAAAGTGTGGTGAGATGAGGAGAGCAGAACAGAAGAGTCAACTTGCTGTGTGATTCACTTCACTCTCATAGGGACCAGTCCCGCGAGACCCAGATGATACCAACTCTCTCTCTCTCTCTCTCTCTCTCTCTCTCTCTCTCTCTCTCTCTCTCTCTCTCTCTCTCTCTCTCACACACACACACACACACACACACACACACACACACACACACACACACACAAGTCACTCTGTAGAACACCAGTTAAATTTTTCTAAAACCCAGGGGAAGATATTTCCAGTGTATACTTACTCAGAAATTGATTTTCCAGACTCTAGTTGTATAATAAAGGACGCATCAGGCCCTGGAGACATTCTTGTCTGTATCAGTGAGAAGCAAAGCTAATTAATACACAGGAGAGCTTTTCTTTAGGAAAATACCAGCCCATTGATGCAGATAAGAATAGTGATCCCAGTTTATTGTGTGTATAAATTCTAGTCACATAAATTCAAATTGCCCATGGAAGTGTTTAACCTTTCATGGTCAAAATTGTTACAAGGAACATGATGAGGACTCTATTTTCCTCTCTGTAGATTCTGTTAATATGGATTTGGGTAGAAGAGAAATTGAGCATACGATGCAATCTCAACTAAGCAATGAAGTCATGTCTCATGAGGAAGAAATATGCTTTTCTCCTACTAATTAACCTACCTTTGAAATTCTTGAATCACTAAGTAAAAGCCAAGTGAAGGTTTATGTCCTATAACATTTAGAACTGGCAGTAGAGCATATTTACAAACCACTCTGTTCATTGCATCAGAAATCACTGGAGAACATGGACAACACAATCAAGGTTGAATGATGGGATGAGTGTTTCTCAAAACTAAGGGAAATATTTATAGCCTTTGGTGAAACCTTGTAGTGAAACTTACTATGTGCATTGTGAGCTACTGAAAAAAAATATACATATATGTAATAGGTATATGCATAATGTATAGAAAATTATATATGGTGTATATAGCAGTGTGTATAAAAGAACATTAAACTATGCATTCCTTGAACATAATAATCCACATTGTCAACATTTATACTAAAGGATGAAGGAAAAATAATGTGCACAAGATCATAAAATTTAATTACTTTGGTTATTTTGTAAATGTTTACATAAAGTCTATTCTATATCAGAACCACACTAGGTGCTAGGAGTCAACAGTAAATAAGAAGACAAATGCTAACACATCTTATTCTGGAAATTTAGCAGTTTCTGACAGTCAGAAACTTTCCCTACAATTCTATAAAAAGGACTCGGGTGAAGTTCGGTAGCAGAGCACTAGCTCAGCAGGGGCAGGCCCCAGAATTCATTGCCAGTATTATAAGAAAACAAAAAATGCACATAGCATGAAATGTTAAGGACAATTTAAAGGGCTGTAGGCACGTGTCAGTGGTTAGGAGATTATGTTACTCCTGCAGGGGACCTCGGTTTTCTGTTCCTAGCACCCACATGGTGGCTCATAACCATCACATAACTCCAGCTCCAGGGAATCTGGCATGTGATACATTTACACACCCATACACACAGTCAAAACACTTATATACATACATTATAGTTTAAAGTAAACATTTAAGCAACTGGACTACATTTGGCAGAAAGGTATTGGGAAGACTAGAACCTTTACTCACTGAAGACCAGACACTGGAGATACATACATGCCTGGGGGGTGCTATTTATTATTTTCAATAGTTTATGTATTTGGGTGAAGAGACATGGGCACACAGATGCTAAGGTAGATGTATGGAAGTCAGAGGGCAGTTTGCGCCAGACAACTTGAGTTCAATGGTAAAAGGAGAGAACTGGTTCCCACAAACTGCCAGTTCTCTTCTTTTACCATCAAATTCAAGTTGTCAGGTGCTAACTGCTGAGCCCTCTACCAAGCCTGAGAGCACTATCTTTAGTTTTAAACAATGCTGCCAGCAGTAAGAGAATATGTGGAATAAAATAAAACCATCCAACCAAACTGAACTGATTTTCCCTTCTGGAACTACAAGAGGTACATAGGAGTAAGCCAGTTTTTAAAAATCTGGTCCAAAGAAGTACAAAGGAGAGATATGCATCAATGTCAATGCTGGCTTTGATTGACAGTAGAAAAACGTTCCCTTGAGAGTCTGTGTTTCAAGATGAGGCTTCACAAGAAGCTAGAGATAAGGTCATGCATTTAGAATCTGACATCCTATGATGAGGGCTGTAGTTCTAAGTGGACAGGGTAGCAGCAATGTCCCCAGGCTCCTTGGAAACAAATGCAAATACTCTTACAAAGACTTGAAAACCCCACTTCCTAACATGGAGCTGGGGATTTAGCTCAGCAATAGAATGCCTGTCTAGTATGTACATGGCTCCAGGTTCAAATTCCCCATACTGCATAATCAAACACTACAAAAACTCATTTAGTAGGATGACTAAACTTGCATGAAAGAAAACAGCAACCCCCCCCCCAAAAAAAAAGAAAGAAAGAAAGAAAAGAAGTTAAGAGAAATTAATTTTATTCATTCTCAAATCTCTGATGGGGTTGAAGACCAGATAGTTTAGTTTTACAATTAAGCTTAGTTTTTTAGGGGTTAAGATGTTTTTAAGTCTAGATAGATGTTTTTAGTTGATAGAGATGAGATATGATTTATATTGATTTTTGTTCAGAATTTTAGACTCACCAAGATAGGAAAGATGTTTTCTTCAAGGTTGCCAAATACAAATGGCCAAAATACTATGAATGTAACATTTATATAATACTTTATTTTTTGTGGTTCTTCTTCCTGTATGTAGTTTATTTTATATATGTGTAATAATATAAAGGTATGTATAAAAATATTAATTAAAAAACCCTCAAGTGACAGCACATGTTGGCAAGGATGTGGAGAAAGGGGAATACTCTTCCATTGCTGGTGGGAGTGCAAACTTGTACAATCATTTTGGAAATCAATCTCATATTTTCTCAGAGAATTGGAAATAATGCTACCTCAGGACCCAGCTATATCACTCCTGGGCATATACTGAAAAGATGCTCCACCACACAACAAGGACATTTGCTCAATTATGTTCATAGCAGCTTTATTCATAATAGCCAGAATCTGGAAAAAAACCTAGATGTCAATCAACTGAAGAATGGATAAAGAAACTGTGGTACATTTATACAGTGGAATACTATTCAGATATTAAAAAAACAAGGAAATCTTAAGGTTTTCAGGCAAATGGATGGAACTAGAAAAAAATCATCCTGAATGAGGTAACCCAGTCCCAGAAAGACATGCATGACATATACTCACTTATTGGATATTAGCCCAACATAGCAGTTCTCTTAAAAAATAATTCTTAAATTACTGGAGTACCGGGCTGGAGAGATGGCTCAGAGATTAAGAGCACTGTCTGCTCTTCCAAAGGTCTTGAGTTCAATTCCCAGCAACCACATGGTGGCTTACAACCATCTATAATGAGATCTGATGCCCTCTTCCATTGTTCAGGCAGAACACTATATACATAATAAATAAATAAACCTTTTAAAAAATTATCAGAGTACTTCATACACCACAGAAGATGAAATTTGTCCTTTAGAGATAAATACTTGTCAACTTAAATGCAATTGTTAAAAAGTAGGTTATACAAGGCTGAAGAGAAAATTACATCCTAAGAAGACATGAGTGATCACATGAACTATAATAGAGGCAGACCAACACAAATAAAATAATACAAAGCCAATAATAAAGTTGAGGAATAAAGTTCAGCATTAAGTCTTCTACAAGGAAGTGTTAAGAGAATAAATACCCAGCATTTGAAGAGATAGAGATTAAGAATCTCCTGCGATTTTTTAAGGTGTAAATAGTAATTCCATAAGGGCTTTTATTTGTTTAGTTGGATTTTGCTTTTTATTTTATTTTTATAATTTTCACATTTATTCTTGGAAATCTTCATGTGTGTATACAATATATGTACATAATCTTCCTTGTTTTCCCCTTTAGTGCCTTCTATGGCCTCAACACATATTTCTCCCAACTTCATGTACTTTTTGTTCTCTTTAAACACTATAATCCGCTGAAACTAATTAGTGCTGCTCATATTTTCACTAATGTGGGGTCCAAGCACTGAGGCTTGGGCAATCTACCAGTGGCTACAACCCAAGGAAATGTGACTTTTTCTTATGCCAGTATCCATTAATAGCTGCTCAGCTGGGGTGGAACTTCAGAATCCCACCCCCACCCATGCCGGAATTTGGACTGGCTTCATCTTTTGCAGTCTTGTGCTGGTCACAGCAGCTGCCAAGGGTTTATGAGTGCAACTGCCATGAAAGTGACTCATGTAGTCTAAGTTGGTCTTGAACTTCCTACATACTTGAAGTTAGCCTTGCATTCTTGGCCATTCCACTTCCATTTCAAGGGCCTGGGCTGCATGTGTAAGTCTCAACATCCTGCTGCCTTTGATGGCTTTGTAAATTTATTGTTATAAAAGTATTTGCATAATAGCCAAGGAGAAATGAAAAAAAGAAAAAAAGAAAGAAAAACATGTACTATGCCAATAATTAACTTTGAAGCCATGAGAAAAAAAAAGACAAACAATTTAGAATTCCATACTTTAAAACCATGATGTAAATTAATTCCTTAAAAAAAAAATGGGACAGAATTTGCTAGTAACAGAAATTGGCCTAAAGGATTCTTAGTACATATATTTCAGGAAAAAAAGCCATATGGTTATAAAAGAAAGATCTAAGATTCAAGTATTGTCCATGTGAAGAGCAAATGTGTAGATAAGTGAAGGAAATGTTAAGGATTAAATTCAATGATACAGTGTGTAAAATGCTGAGTTGGTAAGACATCTTATGAGCAGGGTTAGTGGAATGAATGCGGGGTTCATGTGTCAGATAACTGAAAATAAAACACTCTTAGATCCTTACGGCTTGAGAGTCAAGTGAAGGTGAACTTTTATGAATTTAAAGGGCAGAATAGAAAAGATAAAAATTTCAAAATTACCACAAAGGAAAGCAGCTGGGTGGGATGAGGTGGGGAGAACACTAAAAACAGGGCAAATGGCATAAAATAAATGTTGCAAAATTATAAACCTACGAATATTTATTGTAACTGAGATCACAGTGATTAGCAAAGACCATAAAATATAGAAGACAGTCTGAAGGAGGAATAAAAATGTCATGAAAAAGAAATCAGAAGGTACAGAGCACCCATAGATAAATTCTGCCAAAAGTTACAGATAAATTAACAACTGCCAAACTGATGTCAAGGCAAGAATATGGTTACAGATAAAGACATTTACTAGATAGTAACAAAACTGTCAGTTGACCAGGAGAGCTAACAGACGCAGACATCATAGCTATGGACTGTATTAAAGCAAGACTTGACAGAATTCCTAAGAGAAAGGATAAGAATACTCCCAGCAAATGATAGCTCAATAGAAACTGGATGTAATAACAACAGTTTGATCTGTGCAGTTGAAAAACATGATGAATAAGCATATGGAGTATGTCACCAGCCACCCAAAGATGCAACGCTGTTTTCAGTGTGCAAGAAAGATTTATGATTACTGATAACAAATTTCCAAATGGACTATTACACATTGTACTATAATAAAGTAAAATTATCTTATGAATTAACTATGCCACTAAGAAACAAAAAGAAAAAATATAGATTTGGAGCTTTTAAAAACAAGCAGTAATAGGTCAAAGCAGTTATTATGGAAATAGATACCGCTGGGAGGGGGTATTTGGGAATTTTTGCAAGACTCACTAGAAACAGACTGTATTTATCTTTTAAAAAATGAAAGAAAGAAAGAAAGAAAGAAAGAAAGAAAGAAAGAAAGAAAGAAAGAAAGAAAGAAAAGATGAGAGATTGGATGCATTCAGGGTGGTCTGACCATTTTGTGATTCTTCTTGCTTTATGTTTTTTTATTTATGTGTAATAATATAAATGTATATGTTGAAAAGAAATATAATAATAAAAAAGAAAAAGGAAAGGTCTAAAGAGTATGATGAGCATCTAACAAATTATAGAAATAAGAAGAAAATATATTCATGAAAGTAAAAGTGTTTATACAAGAAAACAAATAGAATTTTCAAAGACAACACTGATTTTTTTAAAATTATAGAATGATACAATGAAAACATGTTAATAAAAATAAGAGATAAAAAGAAGACATCAATTAGGAGTGAAAATGAAGACAGAACTGTACATAAAGCAATGATTGAAAAGATGAAGTCCATGGACGATTATGCCAATAAATTTTAATAAGTAAATGGAATGAACAAAATACTACAAAAGATAACATTGAATTCATAATCAGTCTGATTTCAACAAAAATATTATCCCTGATTTTCTTACAGATCAGTGCTACAATAACACTTGAAATGTAGATATACTCACCATCACGTAAATCCATCTGAGGAAGAGGCTGAGTGAAGGAGTCAGAGAGAGCTGCACAAAAAGGGAAATTATTCGTTCATTTCACTCATAAAATACATGAAGTGTTCTAAACAAAATGTACCCTGAACTCAACAATGTGCTATCAAAGATTATAACTTCTAATAATCCTAGCAGAAAAAAAGTTATTTCAAATAAGAACATCTTTGTTAGGATCACGGGTTAAGAAATTTCATTGTTCCCATTAATTTCCAATATTTCTAGCATTTAAAGAGAAAGTCCTAAGGCACACTGTAACTATTTCACTGTATTTATTTTAAGTATACAAATGCTATGAAAATTAAGACAATCTCAATAAAATGTATTGTGTGTTAAAAAACAAATAAGAATGTCTACTAAAATGTAAATAATAACCAGTTAATAGATTAAAGACATATTACCAGCAAGTATCAATTTGAACAGTGTCAGTTTAGATTGAAAGTGTGCCAGATTTATTAACATCACAATTAACAGACTTTTTAACTAAGTTGCTGATTGTGTTAATAATATAGATGGCTGTTCTTTTAAAAAAAAGAGTTGATTAATCATTTTTCTGTTGTAATTTTATAACTTTTCCTGTAAATTTTGGAGTTGATGAACATTTCAACAGATATGCAAGAATGCAAACAGATTTTAAAAGCACTGTTTATTTCTCTAAAAATAAACACAATTTGTCCTTCCAGAAGAAGAGAAAGAAAGAAAAACATTTGATCAAGTATGTTCATAGCACTTTTATTTGTAATAGCCAGAATCTGGAAACAACCTAGAAGTCCCTCAACTGAAGAATGGATAAAGAAACTGTGGTACATTTACACAATGGAATACTACTCAGCCATTAAAAACAAGGAAATCATAAAATTTTTCAGGTAAATGGATGGAACTATAAAAGATCAACCTGAGTGAGGTACCCAGACCCAGAAAGACACACATGGCATGTACTTATTTATAAGTGAAAGTTAGCCATTTAGTACAGGATAAATATACTGCAATGTACAGACCCAAAGAAGATAAATAACAAGGAAAACCCAAGAGAGGATGCTTAAATGTCACTCTGAAGGGGAAATAGAATAGACAGAGGTAGTGTTTGAAGGGAGGGCATGAAGTAGGAGAGGGGGTGTAGAGAAATAAGAGTGAAGATCAGACCTGGGGAGAGTATGGGTGGGGGTGGGGTGGGGGAGGGGTGGGAGGACAAAAGGCATGCAGAGAAAAGGGGAGGGGATGAAGGACGGGGCTATCATGGGGACATGATGTGAATAAATAAATTAATTAAAAATAGTACCCAAAAAGAGCAAGGTTGAGGGATGTCCTACTCAAAGGGAATCACACCTAGTGAGGTGTTTATCCTAAGTTTTACCCAAGCCCTCATAGGCCACTGAACCATGGTCCTAGCAGGCCTGACTACCTCTTGATCATAAAGCAAAATTGGCATAATACATATAGTTGCCTGCAGAAGGCAAGAGTTACAAGGTCACAGAGGCCCCCACCCAGATATTTAGCAAAGCTCGGGAGCCCATGCAAGCATGGCTTCCAAGTGTCCACAGGGAAAAGCTGGAGACGAAAGCAAAGGGCTAGGGGGAATAACCTCCTTATCTCTTTCCTTTTAGCTTTGAGGATTTGCATTACCAATATTATTTTTTTTAGTTGAAAATGACCTAAAGATCAAGACATTTGGAGAAAAATAATTAAAAATGGGAAATATGATTGTCTATAGAAAAGTATAAAATGAATGAATGCTCCTATGGTTTTTAAGAAAAAGAAAAATATTTATGATTCGGATGAAAGATTCTTGCCCACAGCATCATTTCCCACACCCTCTGTAAACTTCAAGCCTCCACTGCCATTAGGAGTTTATAAAATATGCATGCATGAAGACACAGATGGGAATGCAATATACCAACGAGAACATTGTGTGAGGAAGTGGTACATGGCTGAAATTTGGGGTTCTTTTTCAGAAGTGTTAACTATGTCCTCATTAAATAGTTTGAGAACTTGCTGGTACTATCAGTGAGTTCTATAAGCAAGGAGAGTTTTCCTTCTTATTAAATCTGTATTTCCTTTCCCAGAGTAGAAACTGAGTTTTCATTGTGAGTGAAAGATGAATGAGTTTCTCACGTGTTCTGGAAGGAAGGCTGCTGGTGTTCTAGCAGGAAGGGTGCACCATCAACGAGGAAGAGTAGGGTCTTCAGTGCTACCTTAGGATTCGGCAGTGTTAACAGAGTGAATTTTCTGGAATTTTCTCCGCTGAACAATGTCGGAAGGATTGAACTATTTGCTTTGGCATTTTCAAGGCACAACTACAGAGAAGAGAGGGTGGTAATTGGCCAAAATAGTAACTAGGAATAAAGATAAAATTAAAGTGAGGTTTACTGTTTTTCTTTTAGGATATGAGTGTAGAAAAGGCATTTTGGAAGTTGTTTATTTTTTAACATCTTAAATTTTCTTTCATAAATGTGATGAAGGAAAACAGCATACCTCAGATTATACTGAATTTTATTTCTTTTAAGATCTTTGTCAATTCCTTTCATGTGTATTCCTATAGCACTGTGAATATATTATTTCTTGCTCTGCTTTTCATATTTAATATTATTTTTACTCTATTTTGTATGTGTTTTAATTACTCACTTGCACAATAGTCCTCCGTACTGATTGCCTGTAATTATTTTTACTATCAAAGCTTTGCCATACACAAAACTTTCATATACACTGAATTTTCTTTTTTAAATAATAAAAAAGAAAATCTGCATATACAGGTTTTTCTCCATTGAATGATTACCTTGTAGAAGATAGAAAGGAAATTCTGAGTCAAAAGTGGGAGTTTTTTTAACTTTGATAGACATACTTAGATTTTCTTATAAAAGAGTAATGGAAAATCTATTGCCTCGTCTGTCCCTCTGGAGTGGTCTGGGCTCACTTGTGATTCTAGGATTAACTTGTCATTCTCAGTGTGTTGAGGTTTTACAGGGAGAATCCAATGAATGGGTGAGTTAGGACAAGAAAAATGATAGAGCAATCACTCCTTACATTGTTATCTTCTTTGATGACTATAAAATGTGGCTCGGTTTTGTTGTACCCATTTACTAATAACGACAGAGATTAAATGGCTGTTACAAAGTCACTCAGAGACTGAGCTACAGGCTTCAGCTGACAGTTACCTCAGTGTGCAGACCACTGTGCCAGGATGGCCTCAGGTAAATGCTTGAAAGATCAAGTTAGGGCTTGAGATGAGGTATGGTGCATAGTAACACATTTTCTCTCCAACTGCATGAGCTTTGGCAAATCTTATAAACATCCTGAATTTTAGTTTTGAAGTAGAAAATGAAGGTGCCAGTTGTATTTGCTACATGTTGTTTCTGTGACAAAATAATCTGACAGACAGTCTATGTTAAGGACGGGGTAGGTGCAGTCAGGTACCATCATTTAGTTCCTGTTAGCCAGGTACACACGTCCAGATTCTCTTAAGTTTATCAAGGAAGTTGTATGCTTTCTTGACAGTGTGACTAAACACCTGTAAAAAGAAGCTTGATGAAGGAAAGGCTCATTTTAGCTCACAGCCTGGGGTTGCTATTATGATGTCTGGGAAGGCTTGACAACAGAAACATAAGGTAGCTTGGACCCATTGTGTCTGCAGCCAGGAAGCAGAGAGCAGTGAACAATGATGCTCAGCTCATTTTTTTTCTTTTTATTCAGCCTGAGACTCCAGTCCTTGGATAGTACTGCTCATAGTCAGCCTAAGTTTTCCAGCCTCTATTAACCTACTCTAAACACCGCCTCATTGATAATGCCCCACAATTTGTCTCTTTGCTGCTTTTTGATAAGATCAAGTTGACAATCAGCATTAACCATAAAGAAGTCAACACGATCAACCATAAGCACTGCTTTTCTCGTCATGAGGTTCCACAGCATCAACTCGTCCATCTGGCCCAAGGACATCCTGCATCCCCAACACACATCTTCCTTTTGTGTCAGCAGTTCTCACTTATGAGAGAACAAAGAGCCTAGTTTTGTGATTTTGATGTGTGTTGTCGTGTTCCTCACCATTGTTTTAGCTCTCCATTATAGATCCAAACAACAAGATTTGATTCTTCTTCATTCTGTCTTGTCTTTGCCTTCCAGACTATTTGATGTATGATGTCATTCTGCGGCAGAGCTAGGCATGAGTCATAGAAACAAACTTGTACTGGGGCATTATTCAACATTACAGGCTCGTTGCTCTGTGAGACGCAATGAGATGTGTTGTTATACAGAATTTCACTGAATGGTTGTCTAAAGAGAAAGTGTTAGTGCTGAGAACTTAGAACACAACGGATCATGCTTATAGTACATGTTTGGGGAAGAGCAACAGTTTGGAAATGAAAAACAATAGGCCATTTCTGTGTTTGATCTGTTTTATGTGGCTCCAGATCCATTAACTAGAAAAATTTTCCTAGATAAAAAATAAAAAAAAAAAAAGTTGATCATGTATTAAGCCAGCCATGTTTGGTTAATCTAAATGATATTAGGGAAGAAGTGGGCTGGACAATGACAGTTTTTTCTCTTTAACTATAATAATTCTGTGTTAAAGATGTACTTTCTTAGTCTCCTTATTTTTATTTCAAATTATTGTCTGTAGTGCTGGGGGTCAGAGCCAGGGCACTCTGGGCAAACCCGCCTATGATTGTCTTATATTCTAGCACACATTTTCATGTATAGGTCAGTTAATGTGTCATTTACAAAGGCTCCTGTTAAATTCAGAATTTGGACTGTACAAGTGTGCACTTCTACCAAAAATGGAGGAATATTCCTTTGCTCCACATCTTTACTGGCATGAGCTGTCACTTGAGAGATCTTAGCCATTCTGATGGGTGTAAGATGGAACCTCAGAATTAGAATCATTTTGATTTGCATTTCCCTGAGCACTAAGGATGCTGAACATTTATTTGTATGCTTCTTAGGCATTTGAGATTTCTCTGTTGAGAATTCTCTGCTTAGTTATGTACTCCAGTTTCAATTGGGTTATTTGGTTTGTGGTATTTAATATCTTCAGTTCTTTATATATTTTGGATATTAACCTTCTGTAGGACATAGGGTTGGTGAGGAAATTTTTCCAATCAGTAGGCTGTTGTTTTGTTCTATTGACAGTGTCCTTTGCCTTACAGAAGCTTTTCAGTTTCATGAGGTCCCATACATCTGGAGGTTTCTCAGAAAATTGAAAATAGATCTACCTCAAGACTCAGCTATACCATTCCTGGGTATATACCCAAAACATGCTTCACCTTACCACAAGGACACTTGCTCAACTTCGTTCATTGCAGCTTAATTCATAATAGCTAGAAAACGGAAACAACCTAGATGCCCCTCAACTGAAGAATGGATAAAGAAACCGTGGTACATTTACACAATAGAACACTACTCAGCTACCAGAAACAAGGAAATAATGTAATTTGCAGGCAAATGGGTGGAACTGGAAATGATCATCCTGAGTGAGGCAACCCAGACCCAAAAAGACATGCTTGGTATGCACTCACTTACAAGTGGATGTTGGCATAGTGTTATTGTGTACAGTTTACCCTTGTTCATTCAGATGCTGGTTTCTCTACCCCACTATCTGGGCATTACATTGTGATGTTTTTCCTAAGTGTTTCTTGTCTCAAGTTTGTGTAAACATGTCACTATTTGTTTTTTGTATTGCCAATGAAAGCCAACTAGCCAATGTTGAGCAATGCAGAGAGTAGGGTGGGACATCCTGGGCCAGTGAGGGGAGGAGAAAAAACAGAAAAGAGCAGGAGGGATGCACATGGAGAGGACCAGGAAACACCAGGAGAAATGAGCTGGACATAAGAGATGAGTAAAAAGCAAGTACAGTGTGGGAAATCTGAATGGGAGGAAGCTAAACTAGCTTTGAGATTTAGGATGGAGTAATTATTGCTCAATATTGTGCTCTAGGCTAATTAATTAGATCCTGGTCCCTCTGTGTGGTTATTTATGTATATAACTTGTTAAAGAGTAACCATTGATTTATTAAAATAATAAATCAATGTTAAATATTAATAATCATTCAACAGTGGATATCAGGCATAAAGTACAGGATAACCATGAAACAATCCATAGACACAAAGAAGCCAAGAATGGCCCAAGAAAAGATGCTTGAATCTCACTCAGAACAGGAAATACAATAGATATCCAGAGTAGAGGGAACTGGGTGGGAGAGAGGGGTGGGAAGAATAACTGGGATGAGGATCTGGTAGGAGGAGAAAGAAGAAGGGGACAAAGAGAGGAAGGACCAGAAGAGAGAAAGAAATCAGCTGTGAGGCATCTCTGGGACAGGGGAGGTAGCTGAGACTCCAAGCAAAGGGTTTTAAGGAGCAAGAAGTCTGCACCTCTGTAGCCAGGTGGGACTTCCAGTGGAGGGAGGAAACATCAACCCACCCACAGAACTTTCTACCCAAAATGTGTCTTGTCTACAGGAAGTGTAGGGGTAAAGATGGAACAAAGTTTGAGAGAATGGCAAACCAGTGACTGGCCCAACTTGACGTCCATCCCATGGGAGAGAGCCGTCCACTCTCACTATTATTGATTCTCTGCTATGCTTGAAGACAAGAGCCTAGCATAACTATCTTCTGAGAGGCTTCCTCAGGCAGCTGATGGAGACAGATGCAGAGACCCACAGCCAAACCAGTAGTCCGAGTTTGGAGAGTGCTCTGGAAGAGTGGAAGGAGGGACAGAGGGAGATGGAGGAGGGCAAAGACACCACAAGAAGACCTACAGAGTAAACTAACCTGGGCCTTTGGGCTCACAGAGACTGAAGCACTAACCAAAGAGCAGGCATGGACTGAGCCGCCCATGCCCCACTACACATCCGTAGCAGATGTGCAGCCTGGTCATCATGTGGGTCCCCTAGCAATAGGAGTAGGAGCTGCCTCTGATTCTGTTGGGTTCCTTTCCCCTAGGTGGGCTGCCTTGTCACTCCTTGCCAGAGAGGGTATGCTTAGCCCTGCTGTGACTTGAGGTGCCAGGGTAGATTGTTGCCCCTTGGGGGCCTCCCCTTCTCTGGGAGGAGGGAAAAAAGGAATAGTAGGAGAGAGAAATGGAGGTGGGACTGGGAGGAGAGGAGGGAGGGGGCTAGGGTCAGGCTGTAAAGCAATTTAATGAATAAATAAAGGGAAACTTAGAAATTGGGGAGCAGACATGAAAATTTAGTCTTTAAGCTACCCATATCACATTTGTGTTTTCTTATTTCTCCCTAAGTGCCTTATATTCCCACCATTCGACTTAAGTGTGCTAATATCGAGGAACATCAGTGTCTGTATGCTGACAAAGGCACAGCAAGACCTGCCTCAGGCAGCCTCTCAGGACCATTGAGCCTCGCCAGAGTGTGTTCTCCCCAGGGTTACAGGGTTACAAGCTTTGTTGCCTGGTTTTCCTCCTTTCACCAGCACCCGCAGTCTCAGGATGAAAACTGCAGCTTGTAGAACTCCTTTGAGTGTCTTCTTTTTTTTTTTTTTGACATTTTTTTATTAATTTATTCATATTACATCTCAATTGTTAGCCCATCCCTTGTATCCTCCTTTTCTTTCCTCCCTCCCGCTTCCCCCCTACTCCCTTCCCCTATGTCTGTGACTGAGGGGGACCTCCTCCCCCTGTATATGCTCCTAGGGTATCAAGTCTCTTCTTCGTGACTTATTATCTTTCCTCTGAGTGCCACCAGGCCTCCCCATCCAAGGGACATGGTCCGATATGGGGCACCAGAGTTTGTGTGAAAGTCAGATCCCCTTCTCCACTTAATGGTGGAAAATGTCCTGTCCATTGGCTAGACTGGGTAGGGGTTCAAAGTTTACTGCCTATATTTTCCTTGGCTGGTGCCATAGTTTGAGGAGGACCCCAGAGCCCAGACCCGCCTGTAGTTTTCCAGGACCCTCTGGATCCTTCTATTTTCTCATTCTCTCAGGCTTCTCACACCTAAAGTCTCAATAGGATTTTCTCCCCTCTGACCCACTTTCCTGGTAGGTAAAGTTTTTCATGGGGGTGTACCCCTTGGACTAGTGTCTCGATATAAGTGAGTATATACCATTTGACTCTTTTTGCTTCTGGGTGAACTCACTCATTATGATAATTTCTAGTTCAATCCATTTGTCCACAAATTTCTGGAATTCCTTGTTTTTAATAGCTGAGTAGTATTCCATAGTGTAAATATACCACAGTTTCTTTATCCATTCTTCTACTGAGGGACACGTAGGTTGTTTCCATGTTCTGGCTATTATGAATAAGGCAGCGATGAACATGGTTGAGCCTATGTCCCTGTTGTGTGGTAGTGCATCTTCTGGGTATATTCCAAGGAGTGGAGTGTCTTCAACAGAGAGATGTGCAGGCAAAGATAGCTTCTACTTTTCACATTTGGAAGCCGATGTGTTTGTCACTATCTTTTAAAATACGTGGCTTTTTATGGAATTTGTTTTTTTTCCTAACAAAATTAAAGAGGGATTATGAGATTTTTCTACATAGACCCTGCCTGACAGAGGGATAGCCAACCCTTTCTTTTATCAACATCACCCAGCAGAGTGGTTCCCTAACACTGATAAATCCAGACTAATGCATCATATTGCCCAAGCCCACAGTTCCCATAAGTGTTCCTGCTTGGCTTGTAGACTTGCATTTGTACAAATGCAAAATAACTTAGGTCTGATGTGACAGGATCATAGGATATTTATATTGCCCTGCAACTCCTCTGTGACTTGGTTAGTCGTGCCTTCCAACCCCTCAGCTCTGTCAAATGCTAATATTTTTGTTTTCTTCTTGGTTGCCTCTTCTAGACGTCACCTGGCTGGAATCATAGAGAATGTAACCTTTTTAGGCGTTTTCTTAAATATACAAATGTGTATTAGTCTTTATTCTGTGGTTTTTTTTTTTTTACATAGTTTTTGGCACCAGCTAGTAGACCCACCACAGTTTTATCTAATTCCCCACTTTCTTAAAGACATTCTAGTTGCTTCCACTAGTAGTCATAAATAAAGTTTCTTTAATTTCACATGTATTTTAGTTCTTTTGTTTATTTTCATATTTATTGCTGGTTTTGAGCCTTTTAAAGGCTTTACTTTTATTATACTTATTTGTTTATCTGGCCCGGAATTGAAGCATGCCATGCCACAGTGTGCATCCAGAGTGCAGAGGACAACTTGCAGGAACTGGTTCTCTCCTTCTACCGTGGGAATTCCTTGAAGGAGCCAGAATAATAAGTGTTTGGAATATGAAATACAAAATAATAAGCTCATAAAGTTTTAATAAAATGTTTAATATATTTCATGCCTAGGGAAGAAAAAAATGTAAAATTTTAAGTTTTCAAATTGCATATTTATATGAACTGAACATTATTCTAGGAGTGTCTGGCTTCTTTTACACACACACACAACACACACATGCGCGCGCGTGCGCACACACACACACACACACACACACACACACACACACATCTTTTTCCACATACCACCACTTTGTTTGGACTGAGCGAGCATATTTTGAACACGTGTGGGCCTGATAAGTATTCACTTCTCAGAGCATTTGCAGTTCTTGTTTGATCTGTTTTGTGAGGGTGGGTGAGGGTGGATGAGGGTGGGGTCTACTAAGTCCTTGTGGCTCTCCTGGGGGAAGAGACTACACTTCCCTTATCTCTTAGGTGGCTTTAGCTGATGCACAGTTATGGTGGGCCCTCTGAGATGGAGAACACTTCCCTGGGTCCAGCAGCTCCTTTTAAACAGCAGCAATCAATCCAGGATGGAAATGCATACTCAGTATCTAGATCCCTATACCACATCACACCTTAATATAAATAAAAGTATGAGTGTGTGTGTGTGTGTGTGTGTGTGTGTGTGTATGTGTGTGTGTGTGTGTGAAATTTAAATATAAACTAAAGACAAAATATAGACACAGTCAGCATTTTTTTTCTAATTCTGAGACACATTTTCGGGTGTAAACCAATAGCTGAGACATTTTCTAAGATGTCTGTTTCCCATGCTGGAGTTGCCTGAAAACAAGCATTTGCATCCCTGCATAGTTTAGTGGGTGCCTGTCCCTGTTCAAGGTGGCAACAGTTGGAGCAGGGGCCTGCATGATGTGGTTAGGGACAGGAGCAGTGGCCTGGATGGACGTAGTTAGGGATGACTGAGGAACTAACCATGGAAAAGCAGAAACAGTGGAAGAATTTCGTGCAGGGAATTGAGGGAACAATTTCCCAAGAATAAGTCAGACAAGTGATGTTCTCTCCCAGGGTATGTGATGAGTCCCCATCTCTTATTGGTTCTAATCAAATATATCCACTGGAAGAATTTAAACTATTTCAATCTTTTCTTCCCTAGGCAAGGAATGCATTAAATGCTTTTTCTTTTTCTTTATCTCTCATATATTACATGCTGACTGCAATTCCCCTTCTTCCTCTATCCCAGAACAACTCCCTCACCTCTTCTTTGCCCCTGATGAAATCCACACCCCCCACCTCCCCTCAGAAATGATCAGGCCTCCCAGGGACATCAACTAAATTCAACATAACAAGCTACAATAAGAGCAGGCACATATTCTCACATCAAGGCTGGACAAGGCAACCCAGTAGCAGGAACAGAGGTCCCAACACAGGCAAAAGAGGCAGAGAGAGCCCCGCTGCCACTGCTGGGAGTCCCAGGAGAACACCCAATGACTCAACCATGACATATGCAGAGGACCTACGCCAGACCCGTACAGGCTACCTGATCTCTGTGATCCCACTTTAGTCCTGGTCAACTGATCCTGTGTGTGCAGTGTTTTTGTGGTACCTTCTGGCTCCTCCAAGTTTTCCTCCCTATCCTTTGTAAGACACCTCAAGCTTTGCCTAATATCTGCCTGTGGGACTCTGAATCTGTTGCCATCAGTTGCTGGATGACGTCTCTGTGATGGCAATTACGCTAGGCTCTCCTTCCAGCACAGTATGTAGTCATGACAAACTGTAGGTTAGAAGTTGTGTGCCCGGGTTGGTTCCTCCACTTGAGGCCTTGTCTGGATAGAGAGGAAGGCTGCTTTCAGGCTCCATGTGCCATATTACTTGGAGTCTTTGCTAGTGTCACCCTCTTGCGTGCCATACATTACCATTGTGCTAGGTTCCTATCTCAACACTGAAATGCCCCGCCAAAATTCCAGTTGTCTCTCCCAGTATTTCCTCCCATCTGATCTCTCCTGTTCCCATCTTCACCTGGCCCAGTCCACACATGAAATCTATTCTAGTTGCCCTTCCTAGGGAAATTCATGAGTTCCCCCACTCCACCCCTTGGGCCCTCCTTGTTACTTAGTAGCATGCTTACCTTTTGATTTACAGCTAATGTCCACTAATAAGTGAGTATATACCATGTTTGTCTTTCTGGGTCTGGATTATCTTACTCGATGTTATTTTTTTTCTAGTTCCATCTATTTGCCAGCAAATTTCATGATGTCAATTTTAACAGCTGAGTAATATTTCATTATATATATTTTTAAAAACTCAGGAAAATAGACACTAACTAAATAATCCAATTAAAAGTAGGGTGCAGCTCTAAACAGAAAATTCTCAACAGAAGATCTCAATTGGCAGAGAAACATTCAGATGAGTGTTCAAATTCCTTAGCAATCAAGGAAATGCAAATCAAAACAACTTTGAGATTTCATCTTACACCTGTCAGAACGGCTAGGATCAAAACCACAAGTGACCACTCATGCTGGTGAGGATGTGGAGCAAGGGGAACACTCCTCCATTGCTGTTAGGTGCACAAACTTGCACAGTCACTTTGGAAATCAATATGGCAGTTTCTCAGAAAATTGGGAATCGATCTACCTTAAGACCCCGCTATACCACTCCTGGGCGTATATGCAAAGGGCATGCCATTCTACCACAGGGACACTTGCTCAACTATCTTCATAGCAGTTTTATTCATAATAGCCAGAAGCTGGAAAAAAACTAGATATCTCTTAACTGAATAATATATTAAATGTTTTATTCAGAATTTGTGGAAAATTTTCTTGATTTGCCAGTATTGTTGGTAAAGCTATTTCTTGTAAATTTAGAGATATTTGGTTTTGTTAAACCAATCATAATTATTAGCAAATTCCTATTCACAATCAATATGAAAAAAATTAACTAAGTCATTGGGTCTTAATTAAATATAAAATGTCTCACTTGACATCCATCAACAGAAATGACTCTTTTTAAAATCCATTTGGATCATTTGTCACCATTTGAAATATCATTAAAAAGTAAGAAATTACAAAAATTTTTATTGAAGTCACTTAAGAATTTATGAGATAATTAGCTACATGGTTTCTATTTGGGAAAATAGCATGTCATTTTTAGACAGTAAATTTTAATTAACATGGGCAAATTTTATATAAATCAATTAAACACATGTAAATGCCTTGTACATGCCCTGACTTCTCAGTTTGAGTGACATATGTATTAAGTGTGTTCCAGAGACCAATGTCTGCCTTTAGACATAACAAATGCACATGTGAAAGTTCATGGAGAACCTGGGATGGGCCATCAGAAAGGAATGAATCCGGGAAGTAAAGTATCAAATAAGTACGAGTTATATAAGTCAAGAAAAGCTTGTAAGAGAATGAGAAATGTGACCTGATATTGAGATGATGAGCTTTGTCATATTTTGCTTGTTTGTTTATTTGGTTGGTTGGTTGGTTGGTTGGTTGGTTTTTCAAGACAGGGTTTCTCTGTGTAACTGTGGCTGTCCTGAACTCACTACGTGACCCGGCTGGCCTCAAACTCAGAGATCTGCCTGCCTCTGCCTCCCGAGTGCTGGGATTAAAGGCGTGCGCCACCACGCCTGACATGCTTTGTCATGCTGTGAGATGGGGGGAACAAACAAAGAAAGCGTGAGAGATTGGACCTAGAGACGGGGAGAAGGTCAGAGACCAGTGTAGGGACAAGACAAGTAGATAACTGCATCATGGCCAAAGAAAAACTATTAATCGTGTTTATCAATGGGGTAAAAACACTGCTTTTTTTTTTTTTTTTTTTTTGGTCGTTTAGCCCCAGCAACACTGGTCAGATAAAGAACTATGAAAACTCCAAGCTCAATAATTTCCTTCTCTTGTGGCCATAAATAACATGGTTGTTTTATTTGTTTGTTTATTTTTAATTTTTTGTGTTTCTTTTTCTTTGCTCACTTTCTTCTCCAGATATTCTGACTCCTGCTGCCTTGAGTTCACCTTCACAGCAGCTACCCAGCAACAAACATATAGCTCTACCTTAAATAAAATAAGCTTAGTTTAAAAATGGCCTCTTAGGATGTTGAGACGGACTTTCCCTTCCACAACTCAAAAACCAGTTCCTGTTTTCCTTTAAGTCACATTTCCTTGATCATTTTCTTCTTTCCTTAGTTCTGTTCTTTCTTTTTTTAGAAAATCAGAGAACTCCTACAGCTGATAAACACCTTTAGCAAAGTAGCTGGATACAAGATTAATTGTTTAAAAATCAGTACCCTCCTGTATACAAACAGCAAATGGGCTGAAAAAGAAAGCAGGGAAACCACACCCTTCACAATAGCCACAAATAATATAAAGTATCTTGGTGCAGCTCTAACCAGGCAAATGAAAGGCCTGTGTGACAAGAATTTCAAGCCTCTGAAGAAAGAAATTGAAGAAGCTATCAGAAGTTGGAAAGATCTCCCATGCTCACAGATTGATAGGATTAAACTGATAGTAAAAGTGGCCATTTTACCAAAAGCCATCCATACATTTAATGCAATCCCCATGAAAATACCAACACAACTCTTTACAGACCTTGAAAGAACAATTCTAAACTTCATATAGAAAAACAAAAAAGCCCAGAATAGCTAAAGCAATTCTATACAACAATAGAACTTCTGGAGGTATCTCCATCTCTGAATTCAAGCTATACTACAGAGCAATAGTGATAAAAACTGCATGGTACCAGAATAGAAATGTATTGGTTGATTAATGGAATCAAATTAAAGACCCAGAAATCAATTCACATACCTATGAACATTGATTTTTTGACAATTGAGCCAAAACCATACAATGAAAAAAAGGCATCATCATCAACAGATGGTGCTGATCTAACTGGATGTCTACATGTTGAAAAATGTGAATAGATCTATATTTAATCACTCTGTACAAAACTCAGGTCCAAGTTGATAAAATGTTTTAACATAAAACCAGATATACTAAATCTAATAGAAAAGGGGAAGAGCCTTGCATTCACTGACACAGGAGACAACTTCCTGAACTGGACACCAATAGCTCAGGCTCTAAGATCAACAATTACAAATGGGACCTCATGAAACTGAAAAGTTTCAGTAAGGCAAAGGACACTGTTAATAGAACGGAAAGGCACTCTACAGATTGGGAAAAGATCTTCACCACATGCTACGTCCAACAAAGGGCTAATATCCAAACTATATAAACAGACCTTGAAAGAACAATTCTAAATTCTTTCAAGGTCAAAATTTAAACACCAACTAAGAAAACAAGCCAATTAAAAAATGGGGCTCAGAGCTAAAGAGGGAATTCTCAACAGAAGAATTTTGAATGGCTGAGAAGCTTTTAAAGAAATGCTCAACACCCTTAGTCATCAGGAAAATGCAAATCAAAAGGACTCTGAGATCTCAACTCATTCCCTAACTTCTTTAGCATATGTAGGTGCACAGCATATAAAACTGAAAGCACATTCCCCTCATTGTTCTGCATCAAATGATATATTTAATACTTTTGAGTACATTTTGACATCTAATTATTACTGAAATTCGACAATCAGTATTAAGCTTTACTCTTGGTATTTTCCATTCCTTGCATTTGGACAAATGTGTAATGTCATGAATCCATTAGTGTCACGCAAGCATTTCCTAATTTTTAAAAGTCCTCTGTGCTCCACTTCTTCCTCGCTCCTCTATTTTCTGACACAGCTGTCAGTCACTTTTAATTTTTTATTTTCAGCTTAGCTTTCCATAGAGTACCTGTTTTGTTCTATTTTTTTCCTTATGATACGTTTGCTTCATGATTATTCTATTTCAAAATGTAACCAAGGACCTTTGGGATATCTCCATCACTACAGCACTTGTGATGAAAACTTGAGGGCATTAGTTTTATCTCCAGAGTCCATTTTTTAAAATAAAAGCCTAAAGTCTGGCATGATGGTGCATGACTGTCATCCTAGCATTGGGAGATGAAGAAAAGATCTCAGCTGTGCACCAAACCAGCCTAATCAGCAACTCCAGGCCAACAGGATTCCTGCCTGAAAAACAAGGTAGATGATGCCAGTGGAACAATATTTGAGCTTGATCTCTATCCTCTATATTAAAGTGGAGAGAGAGAGAGAGAGAGACAGACAGACAGACAGACAGACAGACAGAGACAGAGAGACACACACACACACACACATACACAGACAGACAGACAGACAGACAGAGGGCCAGAGGCATACAGAGACATACAGAGACATATAAAGTTATACAGAGACATACAGAGGCATACACAGACATATAGAGGCATACAGAGACATATGCAGACATATATAGACATACAGAGACATACATAGACATAGAGAGGTATACCGAGACACACAGAGACATACACAGGAATACAGAGACATAAGCAGAAATATATAGCCATACAGAGACATACAGACAGAAGTAGTCAAATCCCAATCAAATTAGCAGTTTGGAGTTTTCAATGGACAAAATGCTCCTTAGACAGTAGGGCCTAGATCAGCTAGCCCTAGAACCAGAGCTCCAGCAGTGTGGGCATCTAGCCCTCCTGTTTGTGGAAACAGGAAAGACATATGTAATTTAGTCTCACAGCATTATTATACCCCACCATTGTTTTGTGGGTAAATCATCAAGTTAATTCAAATGTAATTAGAAATAATTGATTTCAGTAATTTTATTTTATACCTAACCCCATAGGCTCAGCCTGTTTCATTTTCTGTTGCCATAGGAACAAGTAAATAAATTAATGGAATTTTCTGGATGTGATGGAAATAATTTATTTGATGTATTGTTTTCCATTTCATAACGGAACACTTGTCAAACTGAAGGGTTAGAATTTTCCCATCAACTTTAAATATCATAATTTTGATACTATGTACTCTCCCTATCATTACTTTCACAGATATTAGAAATTTTTGGCTTTGATTCATTATTATAATATTAATGCTGGACGGAGAACATTTGCATTTTATTTTCTTTCACACGAACTGCATAGCAATCAGATAACTACTTAATAGTGCCCATTTGTAGGTATGACAGGTGCAGGAAGGCAGGGGCTTGTTTTCAACCAAATCATGGGAAATTTCTAATATATAATAAAGTTTTGCAAGTTAACCTGGGAGCATAAATAAATCTTTTTCTAAGCTTGGAGCAAAAATTCAAGCCAAAGACCAGGAAGACCTCCTCTTACACATGCCCATGGAAAGGGGGACGTTTTAGGACCTGCTCCTGCACTGTGAATCTTGTATTGAAACTGAGCAGCACAAGGCTGCAAGAGAGCAGCTCCCTATGGGTACAGAGATCCCCAGAAACTCTGTCTTGTCTTCAACCAAGTCAAGTTTGGGAAGCTGAGAAAGGTGCACTATTAGGGCTTTTTTTTTTAAAGCCATTTTAAAAAAATCAAATGCTTCTCTCATCTAGAGTCCCAATAGGATGTCCTCCCCTCTGTCCCAGTTTCCTGGTAAGTGAAGGCTTTCGTGGGACATGCTCCTTGGGCTAGTATGCAGATATAAGTGAGTATATACCATTTGAGTCTTTCTGCTTCTGGGTTAACTCACTCATTATGATCATTTCTAGCTCAATCCATTTATCCACAAATTTCGAGAATTCCTTGTTTTTAATAGCTGAGTAGTATTCCATAGTGTATATGTACCACAGTTTCTTTATCCATTCTTCTACTGAGGGACACTTAGGCTGTTTCCATGATCTGGCTATTATGAATAAGGCTGCTAGGAACAGGGTTGAGCAAATTTTCTTTTTGTGTGCTGGAGCATCTTCTGGGTATAATCCAAGGAGTGGAATAGCTGGGTCTTGAGGATAGATGAGAGAAGCATGTGAGAATAGCAAAGTAGAAGGATCCAGAGGGTCCTAGAAACCTACAAGTAGAACATTATGATAGGCAGATTTGGGCCCAGGGGTCCTTCTCAAACTAAGGTACCAGCCAAGGACAATACAAGCAGTAAACTTTAAACCCCTACCCAGATCTAGCCAATGGACAGAACATTCTCCACAGTTGAGTGGAGAGTGAGGTATGACTTTCTCACGTACTCTGGTGCCTCACATTTGACCATGTCCTCTGGAGGGGGAGACCTGGTGGCACTCAGAGGAAGGACAACAGGTTACCAAGAAGAGACTTGATACCCTTTGAGCATATACAGGGGGAGGTAATCCCCCTCAGGAACAGTCATAGGGGATGGAAATAAGAGGAAAATGGGAGGGAGGGAAGAATGGGAGGATACAAGGGATGGGATAACCATTGAGATGTAACAAGAATAAATTAATTTTAAAAAATGAAAAAAAAATCACACACACACACACACAAATCAAATGGATGTACTTGTGATCAATTTTCAGTTTTGGTTAAGAATGGAGGTTCTGAGGTCACACTGTGTGGGTTTGCATTCCAGCTACACCCTATATTAACTGTAATTGGATTTCAGATGTACACCTCCATCTCCTGGTGGCTGTCTGCCCCACCCAGTGCTGGGATTTCAGATGCACACCTCCATCTCCTGGTGGCTGTCTGCCCCACTCAGTGCTGGGATTTCAGATGTCCAACTCCATCTCCTGGTTTGATGTGAGTACTGAGGACTCAAACTCAGGTACTGTTGCGTGCACACTGAGCCACTCCCAAGCCCACTAATTTCCATGTGTTTTGTTTCTGTGCAAGATTCTATTTTCTAAAGGACACGGTTGATATTTAGAGAATTTAAGCACTGGGTGGGGCAGACAGCCAATCCTTGATCTGCTTGTACATGATGGTTGGCCAGTGTAGCCAAAGTGTCCAGCTCCAAGCTCTGTGGCAGAACCTATCTCAGAAAATAATGTGAGGACGGATAGATAAATTCACCTGGTATGGACCTCTGGGCTACACACACGTGTATGCACAACACACACACACACACACACACACACACACACACACACACACACACACA
>OU015757.1:71953754-72031236 GCA_907169655.1 Acomys percivali | reverse complement strand
TCTCTCTCTCTCTCTCTCTCTCTCTCTCTCTCTCTCTCTCTCTCTCTAAGTTATTATAAATAAAATAAGTTTTAAAACTTCATAAGAAAAACTAGAATTGTGGAGTACTAATTTTATGTCAAATATATTCTTTTTTTTTTTTTTCATCTTGACCTAAAGAAGCAGATATTTTCAGGGTCTCCTTCTACAAAAATGAAAACTGAGGCATAATGTAATAAAACAAATTTGCCAAAGCCGTGTGTATGCAAGATCTGAAGTATGGACTTGAACTTATCTTTTAAGGGAGATGCACTTCTAAACCTCTTGTGTCTTAGAGTTTGCATTTCTATGCCAACCATGAGATGCCATGCTAGAAGTTAAAAAAAATTCCAGTCTCAGGCTTGGTCTTAGAGAGTCTGAAGTTGGTGGGAAACTCAAGCCCCAAACTTAGCATACACTAGACTAATGGCTTAACTAGTGAGAATAGTGAGATGAGTTGAGTGGTGAAATTACAGCAAGGCACTGAGGGACCATCTCCCATCTGGGAGGACTTGCCCATTGTAATCCTGTTTGCACCTGCACAGCCACAAGCCTTTCAAATGAGGATTCACAGCTATCAAGTAATTTCTGCCACTGACTTTTCAGGAAGAAGGTTAACCCATCAGCTCCCTGGAGATTTACCATGGTCTTGGTCAAGCTTTTCTTGGACAAAGGATACGTTACTTATACTTAAAATTCCAACTTTAAAAGCACATGGTGCAGTTTTAAATTATTAATGTACTGGGGACACTTCCAGTATATTCTTATGGGCCTTTCAAAGACTCAAAGAAAACTTATTTTATTAATCTGCTTACTATCTCAGATATTAAAATGTGGCTGCTAATAAAATAGGGTTGCTACTGTAATACCACAAGCAAGGCAACTTCAGAAGGAAAGGGTTTATTTGGCTTACCCTTCCAGATCACTGTTCATCATTTGAGGAAGTCAAGGGCAGAGACCATAAAGGGAGAAACCCGAAGACAAGAGCCGATACGAAGGCCGTGGAGCAGTGCTGCTCACTGGCTTGTTCTCTACGGCTTGCTCAGCCAGCTTTCTTATAGAACTGAGGACCTACCAGCCCAGGGATGACACCACTCACGGGAAGCTGGGTCCTCCCCATCAATAACTAATTAAGAAAATGCCTTACAGGCCTGTCTACAGATGCATTTCCTCGGTTGAAGTACCCCCCTCTCTGAAGACTCTGGGTTGTGTCAGGTTGACATAAAACTTGCCAGCACAGTGGCTAATTTGTAGATTCTGTTGTTTAACATTTTAGGCTTTGTAATCTAGCCCATCGACAGGACAGTCTCCACACTTGAGTGGAGAGAGGGATTTGACTTTCTCATGTACTCTGGTGCCTCACATTTGACTATGTCCCCTGGAGGGGGAGACCTAGTGGCACTTAGAGGAAGGACAGCAGGTCACCGAGAAGAGACTTGATACCCTATGAGCATATACAGGGGGAGGTAATACCCCTCAGGAACAGTCATAGGGGAGGGGAATAAGGGGAAAATGGGAGGGAGGGGAGAATGGGAGGATACAAGGGATGGGATAACCATAGATATGTAACAAGAATAAATTAATAATAAAAAAAAAGATACTCACCACCCTCCCTTTGGCAAATATATTGAACACTGTTCTCCCCTCCCCATGGTTTTGAATCCAGAAATGCTTTCTATGTAACCCAGTGGCCTACTTTGGTGGTGCTGGTAGAATAGCTGTTGTTCGTTTGTCTTATCCCTGCTGAATATCTGTAATAGCAGTTGATTTTATGACCCACGAGCAAAAGTCTTAAATCAGTTGAATTTTTTTTTTACTATAACGAACAGAGCATAAAAAGATATAAGTGCAAGCTCTTAGTTGTTACCAGCTATTGAGGAAGAAAAAGATTTATTAATCATGCACTATTTCCTGGACTCTGCTAGATGTGGCACGCACACACATTCAACCCTGGCTTGTATAGAATTTAAATGCCATGGCAAGTTAAAGGGTTTATTTTGGGGGACATCAAGAGAACATATTTGTTATAGTAGAAAGATTGGGGAACAGCATTGAACAGAATCATATTGCAGATTTGGTATGAGGTTCTGTAAGACATTAGTAAAAACCTTAGATTCTGCTTATTTATTAGAGATCGGTCTTAAAATAGATTATTCCAATTCAGTCATTACTGGTTCCAAATGGCACCAAGCCATTTAAGGGGGCTTATTGCCAGGAAAAAAGAAGTGTCTTATGCAAATATGCCCCCCCCTCAAAATAACTAGACAGGCTTCAGGAGAATTGAAACAGAGCCAACAGGAAGCCACTTCTGGTAGGGGTCATCTTTGTCCTGTTTCCCTATCGCCTACTTCTCTCTGTCTTCATGAACCACCTTTCTGTACCCTTCCTATACCTATTGTATAGCAGGTGTTCTAGCTAGAAGTCTAGGGGACCCAGGCAGTTCAGTGCCTCAGTCTCAGTGTTTTCTTTTCCACATTCTCACCTACTCAGTAAGTAAGCCTCAAATATTCTTTTATATTTTGTCTTGTAAGTCTTCTGTTATAATTATTAAGGACCAAATAAATTATCCTTAAACCATATGAAGATGTCATCAAGGCTAGTGGACATTTCCTTCCTCATCAGACCACACTAAATAAAGTACTGGTGGAGTTACAGAAGTATGTCAGGGTTTACACTAGTCGGGAAAAGCCCAGCGAGACAATGAGTCCAGTTGTTTCTTAGCCATGTCTATCAACACAGGATTTTATTCAGGTCCTTCCGAAAGGGGATAATTACATGCTAAAGTCTACGTATACCTAATTTTGACTGTAAAGTATGATATTAAAAAAAAACTCTTAACATCATTTGGGCATTACGATATGATATTTAATGTCCCCACTGTGGCTTTCCCTAGGATCCATCCTTACAAAATGGAGGACAGACATGGATGCTATTGAAATTATCTCAACCGGGAGGTGACAGTCACTAGTTTCCTGTCCAGGAAGTAGCTGTGAGGGCTGACCTGCTTGTTCAGTGGGGAACATCACTGAAACAGTCATCACAAGAACATTTCAAACATTTGTTTTACAACAATTCCATCAAAGCAAATGAATTGGAGTGCAGTTCGTGATACCCACAGATGCTCAAGTGATAGGAGCTCCCCTTGGAAAATGGCTTGATCAGCACCCCTCTAAGTATGATTTTTTTCAGTCACAACTTTTTAATATCTCACCATGACATCATAGAAGAAACCATGTACACAAGGAGCATTTGTTCCTCCTCTGCAATAACACCCCATCATAGATTCTGCTGTGTGGGAATCAGAGTGGCTAATACAGTTCCCTGTACCACCTTCTGTGGGGAGAATGGAGTTTGTAATCTCACTGAATGGCCACGAGATGAAAACCAGCTTTGCTGGTTCAGCAGGTAAAAGCAATGCTTCCAAACCAAAAGTGCCAAAGTCTCCACTATTGAATGCGATGGTCTAAACAGAAACTGGTTGTTCAGGCAGAAATATTACCAAGAACCCTTTTGTTCGTTTCTAATTAAGTCCATCTGCAGACCTCAGCCCTATTCATCCACCTTGGGACAAACATTTATGGGATGAACGTTGCTTTTGCTTTGATGGACCATGGTCTTCTTTTCCCAGAAGCAAACCTAGACTCTGACTGATCAGCACCAGGCCCTGAGCTCCTGTCAGCAGCTGCTGGTAAACCCAGGACTTAGCAGTGTCTACATCCCTTCCTTGTTTATGCTTCGGGCATTCCTTTCCCTACAACCTCACCACCACACCCTCCCAATTAGTGCCAGCCAAATTAATGAGCTACTACTCAGGTGCAGAAACTCTCCCAGAGAGTGAGAGTACATGGGGAGAAGCGTTTGGATGGCTCTGACTAGGATAGCATTTTCATGCTTGCAACGTGGCTCTCTTCTCAGTCTATAAAAGGACTCCTATTACAATTCAGCCATCTGTGGGTATGTGGAAATGTATTGACTCTTCATTTGTAAGGGAAGGGTGTCTCTGGCACACAGGTATGTTCATACATATAACAAGCACATCCTCAGGGAGAACGTGAAGAGCAATTTAGATTTGGACTTACTTATTATTTATAGATTTGCTGCTCGCCAGGGTTAGGGAAACACCTGATCACAGTCTAATTTGACTGCCCTGCCAGTGTTTGTGACTTTCTTTTTTCCCCAATATTCTTTTAATCCAGGGCATGGAGATTAGATTTGAGTTCGTGAACTACTGCTGCTCATCCCTTCCTGCCGGAAGCCAGGACACTCCAAAGGTGGTGGATGTCAGTCTGGCAATATGTACTTTAGAGCAGGCTGCAAAACTGGGCGTGATGCAGCCTTGACTGAGGGTGGCCTTTAAAGCACCTGGCATGTTCTTGCCGCTCAAGTGGTTATATTCAGAACCCCAAATATCTCAAGGAAAACAGGCGGGAAACCCTGCTCTCTACTTCAGCAAAAATCATATCTGGCTCTCTGAACCTTCTTTTCAGGTCTACCTGGTTCTGAATATTTCATAGTTGCATATATTGAAATAATTTACACTGGTATCATTCTTTTACAATTTTACTTCCTTTAAGTTTCAAACCCACATACAATGTCTGCTGCTTATACTCATCTGCCACTCCCTTTCCCCCTCCCTCCCTCCCTCCCTCCCTCCCTCCCTCCCTCCCTCCCTCAAGCTCCCCTGACCTTGATAAGTAAGGAGGGGACTAGCGGGATGTTTCCTCCTTACCTTGTTGTCCTAAGTACCTGCAGCCTTCTGGGAATACAGGCAGAGTTGTGGGCTGGTTGTCCCTGATGCCAGGGGGCCATATCGAGGCTTCCGACCTCCTGGTGCACCCATCACAGTTCCTGGAAGAGACACAGAACCACTAGCGCCCACTCAGCTTCGGATCCAAGCCTGGGGCTAGCATGGTTCCCGGAAGAGCCCGCCTCCACTCTGTATCTTACTCTCAGCATTTCGTATAGTTACGAGTCTCTAAACTAATCTCTGTCTTAACGCATTCGTGGTATTCTTTCTGTCTGGTAACTGACAGCCGACACAGGAGACCCTATCGAAGGTTACTAGTAAGAGTTACTTTTTAGCTTTTTAGTCTTATTCTACGGGACACACAGGCAGACCTGTGCCTTTAGGGACCTTGCAGCTTCTCGTCATAGCCAGGCTGGATGTGTAAGTCCATCCGTGACTTGTATAGAGAGAAGCTGGAACATAGACTGCACAAACTGCTGTTTTAAAAGTCGCTTTCTGGGTCACTGGCAGAATTAAGATTCCAAGGCAAATCTATCTCACTAAGTCCCACCACAGCAGCTTTTAGATCCTACTAAGGTCTCTGAATCTCTGGGCCTCACATTCTTGATCTTTACAGGCAGGGAAAGAATACCTATGCTGTTTATCTTCCTGAAACAACACAGAAAGCAACCAGAACAGTATGTTGGGAGACTCCCTGCGAGCTTCCCACCACTGCTCATCTGTGTGGCATTCCCATGGTAAGGGCACACTAGGAACATACCATCCTAAACAGAACAGAAGTGGAATTGTTATGACTGAACAAAGTAAGTAAGTGAATAAGAAAATAAATTAATTTCCTCCTTCCACATACAGCCATTCTATATTTTGCCTTCAAATAAAACTTTCTTTGCATTAAAAACTCTGCTGTGACTGACTCTTATCAATTGTGTTGGTTACCTCCTTCTCTCTCTCTCTCTCTCTCTCTCTCTCTCTCTGTGTGTGTGTGTGTGTCACCTCTCTCTCTCTGTCACCTCTCTCTCTCTCTCTCTCTCTCTCTCTCTCTCTCTCTCTCTCTCTCCTTTTTCTGTCACATACAAAGATCTTTTAAAATCCATACATGCAAATAGACCCAATTCTCCTTGAACCTGTTGCAATAAAAAATAAAAAGCCCTTGAGGTGTGACACACTCCAGGGTTGGACACTCTAAGACTACAGACTATGTTTAAGGTTCTAAGCTGCACTTGATGCTGCACTGTTAGCACTCAGAAGGGGCCTGCTGTTGTCCACCTGCCCTCTTCTGTAGGGACCCATAACCCATGAGCAGGCTGCATAGGTCCCTGCCTCACTGTATGCCTTCTCTAATCACATTTCGTTCTAACACATTCATCAGCACTCTGAGCAGAACTCTAGATATGCCTCTGGCCTTTGATTTGCACATTAAACCATTAGCTTTGGCTTTTCTGAATTGTATAGTAAGGCAGATGGAAGGACAAAATGGTGAGGGTTGGGTGTTGGCGTGGTACCATTCAGGTATCTCGTCTGCATTTTGTGTCTGTTTGCTTCTCTCTGCGGCCACCGTCACTGTTGACAACAGCGCCTTTGAAGAGAACGCAGCTTAAGCACAGGCTGTGGCAGTTTAAGCACAGGCTGTGGCATATTCAAGAATAGTTTATTACCTGGGAATTCATCTCTCTAAATACTTCTTTGCCATATCACTGTTAACTGTAGTGATGTGACCACTGCACGGCTCAACACAGCCAAACAGTTCAAGCTCAGAATGCTAATGATGAAATCATGACTTTATAACATTTAAAAGCTAAATGGAAAGGGATAATTTCTAAAAAGAAAAATTAAGGACTGAGCCACAAAAAGAAACTTGAGTATACCTGTACATCTATAAAAAACATATGGCAGGTACCCCACGTTCTGTTTGCACTTCATTTAAAGAACTGGGAACCTCAAAACTTACACAGCTTGGCTCCCACTTTTCAAGGAACTGAAATCAAAGAAGCCTTTTTCTCCTGGGCTGTCAGCTGAGCTAGTGAGCCTTTGGGGCCTTTTCCATGGGATGTGAGCTGAGTAGGGAGTTCAGCTGGGTGCTTTTTCTGCCTCTCAGAGTTAGCAGGTTTTCACCACAGCATCTGGCTCCTGAGTCCTTTATTGGTAAAATAGAACATTTGGGATTTTCATTTAAAAAAAAAAACATGTCTCGTTGCCAGAGAAGCCTTAAAATAATAAGATATCTTTAAATGTCATATTCTGTGAGCCTCTGAGCGTTTTGAAGACCATCTCTCTATGTGCATTTACATAGTGTTTAATCATTATCTATCTAACTAAAGAATATCTTAATATTGCAAACATCACTTGTTTCTAGCTATTCACTATCTACTTAACCTAGGAAGTATATTTTGTGGTAGACTATGCTGTGACTGACATGATTATGAATTTTATTAAATAACTACTAACTTCCCATACTCAATTATCCTAAATAGTTTGTAATAGCAGCTTTAAAAGGATTGGAAGTAAACATTGTATTTTTTACTTTTTATATATTTTTTTATTTTTTCTATTTATTTTTGTCTCTATTTGGGCATTTTTTATTTTATTGGTCTTTTACTTTTTTATTGGAAATAAAAATTTTTATTAATTAAACATTTTTTTACATATACATTTATATCATTACACATATATACAATAACCTACCTATAGCAAGAGCATCTTCTCATTTGGACAGCTACTAACCTGCACTGCCGCCATACTCAGGTAATCAAGTTTATTCCTTCTCAAGTCTCTGATGGGGTTGAAGACCATCTGATCTTAGATGGTCTTAGATTTACAATGAAGCTTAGTTGCTTAGGGGTTAAGATGTTTTTAGATCTAGATAGATGTTTTAAGTTGATAATGACAAGATGTGATGGAAATTTTAAACACTATTTTTAAATGAGTTTCAAAGGTCAAAAAATACTTTATACAAGAGTAAAAACATCTATACATATGTGTATAAAAATAACTTAAAATTTGTATCAGTACACAATAATCTATATCAATGTACTAAAAATAACCTTATTTCTGCATCAATATATAAAATTCTATATATCAAAAATTACCTTAATTCTATATCAATATATAATAACATATACGAATGTATCCAAAATGTTCAAAAATAACAATAGTTCTATAGTTGAAGAGCAGGTTCAATGATCTATCCTTTATCCTTTCTCCTGTTATTCCTGTCTCTCTCCTCGTTCTCCTCAGCCCCTTCCCCTACCTAAGAAAGAAAGAAAGATAAATAAAAGAGAATGAAAGAGCAGAATCCCAGAGTCCAAGCTTTTATACCTTGTTTTTTCCCTCATCAATATTATTACTAACTTATTACCAACCCCTTTATAATGACACGCATGCATCACCCAATAGAACAACCAAAACCTGCCTACTGTAACATAAGGGAATGGGACATTATTCTTTTTAAGGTTACTTCTTGTGATTTGGGGCATAGTATCCCTTTTAGCGGGGAGAACAAATAAAATTGGGAAAATGGTTAAACCTTAAGAAAGCCAGCTGTAACATTTCTTGCCCAGACTCTAAATGCTGTGCAAACACAGGCTTAAAGGAAGTCCTTCTAGAACAGCCTGTGAAGCTGGACCAATTGGGACCAGCGGATTTCTTTGAGCCTGTCCTGGAAGCAGGCTTTAATGGAATAACAGCTAAAGCAGTCTGAGACCAGATCATGCAGGATGCTGGAATAACTGTGTCTATAATAGGAAATGAATCCCTGCTTGAAGTGTCCATTATGGGTTGGAGCTCAGCAAATTTCATCTGGAATGTCTTCTCATGACTGAAAATGACCGAGTTCCAAGCCTAAGAGTAACTTGAAGTTTCCTCTACAGGAAGGGTCTTCTTGTCCCTACCATCTAATTTGCTTTCTGAAAGTAGAGGGACATCTACAGAGAGAGCTGACAAGTTCCAGCATCATTATTGAAGGACTCTGGAACCAGCCATGAGTTGCCTATGGCCTAAAAACAAAAGAAATTGAAAGGGATGTTATTTCTCCCTTTAAAACATACAAACACTTTATTATAGTTTTCTACCCCTCCCCCAAGTGACAGTCTCCTTGAAAATAAGAATTATAGAATTAATGCAATACTCTCCATAAAAATACACCAAATAAATGTTCATATGAAATGGAGGTCTATCCACTCACTTGATGATCAGCCATAAGCAGCTGAGGTTATGGTCAGAGTCATGATGGATGATACTACCATGTATGGAATCTTATGAGTGTTGTAATTCAGCGCCAATATTGAAAAATAAAAAAAGTTGGGAAGCAAGAGAGATTGGAGGAAAATATTCACAAACCAAAATGGTAGGGAAATTTTGACAAGTCGACCAAACAGTGACTCAAAGCTGACAATTCTGTAATATAAGTCTACGATGTTGAATTTTCTGCCCTCTTTCCAATCTCCTGTGTGTTTATCTACTTCATTTATCCCTCTGAGGTTTTATGAGGTCCTAATGGATTGTTCAACATTTCAATTTCCTTGAAAAAGGAGTTCTAGCACTTTTAAATGTGTTTCCCCAAAGAGAATGACAAAATTATACATGAGATTGTGCAAGCATAAAAATGGGATACAGAAATAAAATTGGGAGAAGAAAGTTAAGGTTGAAGGAGAAGATGGAAGACATCTATTCATGGAGAAGGATACTTAGTCAAAACAAAGCTAGGGGGAGGGGCATGCATGGAAGGGCATTCTTCAATAGTTCCCAACAGAATAGGTTTGTTTGTTTCGTTCTTTAAAGTGTGCATTCTCCTCAGATTCTCTCCTTCCTATTAACACACATACACACACACACACACACACACATCATCATCATCATCATCATCATCATCATCATCATTCCACCATAGAACAGGAGGAGACCCTACCAACCCTGAATCTACAAAGATATTTTCTCATATGCATGACTTATAGAAAATAACACAATAGTGAAACTTCACAGAAGTTAAATTTCTAAAGCTGTACTTAATAGTAATGTGAGCCAACTAAAATAACTTTCTGGAGTACTTTGACACTTTTTCGTTTTGTTTTGTTTTGATTTTATGAGACAAGGTTTCCTTGTGTATCCTTGTGAAGTTTTATGTCACTGAGAGGAAAAGATAAGACAAAACTGATTCCACATTATCAGGTTTTCAAACATTAAAAAGGCAAATCCTACTGGGTGCAGCTGAATAGATTTGGTGGGGAATAGTGTAATAATAACTGTAGGGAGTTATGGTTGTGTAGAGAAGTGACATTTGTTCTTCTGCATCTTCCCTTGAAACAAGGATGCTGATCTTCTCTGGCTCGCAGGGAAAGCTTTTCTGGAGAAGAGTGACACACTTAGTTTCCCCCTAAACTACTCCCAGCACCTCAGTGCAGTCCCAGTTAGCCTGTGTAAGATAAGAAGCCCACTATGGTGAAGGTTCTTTCCACTCCCACTGATAATGTAAAGTATTATGGCAGTCCAGGTCCCCTGGAGCCAGATAGCCAGACGTATTAAATGCATAAGGCTTTTGTTAGGAGGAATGTTTGCATGGAAATAAGTGAAATAGGAGCTAAAGGTTAAAGAGCCAATGACTCTTCCATGCAAGTCTGATCCATGCAAACAAGGAAGGGAGTAGCGAAAAAGGATTAATGGAAAATTATCCAATTGCACCTATCGTAAGTCATTAGGGATTCCTTGAAAAAGAGAGTTGGCCATCAAAATTTGCTTTTCCTCTATGAATGGCTCTGTCCCTGTATTCCTACTTCCAGAAGTCTTTAACATGGCTTCAACACAAAGGAGTCAGTGAATTTCAAATTGTCTGTGACACTCCATGATCAAATTCCCTGTAGTAATCGATGCTTGGGTAATATTCATAGAGCATCCATAATTCATATCTTTGTTGAAATTTTCCTTTTTTGTTTACATCCTGGTTGTAGCCCCATCCCCCGACTCCTCCCAGTCCCACCCTCCCTCCCTCTTTCTCTTTCCACCTCTCTCCCTCCTCAGAAAAGGGTGGCCCCTCTCCCTACCCACCCCAGCTCATCCAGTTGCATCAGGACTGAGCTTGTTCTCTTCCCTTGTGGCCTGGCAAGGTGGTCCCACCAGGGGGAAATGATCAAAAAGCTTGCAGCAGAGTCCACATCAGAGACAGCCCCTGCTGCCATTATTAGAGGAACTACATGAAGTATGAGCTGCCCATTGGCTACATCTATGTTGGGGGCCTAGGTCCAGTCCATGCATGGATCTTGATTGGTGCTCCAGGCTCAGCAAGTCCCTCTGGGTCCTGGCTAGCTTTCTTTCTAAACATGCTGAGATGAAGGAGGTTAAGTATATACAAATGTCTATATATGTGGGGTTAAGTATATGGTGATGTATATATAAATATATACAGATACACAGATGCCATGGGTGCTGTTGACGTTGAGATCTCACCTGACACACTCATCAGCTAGCCTTTCCAAATTCCTATAACTCTGAGGTGCTATCCTCAATAGATCATAGTGGTAACATCTAGACCCTTATAACAACTATCTGGAAACTTGATTGTAGGCTCAATTTTCTTAATGAATATATTTTATTACAACTTATTAACTGAGCATATGTCACTTATAACCCAACTAACCATAACAATAGGAAAAGAGGATTAAATAATATAATAACAAAACCGTAAGGGTATCAGGTCCGAGGAATGATTCTCCTGGCATAATCAGCAGAATTTCTTCTGCTAGAACCTGGAGTAACCAGAACCTGGAACTTCAGCAACAGCCAGAGCCCCAAAGCCTTTGGAACCCCGAAGACTTCGCAACCCTGAAGCAGTTCTCTCTAGGAGCATCTCGACGTGGAGCAATGAACAGCCAAAAACTATCCCCAGTCTCTAAAGGACCCGCCTCCAGTTCTGGGCCCATTTATATATCTCCTCCCAGAGTCTGTTCATGGGATCTTTTCAGCTGGCAACAATCAAGCTCCCACATGAGGTGGTTGGTCTTCTAGTGGATTAACCTCACCTGTTCTCTCATGAGACCATTCCAATCCCACACTTGGGATCATAAACAATAGGTTTTTCTTCCCTTCACTTGACAGTTACATACTTCTTAGTTTAGACTTTATGCAATCTCTTCTCAGATAATACACAGTGCAAGAAAATGATTCTACATAACACTTCGGTTTCATAGACAGCCTCCATGCCTCAGTTAAGCAAAAATATCAGTCCTCAACTCTATTAGAGGCCATTATCCATCAACGTGATGATTTCTGCTGAACTTCTAGCCAGTGGAATGGCCCATGTAGTACAGTGGTACCTTGTCTGTGACCTCATTGTAGAATGTATCCTCTTCATGGTTCAGTATCTTCAGATTAGAGGAAAACACATAAAACCCTATGGGAGTAAGTGATGGCATATCACTCCTCCTTCTGTGCCTTGATTCTTACCCTCATGCATCCTCAGTGGAGACAGTGCCAAATAAAGGTGATAATACAGCAAACGTATTGAATCTTGAAGGATGCACCCATTCATTTAGACAGATCCTCCATGCTATAATTATAACTGAAAGATTATATCTCTAAGGTACAAGAAGCCTAAGACACTATGGTGGTTGGAAACAGAAAGGCCTACCTACCTCAGCTCATGAGTCTGAAGACATAATCACCATCACTCTTTGGGAAGGATTAGGAGGTGTGGGCCTTGATAGAGAAGGTGTGTCTCTGGGGACAGAATTTGATATGTTTTTAAAAACTTGCACCCCACCCCCACCCCAATCTGAAGATCAAGATTTAAGTTCTCAGCTGTTCCTGCCACCATGGTTCTGTTCCGCCATAATGGATTCTAACCCTCTAAAACTGTAAGCCAAATTAAATGCTTTCTTTTTTTATACATTGCCTTGGTCATGGTGTTTTTTGTCACAGTGCTAGAAAAGTAACTAAGTAAGATAGTTAGGGGCTATAATGGTCCAGAGTTAATAGAGGAAGGGTCATGGAGAATTTCAACCCCAGACACCTCATATAAGTACAGGTGGTGTCTCCCTCCCCTCTCCCAACCTGGCACCAGAAAATCAAGTTAGCTGCCCCACTGTCAACTGCAGTAAGAATTTACTACCCTTACAGTTATCAGGTTTTGCTCCTTCTTTAACCTTATAAGTTCTCCCCTGCCTCTCTCCATTCCCAGCAGCCATCAGATCCTCTAGCCCCTGAACGTGCAAAAACAAAAAACCCAGAATAGCTAAAACAATCCTGTACAATAAAAGATCCTCTGGAGGCATCTTCACCCCTGATTTCAAGCTGTACTATAGAGCAGCAGTAATTAAGACAGCATGTAACTGGAATATCAGTAGGCTGGTTGATCAATGGAATTGAATTGAAGACCCAAAAATAAATCCATACACCTATGGGCACTTGATTTTTTGACAAAGAATCCAAATCTATACAATGGAAAAAAGATAGTATCTTCACCAAATGGTTCTTGCCTAATGGGATGTCTATATGTAGAAAAATGCAAGTAGATTCATATTTATCACCATGCACAAAACTCAAGTCCAAGTGCATTAAAGATCACAACATAAAAGCAGAGACACTAACTCTGTTAGAAGAAAAAGTGGGGAAGAGCCTGGAACACATTGGCATGGGAGACATCTTCCTAAACAGAACACCAGCAGCCCAGGCTCTAAGGTCAACAATTAATAAATGGGACCTCATGAGGCTGAGAAGCTTCTATAAGGCAGAGGACACTGTCAACAGAACAAAGCAACAGCCTACAGAGTGGGAAAATATCTTCACCAACCCTACATCTGAGAAAGGGCTAATATCCAAAATATATAAAGAACTCAAAAAGTTAAACACCACCAAAACAAATAACCCAATTAAGAAATGGGGCTCAGAATTAAACAGAATTCTCAACAGAGGAATATCGAATGGCTGAGAAACACTTAAAGAAACGTTCAACGTCCTTAGTCATCAGAGAAATGCAAATCAAAATAACTCTGAGATTCCATCTTACACCCATCAGAATGGCTAAGATCAAAAACTCAAGTGACAGCACATGCTGAAAAGGATGTGGAGAAAGGGAAACACTCTTTATTGCTGGTGGTTGTATGAACTTATACGACCACTTTCAAAATCAATCTGGCACTTTCTCCGAAACTTGGGAATAGGGCTACCTCAAGACCCAGCTATTCCACTCCTTGAAATATACCCAAAAGATGCTCCACCACACAACAAGGACATTTGTTCAACTATGTTCATAGCAGCCTTATTCGTAATAGCCAGAATCTGGAAATGACCTAAATGTTCCTCAGTTGAAGAATGGATAAAGAAACTGTGGTACATTTACACTTTGGAATACTACTCAGCTATTAAAAACACGGAAATCTTGAAATTTTCAGGCAAATGTATGGAATTAGAAATGATCATCCTGAGTGAGTTAACCCAGACCCAGAAATATGCACATGGTATATACTCACTTATAATTGGATACTAGCCCACCATGGATGTCCTCTGAGAGGTCATCACTCAGCAGGGCAGCGTGACTGATGCTAGGACTTGATATTGGGACTACAAGTGAGAATGGTATGGCAGAATGTGGAGATAGAAGGACCAAGAGAGTCCAGGAACCCTACAAGAAGTGTTCCTACAACCAAGGCTGGTGGATCTGGAGCCAGGTAGCCTAAACAAACTACTGTACCAACCAAGGACAATGCATGCAGTAAACCTAGACCCCCCTATTCAGATATAGCCAATGGACAGTGCATTCTCCACAGCTGTGTGGAGAGCAGAGACTGACCCTGACATGAATTCTAGAGATCCCTATTTGACCACTTCCCCTTGGTGGAGAGGCCTGATGGCACTCAGAGGAAGGGGAAGTAGGCTACCAGGGTGAGACTTGATAGGCTGTGATGATACAGTGAGGGAGAAGGTCCCCTTCTGTCACAGGTCTAAGGGAGGGGAATAGGGTGAAAGAGGGAGGGAGGGGGGAATGGGAAGATTCAAATGAGGGAATAACAGTCCGGATGTAATCTGAATAAATTATTTTTAAAAAGTAAAGGCAAACCATTTTCAAGTCAAGAAAGGAGAGAGAGAGAGAGAGAGAGAGAGAGAGAGAGAGAGAGAGAGAGAGAGAGAGAGAGAGAGAGGAAAAAAGACAAATAAAGTACAACTGTACCTTCCCAGAGACCCTGCCCACATCCCTGGAGACCTAAAGACCCCCCTTTCCACCAAAAGCTGAACCAGTTATCTGTAGCTATTCCCAGGTGTGTGTAATTTTTGCCCTTGCACTCACTGCCAGTCAAGGCTCTGCATTACACACATGCCCTGCCTAAACTTCCCTCCCTCCAGGCCAGTCACGTGCTCATTGGGCCGACTATCCTGAGGGCAAGAAGCAAACACAGAGCATTTGTCCCTTCTTGGTTGTGGTGGTTTGTGGAAGCTTCAACTCATTTCATCGATATCCTTCTACAGGCAGGAAAGGTCTTCATGGAGAGCAACACTTGTCCACGGATGATAAACCATCAATCTTGGTGGAAAGTGTCCGCCAAAGCTGCAGTTGCTATTTGAAGTGGACCAAGAAGTATTACACTGGGTTTTTGTATTGTTGCTTAATTTCTGACGAGTCTGCCAGCTTCCTAACACTTCCCTGCAAACAAAAGAAGAAAAAAAATTATGATATATTGTCACTTCGCTTCTCTTTTAAAAGCAAAACAAATTTTCCCAATCAGTATTTCTTGCAGTTAGTGTCAAGTCTAAATTCTTTGTTACTCAGCCTCTAGAAGGGTAGCACCACACAATTTCAAGACCTGGGCATCATACCATGACCCTTTCATGGCATGACTCTGCGCATAGAGAAAGGAAACAGAGAGAGGTGGCAGAATATTACACATCACTGGTGACTTTGACATTAGAATTGGGCTGCATCAATAGACTCATTATTTGATATATGCTTCTAAGTATTCAAAGAGTTCTTGAGAGCTCCTGGTATTAAGGCAGGGCATTGTATATCGAGTGGTGTTTGGATGGTCACCAGGGATCATAATTGAGAAGATAGAAATCTAAGCTTTGTTCTTCAGAGCTTTCTGTCCTTCAGGTGACCCATTTGGTTTCTTTGCCAAGCCTATAGATAAGCTAACTTGGTAGGTTGAAGGAAGCACATAAGCCTTGCAAAGCCAGATAGGCTTAGTCTATCTCTGAAGAAGAAAAGGAATAATCTGACTGGTGCGAATATTCTTATCTTACACATGTGCTTGTATCACTAGTGGTTTTACATCCCAGAAGAATTGCTGCAAAGCGCAGACTCTGATGACCCATATTTTAATTTTGCTCCGTTGAAGAAGCCCGGGGACCATTTACCAGATGGAAGCAATAGAAAAGGGAAGCCTTCTTTGTTCAAGTATAAAAGGAATTAGGGGATAAAATTCCCAATTCTGTTTTCAGGAGGTTTTCTTTTTATGTAAATTGAAAAGAGCACATTTTCCTTGGTCTCTAAAAATTGATTCTACTTTCCTTTAGAAGAAGGACAAACTATTTATCAGCCTTTTTTTTTCTTGCCTGAATTGGCAAGGGAGCTACATGAGCTCAGCCTCTGGGTCACCCAATGACTTAAAAGATGCCATGTCGAATGGGAAATGAAATTACTGAGGACTCACTGCATTTGCTTTATAAAATCTGACCTGCTGTTTATTTTGTGACACATTTTTGTGAATTATATGAATAATTTGTACTTATGTAACTTGCTAAAAGACAGATAAGGAGATACACAGATTGATAGACGCAAACATGGATTAGTGATAATACAACTAGGGGTTCATTTATTTTTTCACACACTCACACAGACACAGACTAGCCTTTTGTTCCCAAGTTACCAGCAGAACATCTGAGGCATGGATTAGTTTGCCAAACTGCCTGAGGCCATGTGGCAATATGTTTGTGCACCTGGAAGCCACAAGGAGAACCTAACAATCCTGCCAGTCTATGTTCACAATTGCTCTATCATGGTGTCCTTTCTCTGTTAGAAAAGACAAGACTGTATTGTCTGTGACCACCATTTACACCCTACTGTAAAACAACAGAACTTCATCCTTACTGACATGTTAGTAAAGTAGAATCCAAATGCCCAAGAGGTTTCAGTTTGCTAGCAACTCCAGCTGAGTGGTGGGGACTCCCTGGAAGGCCAGTGGAGAGCTGCTCCTATACATATCAAGAAACAATGTATGGATAACTGTTGGTAACCCATCATATTCCCTTGATGTTCAATGGCTGTTTGCTGAGAGACTATGGAAGTTCCAACTGCAAATGCCTTTTATAGCATGGTCTATATCTCATGACACTTACTGTGGATAGGACAGACACCTTAATACCTCTGAGGACAACCAGTCTTTGGCTGGCTTACAAAGAAAAAATACCTTCATTCTCATATTTTTAGAGAAAAGAACCTGAAATGTGGTCCTAGCCTTCCCAAGTACTCCTGGCCTCTAACCTGCCCATGGAACATTCCTGTTTGGTCCTAAGCATGTGCTGGCTTCCCTAATCACCTTGTCTTGATTCCACATCCCTTTACCATGGTTTCTTAGTAACCAAAACCTTTCCATTATAACTATTACGAATCTATTCATGTTTACACGGCTTCCTGTATCTCTCCTCACCTTCAGTCTCTGAAACAGTGTCTCTCGTTGAACCAAAAGCTCACATTACCTTTTTGGTTAGGCTGCTGACAAGGGGGCTCCTGGAACTGACCTGTTTTCACCTCCAAGTTTCTGAGGTTGCAGGCAGACACAGCCATACCTAGATTTCTACTTAAATTCTGGAGATTTGAATCCAAGTCCCTGTGTTCACAGAGTAAATACTCTTACCTACCCTACAAATATTACATGTGGCTATTGGTTCCTACCATTGGTACAATTAGAGAAGTGGCTGTTTGCCCACTAAGTTTCTTACCATCCTGAATTGAGTCTTGAAAACGTGGCTTAAGTGCTTGGGATGGAACCTCGAGATGTATAACAGCTCCCTCACAGGTTGAAGGAGAAGTTTATTTGATTCTGTAACACGTTCTTCACTTTCACCAACACAGTATTTTATTCATAAGTAGAGTTCCTGTGACATTAGATGGATGTCTGTCCAAGACTTGGCCTACAGAGAATGATTGCGCCAGGGCCTCAGTGATTCTGGAAGAGTTGGACAGGGCTTGGCAGACCCCATTCTTCAGGTCTTCAAAAAAAAAATCACCATCACAAGATGGCTAGAAAAACTGAGGGTGGATTAAATTACAGCATGTGTCCCACCTTATTATTGATATCAATGTGCTTCATAAGTGTCAGTGATTTATGTAGCAAGCTACTGGGGAAGTGTTAAATCCCCCTGACTCATCCAATGACAGGCAGTAAAATAAACCATAGAAGGTATGGGGAGGTGGATAATGGAGAGATAGGCTCTAAAGCTATAACCAAGATGGTACCCCATTATTACTTTACTTTTGCCTAAGTCTGCAGCATAGAAAATAATGGGTTTGAAATAAAGAATAAATATGAGTGTGAATGCAGTGCCTAATGTATGATAGCCTGTTCTGTGGTCCAGTTGGTCATCTCAGACTCATGTTGTGGCACTTTCAACTTCTAGTCCACATGTACCTGGGTTCTCAAGAGGTAACTGGGACTACATGAAGTCATGAGGCTTTATAAGAATATGAAAGCAAAGCCAAGTTTGTGTGTGTGCATGCTTGCCCTGATCCTCTTGTGATAGCTCCTGATGTATCTCCATGCATTACGAAGAAGAAGACCAGAAACTTGGAGGATGATGGGACCATGTTCTTGGCCTTCCTTGGCTTCAGAAGCTCAAGACAAGTAAACAACTCTTTGTGTAAATGACCCAGCCTTGGGGAGTTTGTAATAACAACAGAAAACAAACTTAACATATAAGTTTATTGTTAGTATTATTAGTTTGAGTTAAATTTCCTAAATTAGGCTTATATCATCCTCAAGATTATTCTGTAATTTGCATAATTACAGCCTTTTGTTTACATAACTTGCTGCAATCTTTTCCGTATGCTTGGGGGTGCTAGAGCTCAGCAGTTGGAGCTTGGCGCTCTGTGGGTTTGTTAGTAGTAGCTATAGGATACACTCTGTAGAGATCCATTTGCTGCAGGACACCTTTGGATGGATGGATGTGCGGGATTCTATTTTAGAGAAAGCTGCCAGAGAAAACTCGTTCTCAAGAGCTACTGGAAATCAATTAAATTTGCTTCTCACTGTACAATCAGAGAGCAGCAAACCTGTGGTTAAAATGGCTGCTTTGGGCAGAGGTAACTAACTACTAATCCCATTGCTTCCTGGAACTCCTGGTTTAAAGCAGATTTCCTGAAGCCAATAAGGTGAAAAAGCCTGAAGGAGTGGCTGGTGCTTCACAGTCTGTAAAGGCCACCATGGCCTCTTACTCCTTGAGGCTAGGATATGAGATCACCAAGGGAAAGCTTTGTTGCAACTGAGACTGCAGAAGCAAATGCACTCAAAGCCTGTTGTCTCCCACAGTATTGCAGTTTAGGGGAAATTCTTGCATGAGTTACTTCTGGCTAATGCTCACGAACTTTGTTTTTGTGATATTTTTATAAATATATTCATTTCATTGTGTTTAAAGCACTCTAGTATGATTTTCTTTTTACATACTTTTTATAAATTATAAACATTTGAAAATTAGAGGAAAGCATTATCTTATATAATTTTCCATATATATATATATATATACATATATGTATGTATGTATGTATGTATGTATGTATGTATATGTATTATTTAAATTTTTCCAAAGTCATAATAATACTTTAAACATGCTTTGTGTTCCATTGTTTACTGGAAGTTCTCATGAAAGATGTTTTCTAACAACCCTAGACAGACTGTGTGCTTCTTACTTTTACCAGGAAGATAGTACCCCATGTAGTGGATGACATTATTTTATTCCCTGGCCCATGTGTGTTGGGCATTAAATGTGCTGTCACACTGCATGTTAGCATACAGCAACAGGCATTTCTCTCACATATGGTGCTTTCCTGCCCACAGGAGGATTCCTCCATTTGGATTATACGAACAGAATATATGATTGTTCAGAAGATGCAAGTAGATATGACAGGGTCCATAAGGGAAGGAGATTTTTTTTTTTTAGGCCGTGAGGAGATGGGCTGCATAAGAGAATGGAATCCTGGTAATTGAATCACAAATATTTTGAAGAAACAACCATTTGCATTAAAAGCTACTGAAATATAGATGACATGAAAGCAGGAATTTGGATGCTGAAATTCCAGGCCTTTTAAAAGTTACCCAACTGTTCCATAAGACTCCCTGTGCTCCACCCCAAAGTTTGCCTGTGAATCTCAGCATCCCTTTGATCTCCCACTGGGTGGAGTCTTTCAGAGGACCTCTATGATAGGCTTCTGTACTGTTCCTTCTCTTCAACTGCTTTCAGTGTCTAGTTTACTTGCCCCTCTGAATGAGAATTAAGCATCCTCCCTAGGATCCTCCTTGTTATTTAGCTTCTTCATGTCTGTAGGTCGTAGTGTGGTTATCCTGTATTTTGTGGCTAATATCTGCTTACAAATGAGTATATACCATGTGTGTCTTTCTGGGGCTGGGTTACCTCACACAAGATGATCTTTTCTAGTTTGAATCATTTGTCTGGAAATTTCAAGATTCATTGCAATTCCCATCAAAAATGTAAAATTCTTTACAGATCTTGCAAGGACAATTCTCAATCTGGTACTTTCTCAGGAAATTGGGAATTGCATTGAATCTCCTGATTGCTTTTGGTAAGATAGCCATTTTTACTATATTAATCTTACCAATCCATGAGCAAGGGAGATCTTTCTGTCTTCTGATATCTTCTTCAATGTTTTTCTTCAGAGACTTGACTTTTTTTCATACAAGTCTTTCACTTGCTTGGTTAGAGTTAAACCAAGAGACTTTATGTTTTATTTTTGTGGCATTTGTATAGTATGTTGTTTCTCTATTTTTCTCAGCCAATTGTCTTTTGTATACAGGAGGGCTACTGATGTTTTTGAGTTGATTTTGTATCCAGCCACTTTGCTAAATAGTTCCTGCAGCTGCAAGAGTTCCTTGGTAAAATTTTTATGTCATTTATGTATACTATAATATCATCTACAAATAATGATACTTTGACTTCCTGCTTTACAATTTGTATCCCCTTGATATGCTTTAGCTGTCTTGTTGCTCTAGCTAGGACATCAAGTACTATATTGAAGATATACAGAGAGTGGACAGCCTTGTCTTGGATCTGATTTCAGTTGAATTGATTTAAGTTTATTTCCATTTGATTTTATGTTAGCTACGAGCTTGCTGCATATTGTCTTTACCATGTTTGTATATGTGCCTTGTGTCCCAGATCTCTCCAAGACTTTTATATGTCAAATGCTTTTTCAGCATCTAATGATATGATCATGTGGGTTTTTTATTTCAGTTTGTTTGTATGATGGATTACATTACATTGATGGATTTCCATATATTGAACTACCCCTACATGCCTGGGATGAAGCCTACTTGGTCATGGTGGAAGATATTTTTGATATATTCTTGGATTTGTTTTGCCAGTATGTTAATGGATATTTTTGCATCAGTGTTCATAGGGAAATTGGTCTGAAATATTCTTTCTTTGTGGGGTCTTTGTGTGGTTTAGATATCAAGGTGACTGTGGCCTCATAGAATGTGTTTGGCAATGTTCCTTCTGCTTCTATTTTGTGGAATAGTTTGAAGAGTATTCTGTGATGATTCCATCTGGCCCTGGACTTTTTATGGTCGGGAGACTTTTGATGACTGCTTCTATTTCCTTAGGAGATACAGATATAGAAACATTTAATTTGTTTACCTGATCTTGATTAAATTTTGGTAGTGATATCACTCAAGAAAATTGTCCATTTCATTTAGATTTTCAAGTTTTGTGGCATAGAGCTTCTTGACCAGTCATTGAGCTTCAGGTTCAGTGAAAATCCATTTCTCAAAGCATGAAGTTAAAATAGATGATGACAACCCACAGGCATTCTAGTCTCTACGTGTAAACCCACAAACATGCAGATACATGACTGTGTACATGCTCATGCAAAGCCACACACAAACAAAATTTTAAAAAAAGAATATGACCTACTGTTGGAATGCAAAGAACAAAATAAACAGATGTGGTGGCCTATAAGTTCCATTGGAGACCTATGGATTAGTGATCCAAGAGACAAATCTGGGTGGGTAGAATTCAAGTAGGTGAGATGAGAGAACTAGAAGAGACCTTGTCCTCTCAAACTCTACTAAGGAGTTCATCTTAACCTTGGTCAAAGACACAATCAGATGTGGATTTTGAATAGTTGACATGCTCATAATACCCAACATGTGGAAACTTGGTATTATTGAAGCAGGACACGAGACTCTATGGTATTACACTAGAATCACAGAAGCTAGCCTGATAATGGTGGCCATCACAGAGAATGCAGGAAGGTTTTCTGAGATATTTTCTGAGAAACATTAAATCAAAGTTGCTGTGACAGATTTCCACAACACTGCAACCACACTACCACTGGCATCAACTAGGAATGATGCGAGTACCAGGTGTGGTGTAGGTCCTTCATGGAGAACATATCATGTGGACTCAACAAACTCTTAGTTCATACCATAACAACTCCCAGCTTTGTGGGACATGCAGATTTAAAGGTAAAACTTTCCTCCAGTTTTTTTTCTAGTCACAGTCCTAAAACTGAAACTAAAACTTAGCTTTCTCCGTGATTCATTTGCCGACCGTAAGGAAATGGTCAGGCCGAGAACACATAGAAGACTAACAATCATGCTTTTTTGGATTTTTTTTTATTGCAGTTTTTCACTAAATACAAGAAAAAACAGGTAAAATATTAGTACTTGAAGCATAGTAATAAAATGGCCATCAGTTGCACATAACTCATATTGGCTTAAATGAAAATGGAAATGAAATTTGTCCCAGTAAGAAGGTCACAGAGTCCTTCTCACCCACTTCTTAACACAGTTCTCAGATGCTCGTGTCACATAGCGCCCTTAGCTGTGCCAATCATGTGTAGAGCAGTGCACAAATGCTAGAAGAAAGGAAAACACATTGCTTCAGTTGTGGCTACAAACACTTTCAAGAGACAATCATCAAGGCCATCCATGGAGGAATGGGGTACTCTTATGTTGAGTTGAAATCCTAGGCCAGGAGAAGCATGAATTTCTCCAAAACAACCAAGTGTGTGATCGAGAGAGGGGTTCCTGTAAATAAAAATAATAGACTGATGTGAGAAGGATCTAGATTTGTAGTTGTACAAGCAAGAGGACTAGAGTACATATCCATAGAAGCCATGTAAACGATAGGTGGACACAGTGGCTGACCTTCAGTGCCAGCCTTGGAAGGCAGAGACAGAAGACCTCTGAGGTGATCGGACTAAGTAAATGCCCGTATTGAGCTGTTTTAGGTTTGATTAAGAGAATCTGCCTCAAAGAAGAAAGTAAAGAGCACCTGATGAAGACCATTGATATCAACCTTGAGACTCCACACAGACATGCACACACTGGAATATGCATCTGAACACGTCCCCCCTTAAATATATGAACATGCATACACATATATGACATATAATACACACAAATCATACTATGCACGCAATCATAGAAGGACAAATAGATACAAATACATGGATTGATATTGACTAAATAAATTTAAAAAACAAATATCATCTACTGAAGAAAAATATGGAGGTCTATTTCAATATTTCGCACTGGTTCAAGATTGTGGAGGGGGCTACTGGAAAAACTTGTAAGGTGTAAAAGAGAAAGAAAGAAAGATCTAGAGGAAGAAGATTCTTTTTATTTTTTCTTATCTTATACTCTAGTTTTTATTCAATGAAAAAGAACATATATTAAACAATAACTACTCCAATAGATATGCTATGGTAGAAGGTGAAAATCTCATGGGGCCCCATCTTTAACTACACAGAAATAAATAACTAAGAGAGGGAGAGTTCCTCATCCCAGGATGAGACCACTAATTGGTTATCCAACTCCAAGCAATAAGTCCTGAAATAAAGCATGTGTGTGTGTGTGTGTGTGTGTGTGTGTGTGTGTGTGTGTGTGTGTTCATCAGGTTATAGTCAAATATTAATGCATCTTTGCACTCATGTAATAATAGCTACAGAAAATTACAGAAAAAAAAGCCATTAATTTGAAAGGACTCAAGGAGTACATGGAAAGGTTGGAGGGATTAAGAAGGCATGTTGTAATTATATTTTAAGTTAAAAATAAAATATGTATTTTAATGTTAACAAAGAATATAGATACTTTAGAAGAACATATACCACATGCAAAGTATAATACATTAAATATGGGTTAAATAATAAAATGTTAAACAAAAAAGTCTTTAAAAATGAAGAAATGATTTAAAAAGTTAAGACAATCATTAGTGGGCTGATAAAGCATAAATGCCCTCAAGAGGCCACAATGTTAGCTTTCGCTCTTTGAAAGTATAAGAGATAAGGTTTATCATTTTCTCAATTTTCAGAGGTTGAAATTTTGAAATGATCTCCTTGCACTAACCAGACAGTAACTTCTCCTTAGATGTTGGGACCAGAACCCTCAAGAGAAAACAGCAGAGAGCACTGGCACGTCTACAGACTCCTTTGCAAAATAACCTGGGGTGTTATTATTCTCACTTTCAGGTATAATTCAGTCAAAGCAATTCTAAGAGACCATTTTTTTTAAAAGAATGACTGTGCTGGAATAGAGGAGAAATTGCCAGTTATTTTTGTGATGATGATGCTAAGGTATACACGGTTTGGGGCACAGGTAATAATAATATTCACAGTAATACCACTATTAGCATCAATAACCCATGGCTATAATGATAATTCCTGAGCAGTGTACCAGGTGCTAAGTATTTATATGCATGAATTATCTTGCTGATTGCTCAGAAAAGTGACATATGGCTGCAGCAATATTACCATTACAATGAAGTTTTGCTTTATGCAAATTTTAAGAAAGTGTAAAGAATTATTCTATGCATAAAATCTGAAATAATGTGAATCTTACTTTACACATATCCCTATGGGAAAATGGGTTCTGAATTATACAAATTTTGAAGTATAAGAACCCTTCCAGAATACATTCCTACCAGAATGGTGCTACAGTCAGATAATCTCTTATTATGTTGCAGACTTTCTGATTTAACCAGGTGCAATAACCTTCTAGTCCTAAAAGGTTGAGCGGAGATGCGAAGTCCACACTGCAGAGCAGCCTTCTTCAAGGTCAGTGTGTGTTTAGGGAGACCAGACCATGCAGACAATTTCCATAAATTTACAGTATACTAATCTTCATTAAACAATGCATAGTTCCTATTTTTAATTGAAAGTACTTTTAACAAAACATATCTTAGTACCTTTCCCTTTTACCAGTTCCTCCCGGACTCTTTCCACCTCCCTACACATACAATTTTGTGTTCTTTCTATCACGCTTTTAACAAACAAACAAAAAAACAAAAAACAAAACCCCTATGCACAAAATCACAAAATGGAACCAAAATATATAAACAAAACACCAATAAGACAAAAAAAAAAGTGCCCAAACAAAACAAAATGAGACTAAAAGTTTGAAAAAAATTACTATTGAATCCATTTTGTGTTGGCCAACTTATCCTGGGCATGGAACCTGCTATGAAGCATGGTTGATATATCCAGTGAGACTCCACAGAAGAAAATTTATTTACCCCCAGTGGGTATCAGTTGCAGACAGCTTCGTGGTTAGGGATGGAAGCCTGTGCCCACTTGCCCCTCTCAGTGCTATGACCCCAGGTTTTGTGTGTGCTGCCACAGTCTCTGTGAGTACACATATGCATCACTCCTCTTGTATGTGGAAAATATTTTTAATGGCTGGTTTCTTAAACTGGAATATAAAACAAGTTTCGCTGAGATATTCATGGCACTTGGTCAGAAGCACACACTTAGCAGGTGGCAGCGGATACAATATAAAGCACCCGTTGCTTCCCGTAGAAACCACCCAGAATTGTGCCTCCTTGCTCTTCACATTCATTTTCAAAGTAGGGAGAAGGCTTTCCCACTGACCCCACCTTGGATGGGCTTAGTGGGTAGGGCTGGGCCTCAGCATAGCTTACCATTGCTTTCCAAACAGCAACGGTGAGAATGAAGCAGCTGACCTTCTCCCTTAGTGTTCCTTGAAGGAGAGCAGACAGCCCTACCTACCTACTCCAGAAAAGGTGAAAGGCTGGTAACTGGGGTGGGGCTTGGAATAAAAGAAAAAAGTTCTTATGAGAAGAGAACCCCAACCAATGAAAACTCCATATCATGGTGAGTCAGACAGAAGGGAAAAGAAGATTCTTAGAGGGGATGTTTTTTCTGTGTTGCTCATCTCCAAGGATCATGTAATTTTCTTACTGGTCATGAGTGGAGTGCTTACTTACAGACAACAAACTTTCAACTTACATTTGTTCTTTTTGATTTTTAAGCTATTTTTTCCCAGAAAAAAATCACTATTATCCAAAGAAGGAGATTCACTCCTCCACAAAACACCGCATAGCTCATACGGCACTCAGAACAAGCCCAACAGACGGAGGTAGTCCATGCCAGTGAATTGAGCAGGCCTTTACACTGCGGTTTGATGTTGTCATTTTGTGCCTTTGCATGCCTTTGTGACCAGCTCTGTCATTCTGACCCAATATATACTCTGTGGTAAAAGGCATTCTTGTTCCGGCAAGCTCGCAGCCATCCAGCAAGAGGAGAAAAAGTGAAGGCAACGGAAAGTCGTGACAAGTAATGATGCCCTTGACATTTCAGCTTTGGGCTGCCTTGCCTCGGTAATTTATTTGGCTGAGCATTTTGTGGCTAGTCAAGAACAAAATTATGTCCCAGCTTCTCCCCATTCATCTTCAGGAGTATCTGAAGTAAAGCTGTAGTGTCTGCAGTGGTCAAGAAGTGACTTGGTCCCCCTGGTGCTCTGTGTCTTCTCAGGGCAATTACTTTAGATTAAGTAAGAACTGCTCAAGGTTTGAATAGAAAAGGATAGGGGAATTGATTAATTGGTCCAGAGGTAACTCTGTGGCCAAGTAAAAGTTCTAGCCACTTAAAAGCAATAATTTTGCACCTAATTTCTCTTTCTTTTTGGATCTTTGCCGAGTACATTACTTTAATTAATTACTGGTCTTCACTTTTTAATTATTTTTTCATATCCAAAGTTCAGCTGATAAACACTAAGTTTAAAGATACAGAAGGGTGACAACCAATTCCTTTAACACAAATCTTCATGTGCAGGCACAAGTATGCACATAAGTCATCAATTATAAGCACGCATCAGAGAAGAATGGCACACTCAGGGTTATGGACAGTAGGACAGTATAGGTCTATTGATCTGATCTGAAATTTAGTGTTGACAGATGCACAAGATAACTGCTCTCTCTTCCAAAAATCATCATAATAAGAAATGATAGCCAGGTATGTTAGTGCACACCTATAATCCCAGCACTCAGAGGAAGAGGTAGAGGGACCAGGAGTTGAATGCCAGCCTCCACTACAGATAGAATTCAAGGCTAGCCTTGTCCCATTCCAGAAGCCTGAACCAAAACCAAAATGACAACAACAACAAAACTCATCCTAACAAACAAAAAATGGGTACATTTCCAGGTGAGTGGACAAGAGACACCATTGAATCCCAGGAAGAGAAAGGTTAGGTTTGGCAAAGGCCAAGGGACCTGAGCTAACATTGTAGAGAGTAGAAGAGAGTTCACCAGCAGCCAGGGTCATGTAGCTAGAAGGTGTACTCTCCACAGGGGAAGAGTGAGCAGGAGCGCTGAGAGATGAAAGGGACATGTAATGACGACAGAAATACAAAGGATAATAGAAGGTTATGGCAAACAATGGGGTGCCGGCGAGTTACAAAAAAACTAGAACAAATGGAAACATAACCTACCAAACTGAACCATGAGGGTGCTGACAATCTGAGCAGACCAATAGCAAATAGCAAGTCTCCTGGCAAAGAAAAGGTTGGGGGCGATGGGCGTCACTGGTGAATTCTACCATGTTTTTAAGAAGCACACCAATTCTTTCCAAACTATTCAAGTAAATTGAGAGAGAAGGAAATGCTCCAAATGTACTCTATGGGACACAGTGACCTGATACCAAAACCTGAGAAGCTCACAACACAGCAGCAATGTACAGCCTGATAAGTCTGATGAATGCAAATGGAAATGTTCCTCTTGTGTGTTTGTATACACATATGTGTGTACAGATGTGTGTGCATCTGCGTGTGTCTATACATGACTGTGTGAATGTAGCCATCTATATAGACGTGTTTGTGTGTGCACATGCACAAGCACATGTGTGTGTGTGTGTGTGTGTGTGTGTGTGTGTGTGTGTACTGGTGGAAGGATTGTAGCTGGGACACCAGTTAAACGTATCTCAAGGGCTGGGCAGCTGGCTTAGTGGGTAAGACTGCCTGCTCCACAGAGTGATGAATGGCAGCAGGGGGCTCTGTGCGGCTTGCTGGTCAACCACCCAAGGACAGTGAGAGACTGTCTCAAGGAATAAGGTAGACAATGATAGAAGAGAACAGAGAGCTGCTAACCTTTATGAGGACAAATGTGTGGATATATAACACACACACACACACATACACACACACAGACAGACACACACGCACACCAAAGCAACAATTGCGAATACACCGAGAATCTATGTGAGCACTCCTATCTAGCAACACACTGAGTGGAGACAGGCAAAGTCACTTTCTGTAAGATACGGGATAAGACAAGACTGTCCACTTTCACTGCTTTTATTCAAGTGGGTCTAGAAGTTTTCCTGAGAGTAAGTAAGTCAACAGAAATAAATAAGAGGCAGGTTGAGGTGACTGGAAGATAGTCCACACAAGTATGAACACCTGAACTTAATTTCTAGTGCTCACACAAAAACCCAGGCAAGGCAGAGCCTTGAAGCTCTATTGCCAACCTAGTGTGAACGGGGATTCCCCAAGTCTCAGTGAGAGACATGGTCTTTAACCTAAAGGTAGGACATCATCTGAGAAACAACACCCAAGGTGGACCTCTAAATTCCTCATACATATGTACCCATGCCCATGTGAACACACACACACACACACACACACACACACACACACAGAGACAGAGACACAGAGACACAGTGAGAGACAAGACAGAGGCAGAGACAGAGAGACAGAGACAGAGAGACAGAGACAGAGAGACAGAGAGAGAGAAAGAGAGAGGGGGGAGAGGCAGAGGATTAAAAGAAGGCGAATTATTATTATTTTTACATTGTATGTCTTCATTTATAGAATAAATCTAAATACTTGGCAAGAAGTCTATTAGAACTGACAGATTCTGTGAGATTGAAGGGCAAAAAATAAGCATAAAAACCACAGTGCTTTAGCTTTTTTACTCTTTAATATGTCTCTTTCTCTTCTCATAATATCTAACTCACGTTTCATCTTAGCCTGTTTTTTCTGAAATCAATCTATTATTTTGCAATTTCACACATGTATATAATATTCTGGTCACACCCTCTCACTCTCCATTCCCCTCAATAACCTTGCCTCTTCTGTCTTTCCGAGTCATCATCCCGGTTCCACATCTTTTTTGTTTTGTTTTTGCCTTGTGACTGACTCACCGGGTTAACCAGGGCCATGCACTTGGCAGGGGGTATGCAGCTATGCACTGGAGCATGAAGGAGAAGATGACGGACGGAACCACTGCTGTGTAAAGAACACAGGTATCCCCTCATCTTCACCTGCCCGGAGCTGCTTTAGCGGCATAGTCTGCTCCGCCTAGCTCTCCACCCTCACTGAGCGGGTTCTACAGAGCTGACCTCAGCTGCTCATGTTTGTATAGCAAGCATTTTAACTATCTAGTGCATAATTCATGACGAGCTTCAGAAGAAGAGCTTAAAGGCCCCAAGCATAAAAAAATGAAATGATGGAGTACTAGTGACACAGTTGACCTGCTCATATCATATATGTAATGAAGAATAGCATTGTATCCATACATAGATTGCTACATGCTATTAAGCAAAATGAAATTTCATTATTATGCTATTTACTATTATGTTAACCTAAAATGTATTTTTTCCAAAAAAATCAAAGATCAATGTTTACAATTAGAATTATCTAATGTTGAATAGAATTCTTTTATCCAAAATCTTCTCCTCATTGTATTTGTAACAATATTTGCCACATAGTATCTGCTTAATAAGTGATAATTACTTTGTAACTAATATAATTTTTATGTATAATATATAATTGAATGAAGATAGTGGTTTAAAAAATCACCAGTGACCTTAGGGGACATCTTCTTTTTCAAGGAAGAAACATTTCTGAGGTTAGTTCCTAGACCTTCCGCGTTCAGAATCTCAGTCCCGAGAGTTAAAGCCTTCTTCCTAATGTTCTTCCCAGCAGGATTGGAAACTGGTCTTTTCTGCTGCTTTGCCTCCAGCTGGAAATTTCCTGGAAATTTCTTGACCTATTGAAAACCTTGGCATCCATAATGTATGAACAAGAGCCCTAACCTATCACTAGATCCCTCTGGAATCCTCAACTGAGCTTCTCTGGGACTAAAGCATCTTTCCTCTCCATGGTGACATGTTAGGAGGAAGACAGAGCACTGAAATCCACCCATTACTTTCATTCAAAGTGGGAGATAACAGCTTAACTTTTCAGCCCCATCATCCTTAGTATCCTTGTTCCCCAAATCCAATGATGAATATTTATCAGCATATAAATGATCAACTATATTCATTCATCTGGCTACATCTGTACCATTCATGCAATCTGATTAAATGAGAAACTCTAAAACAGAAAGTAGGAGAGAGCAGATAGCACCAATGTCTGGTGGGCCACATGACCTTGAGTCAACCTTCAGTCTCCCGAGTCCATCCCTGTCATCTCAGAGACAGAGACTGTAATGTTAACTTCTCAATCTTCCCTTGCGTGTCTAATGACACTTAAATATCACACAAATCTCTTGATTTTATTAGAATGTATTTGATTTCAGCCATCAATTATAAGACTCACCAGAACTCAGACTTCTAATGAGTTTTCTTTGATCTGCTTTATTTCTTCAAGGTCATTTTCAACCCGAGTACATTTCTTTTTTTTGTGACTGTGGAGAGGGGATCCTTTTTCCCTTAGGGCTAGAAGGGAGGCTTTTCTTCCATGACAAAAACAAACAAAAAAAAAAAAAAGAAAAAAAATTCTTTTGCTAGGATAATTTGTATTGATTCAATTTTGCCAACTAACCCTTGGTTCCCACATCACACTTTATGGATGCTGTTAGATGATCCTCACTAGGTCTACAGGTGCTAAGAATTTTCATCTCACGCGCACACACACACACACACACACACACACACACACATACATGTGTTGTGTAATTTTGTATGCTTTAGTTCTTTTTTCTTCAGCAACCTAAGAAAAAGTAATTTTTATTTTCATGTAACATATGTTTGTATGTAAACTGTATTTAATTGCCACTGCATGTATATAATGTCAGCTATGGCATGTGTGTGGAGGTCTGAGGAAAACTTTTTGGAGCTGGTTTTCTGTTTACACCTTTGCATGGATTTTGGGTATCAGATTTACTTTATTCGGGATTATCTGGCAAACATCTTTACCTGCTGATCTGAGCCATCTTCCAGACACCTCATGATACATATTTTGCATCTCGTACTAGATTCAGATTCAAAGACACTCAATGACAATTCTTTTAAAAGCTTGCAGTCCTTATAATTAATCAGATTTGATGTAAAAAAAAAAAAATCTCTTCTCTGTCATTTCCTTCCTCTGAAATACAAAGAGAGTGATTTTACTTCTCACAAGCCAAGAATTCCCCTACCCAAGAGTCACTCTTAAAAGTAAATCATCACCTTATGTAAAGCACAGAACATCTTCAAGTGGTGGCTTCGTGCTGTTGTCTTATGGACTTTGCTCAGGTGATGGGTTCCTGCTTTTGTCTTGTGGACTCTGCTTAGGTGATGGGTTCCTGCTGTTGTCTTGTGAACTTTGCTTAGGTGAAGGCACTGTGACAGCATTCCTATCTGCAGCTGCTGAGGAGCTGGTCAGAGCACGAGGATCAGATGATTCTGTTTCCAGCATCAGGATTTCGTCGACCACCATTTTCATTCATTTTACCTTTTAAAGACAAGGCCACTACAAAGCCCTTGCATTTTAGCACTGACTGAAAACTTGGTATTGCCTTACCCTTTAAATACACATGTGTTTAAAATTTGGAAAGAAGTGGGGAGCAATGTGTTTAGAGATCGCATCTCAACCCCAAATATTTTGAAACCTAATGCCCCCAGGCACCTCGATCTGCTCGTCTATTTTTAGCTCTAGAAGGGAGCTGTATTTAATCTCCTAATCGAACTGCTTGAAGTTTCCACTTCAAAATAAATGAAATGATAATAAATAATGAGCCAAGAAATAAAATACACCCATTTAAGGAGAAAACTATAATTTGATGGAAAACAAACATGAGTTTGAATAAAATGGAAATATCGCTTGTCTCCTCCAATATTCAACTCTAAGAAAACAAAGGAAGCAAGGCAGGAGGCACCAGCAAAACCATTCTTATTTGAGGTCCTTATGCACAGCAAACAGCCTACATTTCCTGAAGGATGGTGGGAGCCTACAGGCATGGGGGAGGAGCTATGGTATGCTAACCTGGCCATGGCTACCTCATCCATCCTTGCCATTCTTCTGAAGGACCACTCTACTCTATTTCATGTTGCCGTTGTGTTTCTCAGATCGTCTGAGGACGTGTGGTTCTGGATAATACATGTAGACATGAATTACAGTGTTGTGAGTCGGCCTACCACGTGTTATGGGAAAACCTACCATGTGTCAGACTCGTGTGAGCTCAAAGGTACATTTCACTCTGAATGTAATGAAACTGCAGTGTTGCTGGATAGAAAGGAACATTTTTGCTGCATACATTTTCCAGGGAGTTACAGAAAGAGAAAAATGTCTATTCTCCCCAGACAGAGCATTCATGACTATAGAAGGATTCTATCAGAGCCTCCATTAGTGAGCTAGTGCTTTTGTTGGGATCACTTACAGTAGCGTGGTAACTCCAGGCAGCAGCACCATTGTATCCCTGGAGCTCCGCACCACACTTGTAAGTAGCTGCATGGGTGCAGTTTGGGATGGGGCCTTGTAAAAAAAGTGTAAATTTCTGAGCTTCTTTGTAAGTTTGAGGTTCGTTTGTTTTTGTTCTGTTCTGTCTGTTTTTTAGCCTTCTGAGTCTTGGGAGCTTCCATCCTTGGTCCAGGACAGAATGTTTCAACTCAGAACAAACAACCCACATGGCATGCTGCACATTTTAATAAGCACTGCATAGAGAGTCAGGTGAATTAAATAGTATCTGTCGCAAGAGCATCAAGAAACCCCTCACAGTGGGGAGACAGAATAGAAATCTCTAGAACTAGGATTTAGTCTGAATTCTGTCATTAATTGGTTCTACCGCTCTAAATAAATTAACTTCCTTTTCACTTAGTCAACCCATCTTGAAAATGTATGGATGAAAGGAAGAAAGGCCAGGCACGCTGAGCACCCTGGGTACTCCTACCTTGTTCCTGTTAGTGTCTGTACGATGAATTCTGAGGAATCCTAACTGAGTCAGTGAGGGGTGATATTGGCACTCCTCAGAGAATGGGGTGATAAAATAGGCAGATTGTGCATGTAAGTACAACTAAAGTAGTAATAACTTACTTCTAATAAATTCATTCACTAATCTGTACTTTAGCAGGTGTGAGACCCTAAAGAGATGAAGGCACAATATTGCCTGGACTCTCTGTACCAAATTTTTCTGAGGCAAACAGAGATTTGTATTATTACTCTTTGTCACTTATTTTTTTGGAATCTAATGAATACATTAAAGTATGCTTTAATAAATTTCATGAAGTGGAAATTCATATGTCTAAAGTCTAGTTTAAACTGTAATGTTATGAACACCAAAACTTTCCCTTTGGATTCCACTCAGTCACTCTCCATCATCTCTATCTACCATCAGGGTTAGTGTTTCTTGCCTGGGAAGTTTATAGAAATGGACCATGAACTATATACTCTCTCTACCTGCCTTGCCTCTCCCGTTACCAGGTCTACAAAATCCATACATTTGTTGTGCATAGCAGTTTCTTTTGTGGACATACAGACACAGTTCTGTTAGATGTGTGACTTGAAGCAGAAGTGACAGGGTCACAGCATTCAGATTGGGAGGCTACCAACCACCACAAATTTTATAAAAAGAAGCACTTGTCACACCCGCAGCAACCAGATACGCCATGTACTGCTCATGGGAGATGAACTTCTTCCAAATGCACAGTAAAGCGTGTCTTTTCCACTCAGCCACTCAGGTGGCTGCAGGCTCCTTCCTTGTTAATGTCCACTTCCCTGGGAAGTAGAACAGGCAAGAATTGTATCAAATTGTATCAGTTGTATCTCCCCAGCCTTGAATGTGTCTTTGCACATTTAAAAAAAATTTTCACCTTTTATTAAAATTAGATTATTTTCTCATACAATAAATCCTCATTACAATTTCACCTCCCTCCACTCCTCCAAGTTCCTCCCCACTTCCCCTCCCAGGCAGATATATTCTCTTTCTGTTTCTCATTAGAAAACAAGCAAGCTTCTAAGGGATAATAATGAAATAAAATATAATTTAAAAACATAACACGTTGAAATCAGACAAGGCAAACCAACAGAAGGAAAAGAGCCCCGAGACAAGGCATAAGATCAGAGACCGCTCCTTCACCCACTCAGGAGTCCTATAAAACTACTAAAGCAGAAAGTTTTAACATATGCACTGAGGACCTGGTGCGGTCCTGTGTAGGCCATGCGCTTGCTGCTTCAGCCTCTGGGAGAGCATATGAGCTTTGCTTAGTTGATTCAGACGGCCTTGTTCTCCTAATGAAGATATGTTTCCCAATCTCCCTCCCCCCCCCCCCCCCCCCCCCCCCCCCCACCCCCCCACCCCGCATAATGTCTGGCTGTGGCTCTTTGCATTTGCTCCATCTGCTGCAGGAGGAAGCTTATCTGACGATGGCTGAGTAAGGCACTAATCTATGAGAATAGCAGGATATCATTAGACGCCTTTTTACTGTTGCTTGTTTTGACCAGTACTATTTTGTTTTACTCTGGGTCTCTGGTCTATCTAGACTCCATTCTTGGTCACCTAAGCAATGTAGGGTATGGATTCCATTCTGTGGAGTGAGCCTTAAGTCAGACATTTGTTGATTACTTCCATACAGCCAATGCCCTAGTATATTTTGCGGGCGGGATGTATAGATCAAAGATTTTGGGGCTGGACTGCTACTTATGTTTCTCTTTTGGTAGGCTACAGAGTACCTTCCCACACCAAAGATACTAGAACAGTGGTTCTCAAGCTGGGGGTGGCAGTCCTCTTGGCAAACCTCTATCTCCCAAGTATATTTACACTATACTTCGTAACAGTAGAAAAATTACAGTTCTGAAGTAGCAACAAAAATAGTGTTATGGTTAGGGGTCACCACAGCATGAGGAACTGTATTAAAGGGTCACAGCATAGAACATACAGGTGGAGTTTCTGTGTAGGCACCAGTTCGGCCTCTCCAGGTTCAATGAATTGGGTAGGTGTTGTCTTCAGCAATGGAGACCTTGCTGTCAGTTTTTGGAGAGCAACCTGTGGTACTAGCAACAGGCTGGGTTGTTTGGGATTTCCATGGGATCCCTTCAGCCAACAACTTAACTGGACTGGAAACTATGTTTGGTGACGAGAGATAGACAGCTGGGACTTCATCTTCCTCATTATCAGGAAACTTCATTAAGATTCCCTTTAAATGTTTCAGGAAGTTTCCACTGCACTAGGTTTTCATGCCAACCTCCAAACGCCCCTCCATTCTAGCTTTCCTTCCCCACGTCCTCTCCCTCAACTCCATCTCCCCTTCCTCTCCCCACTAAACAGAAGCTCTGAATATAGTATCACTGGTTAAATATTTTCTTTGTAACCAGTGCTTCATCATGTGTCCATTAGGTTTTTGTTTGCTGTTGTTGTTGTTGTTGTTGTTCTGCATAATCTGAGAATGTGCATTGCGTGCACGCCTGGTGCTTATGGAGACCAGGAAGGAGCAATTGATGGCCTTCCAGTGGGGTGACAGGCAGTTGGGAGCCACCATGTGGGCGCTGGAACCCAGGTCCTCTGCAAGAGCAGCAAGTGCTCTTAACTGTTGAGCCATCTCTCCAGCCCCCTGGGACTGATTTTTGATGAACTAGATAATGTATTAAAAGAGTGAGACTATGTTTTTCTTGTGGGTATACAATTGATTGATTGCTTGAGGAACTCATCTATCTCCTTGTAGAGCGGAGCTTCACAAATCAAGAGATTGCACAAGTGGGTCTGTCTCTGGGATCTTGTTCTCATCTGAGAATATTGATCTATGTGTCTCTGTGCAGATGGAACACTTTATTAATTACTGTGGACTTCTACTGAAAACTTGGTTTCTGATTACATAAGCTTTATCTGACAGCTTTACTTTCTACATGATTTTTTTTTCCTTAACTCCTTATCACATAAATTGTAAGAACTTGTTAGATTTCCATTAAAAAATAGAACAAAACATCAACCCATAGTTTGGTCCAGATTTCTCTGAATATATAACAGATAGGTTTGGAAGAACCTGACATTTAAATAGAACATTTTCTATCATGATGTGCTATGTGTCTCCACTTGGCACTACTCTAATTCTCTTTTATTTAAATGCTTAAGATAAGAGTTTATCATGCCACATATTTCATGAAATTTATCTTGCTTATAATAATTTGTTAGTTTTGTTTGTTGTTCATGCTTAGAAATTACAACTATTTCTGTATCCATAATCATTCTAAGCTTATTTATTAGCTCTACTGTTGAATATACCCCATCTGACACTTAGACAAAGGTGATTCATGTGACTCAAGTTAAAGTGTCAACATTAAATGGTGATCACTCCAGAGCACACACTTCAAGGGCAGACAGACCAGAGTTTAAGCTCCAGGGCCTTCTTTTTTACACACTGAACAAATAACTTAGTGTTCTCCTCTGAAAATAAGGTAAGTATGACCCTTCTCATATGGTTACTATTAGACTACACTAAAATAACTGATTTTGAGTTCAGGATAGGGTAAGGCTGGCTGAGGTTTTGAATTAATTAGTGTAAGCTGTCAGATCTAGTTATTGAAGATGATTTGACAACAAGCTATTTTTAGCAGCTTTTGTTCCTTTGCCTTCCATGTTGGGTTTTTAACACTGTTGTAACATTACAGGATCCTTAACAGTAAAGTGTTCTCGTGTTGAGACTTAAGGATCTTAAGGACAAGTCAGATGAGGGATGGTCAGAGCGAACGCTATTACCTCCCTGTGTTCGCTTCTGGCCCTTGGAGGATACGGAGGGGAGAGCACGTGGGTTTTTTGTTGTTGTTTTTATCTCCTTAGGTATTGGTGTTGGGTTTTCACTGGTTGTGTTTCCTGTAAGCAACACATTCTTTTCTTACTTACATGGCAGAGATCCCACCCATACAGGGGCTCAGGCAGACTCATCCTGTGAGTTAACTATTCTGGGCATCAACACCCTTCAGCCTTCAACTCTTGCTGAACTAGTCAGCATAATTTGCAGAGATTAAGAAGTACGACTGATTTGGGTCATCATCAGAGCTCCTTTGTTTCAACTGACACCAATTACAAATTGACCCTAAGTTCAGACACAAAATAGGTGTGATGCATGGGATGGTGCTCGGATTATATATAATGTGTGTGTTTGTATGTGTGTGCGTCCTGGTAGATCAACCTGTAATTAATTGAAAAATCAATTGTAATGATGTCTTCTAGTTGCTCTGTGGCATGAATGCAATTTTTTCCCTTGCCTAACAATCCGTTGTATGGCTATATCTCATGTGCTTTTCTATTTTTCCTTTAGTAGATTCATGACTAAGCTCTATATTTGGCTATTATTAACAATGATGTTAGAAAAGCTGTGTAGACATTTTTGTGTCTTCATTACTCCTGTATATGTCTATAGGGTGGGATTTCTGGTTAGTGTGGTCACTGTGTGTTTAATCATTTGAGGAAAGGCATGATATAATAACTGCAACTTCGTGTTTAACCATCTGAGAAAATGATAGTTTCCAAAGAGCACAGCACTTTATGTCCCCAACCGGCTTATCCTTAGAAAAGATCTCAAAAAGCGCTTCTCTCAAAACCCAGTAAAGCATAGAAACTCTCGTGTGGCTGAAATCTATTAAGAATCATCCCATCACTATTTAAATACTATTCCTATGTGAAACAGAGCTAGAGTTGATGTATGGTTTTATGGAATGCAGACAACTGGGGACTCCACAAATGTGGAGTCTTTCCTTCCCTGCTTAAAAAAATCTTCTGAGACGGCCAAGAAGGGCATTCGTACTTTGAACTGGATTAGACTATTCCAAACCTAATGAATGTGGACTCCCCATTTCATGCACACCTTAGGGGAGGGATACTAACTTCTTTTGGGAGCATGTAAGCTCTCATGATGAACCCGAGCTTCAACCTCATGCTCAACATTATTTTTAGTTATTCTTTGGCAGCACTGTTTCCTTTGTGTGTACAGGAAGTAATTAAATTTGAAAAGTGTACAGTGGAAAGTGGGTCCAGTATGGAACACTTCCAGCAGTAGGGAACATTACAGCTTAAATCAAGGCAATAACCCTTTCACGAATCCGTGCTCATTAGGTCTGACTGGGACGCGGGTACTATGAGACACACAAAAAAGGAAGAACCTGAGATCAAAGGAATTCGCATCACACTTGCTTTTCCCCCTGTATATTTATTTTTTTAATCACAATGGTTTATTCTCAGACCTTCCATGCCCTATAAGAAGATAAATTAATTATCCTCCTTTTCCTATAAATCAAGAAAATTGGTTTCCTCCTGTTTTGTATTTGGGTTACATGTGAATGTACTAAATTATTTGTGAGTCGTTTCTTTCCTGTGAAGAGTAAATAGTCTCTTGACTATTATTTAAGCTTGATTAGAAGTGAAATGCCATGGAGGAGGGATATGCTCTTGCCAGTGTGCAGAATGAAGTGTAATTCTACTCTCCTGTAAAGTGATTCATTCTGTCATATTTCCACAAGAACATGTGGAAAGACAATGTGATTTAAAAAAAATAAGATGGAAGCCTTTCCAATGTTTGAAGGTCACCATCTCTTACCTGTCGTCTAAAACAACACATTTAAAGGAATATTTTACTATCATCTAATGCCGTGGAGCCATTCAACACAGAAAACTTCATTTTTCAGCCAGTGTTAATAAAACAATGCTCCACTTATTTATTATTCTTATATGAGCTCTCATATCTTGTGTTACTGTGACCAGGGTCCTACAGAACTAACAGGACAAATGCATAATGCATATTTATTGTCCTGTTAGTGGCCAGCAGCACCAGCTGTTGTATAAAAGGTTCACACAGAACTGATCTCGGGGGCCAGAGGAGCAGACTCTGAGCACTGTGGAATTCTCAGAACACACTCACTCACTTATTTCCTAATAATGCACACCTTGTCAACAGAGCCTTACCTAAAGGCTCTTCTTCAAATCTCTTTTATGGGTGGGTAGCTCTGTGTGTGTACTAAATAGGCAGCTTTGTTTAAGCAGGTAAAAGAATATAAAGATGACCATCCCATCATGATCTGTACACACAAAACTCTACGTAGGCTTCGTGTCTTTAAGTTGTGTCTGAACCATAGAAACAGTAACCGATCTGAATTTAGAGTTCTTTCCACACTCCCTCTCATTAGCTCCCTTCCCCCTTTGAAGCCCAGACTAATCCTCACACTTCAGCCTCCCTTATAGTGCTATTACGGGCGTTGTGTCTGAAGAACCCTGCCTCTTTGGAAATGTTATAAAATTTCATACTGGGGGCTGTAAACTGATAACGTATTGAGCACACTTGATCAGCAGTTCCTTGTGACTGCCTCATAGCATCCTGCAGTCTCAGCCATCCACAGCCCCCAGTGTGGAGCTGACCCAGAGGTGAACTTGCTGCCACTCTATAGCAGAGCAATAGATGACTAGCCAGGGAGAGATCAAAATTTGAAATTCAGAAGTGCGCTTTCAACTAAATGAATTGTATTTCCACACCATTGAAAGGTCAAAAAGTCAAGACTAACTATGGTAAGTCAGGGACTGTCTATATCTGTTAGTCAACTAAATAACTATACAGGAGATTCCCTTAAAGAAACACGCGTAGGTTTAAACAAAAGTGTATGCACGCACAAAGCTCATGCACTGATGTTTGTCATATCCAATGACCAGTCAACAAAATTCCAGTAAGAATCTGTTAAATTACTTTGTATCCAAATGAAAGAATACTTCATATCCATGTGATAAATTTAAATAATAGTGCTGATATTTGTTTAGCTCATAATGGGAGTTAAATTTACGAGTGCAATCTTATTTATTCCCCACAACACACTTACAGGAAAACAGTTTCACTGCGCCGAATTTCTAATCATGAAATAGATAGCATTGCAGCAAGAGAGCCTTGACCTGAAATGCATCTTCTCACTGACTCTGTCATTTATTACTTCACTGGCACCTACCATGCGACAAAACTCAGCTCCTCTGTCCTGTTGAAATGCTTGGAATGAAAACGGAAATCTAGGGAGCAAGCATACAGAGCCAGCCAGTGACAACATTCGGGTCTGAGGGAGACGTCCCAACCACTCAGACCTGTACTCTTCCAGCCCCAAATCACACCTTCATAGTCCTTGCTCTCCTGGGGATTACTTTGATGACCATTTTTAACCTGTGATTAGAATGGAGAAAACCATGCCAAAGAAAACTTTGGAGGCTTTTTCTCTTGTTGAGCAATCAGTTCTCATTTCTAAAAATGTCCTTTGGGCTCAATCAGAGGGAGGATGGAAGACTGATACTGAGGGCTCCTTGGTCCACTTCAGGAGGAGTTGAGCAGGCTCATTCCCAGCGTGGCTCCTGGGGGCTGGTGATTACTTCGTTCAAGAATCGGGACTGCAGCCGCTTTCACCCAGTTTCATAATGAAAAATCGAGAGGGGGCAGGGTTGAGTGGGAGATTGTTCAAGCCAAAGTTTCCTTAGGGAGTGGACTCAGACTCAGCAAGGTGCCTTGTGATTGACCAAGGCTGCTAGTGAACTCCGTAGTCTTCAGACTTAGCACAAACAGCCGTTTGTTTTTGGTTTTCATAGGTAAGGGATGGATGGGGAAAGCTGACTGTTTATTAATCAGGGCATTGCCACTGTATGTGACAGAAAGCAAAGTTCATTTGAGTGGTGCCTTCATCAGTGAAGCTTTCACGTTGTGACTGACTTGCACCTTAGACCAGCACACTAAGGCATGCTTTCTTTTTGTTCCTTTCTTTTGTCTTCTGCTGTGTTAGCTCTGTTTTGGGGTGGGTTTTCTTCTTCTTTATTGCTGCTCAAGTTCAGACACCATTGAGACAAGGGACTATGTCTCAATAGCTGAAACAAAATTCTGAACTAGAATCTTTGTCTATGTATCCATAATATGAACCAGGCAATATAAACAAATTTTATCTTCTGGAACCCAAATGGCCCCCAGTAAGGAGGAAATAAAAACTTTGGAGAGGCAATTAGAAGCCTGACCTAGAGTTTCCTGCTCTGTCTCTGCTGTGGCAGAGTCTTGGGTAAGTATGTGCCCTGCTAGTTCAAAGGTCTTCTTTGTGGTACCAGAGATGAGATTACCACCCAGCCATGTCCGGCTCTAACATGATAGTTGTTGTTTGTAGAATCCACTATCATTTGAGAACCTAACAGCTTCTACTGTATCCTCTTCAAGGTCATCCAAGAAGGACTCCATGTAGAGATAGCAAGCAGGTTTTACCCAGGAAACCTAGCTAAGAGTGGGAAACATAGGGAGCAAGTTTATGATACCCAAATGGATGTCAAATTCAGGGGTGAAATATAAGTGAAAGAAGGAGTTGTTGAGAAAACAAAAGCTTGATTAAGAGACTTAGAGGCAGCTTGAAAATAAGGAATGTTCACAAAATCCAAATCCAGTTCAACAATGATTATGAATAATGAAACGGTAAGTGATTCTAAATAATTATTAAATGGGTACTATGTTGAACTGTGCCATTCTCAAAAAGGGTCTGAACTCCAAAATGGGTCAAGTGTTTCTAGGTTCTCAGTCTCTACTCAAAAAGGAAATAAAGGAGTGTACATCTTACAAAGTGGTGAGAATATTTTATTGGGGCAAATCAACAGAACAGGACAAGTACGCTGTCAAAAGAAGCAGCGGCCATATGAGTGAGTGTGCTCAATGGCCTTCACTCGCTTTCTTGTATGTTGTTAAAGAGGAGTTTGATTTAGAGTCATAATGAGTGCTATTTTTTGTTTTTATTGATAGATTATGTGGTATGACCTATATTTTATTGGACGTGTCCCTTATCATAAGGTATCTGATTTTCATAGTATGCTTACCCAATTATAAATAGGCATAAGATGGTAAAAAGTGGCAAGGGGTCCTCTAAAAGTTCATCTTGAAGACACAGTTTGACTTATTGAATACTCACCTCCAGTCAATTCAAGCTAGCTCGGGCTCCTACCTTCTGTGCCTATATGCAACTGGGAGGGGTTGTCCAAATTTGAAGATACTAAGGGAAAGAAAAGCTTATGTCATTGGCCAGAGATAGATGAGCCTGCAGCTCAGAGGAGGGGTTCTAGTTGCTAACAGATTTCTAGGTATAGAGTTAAAACATGTATATATAATAGTGCAGGTAAAAGCCCTAGGCTGCCAAGTATATTAGAGGAGTGTGTGGAGTTCAGACAATCCTTTGCTTGTCTTGCCAGGACTTAGTATGAAGTTATCAGAACACACATCGTACATCACTCACCATAAACTAACTCAGGCTTGCTTCACCTCTTCTAAGAAAAACAATACTTATTTGAAATTTGATGATATTATGTCCTATATTTTGTAGCTATGACCTGTGTCTCTACTGTGATTTCTCACTTCACAACAAAATGGTTTTTCTTCTGTTCAGATGTGCTTTGTATATGTGTAAGTACATCCATTCTCAACATGGTCCCACTAGGAAATTCCTTCAGAAGCCAAAATTCTCTTCCCTTAGCTGGCTAATTCTCCTCCAGGCCTTTGACTTTCTGTGTTTTCTTCAGGCAATTTTATTTACTTCTCTTCATTTTCCTGTCAAATAGCTCCAGGATTCTGAACTTCTCATTCCAAATTTTCACCATCACTCTATGATTATCTCACACTTCTGATGGAGGCTTCTTTCATTTCCTGAAGACACAGATATGATTTTCCTCTTACTCAAATCTCTTTCCTGAATTCTAATACTTACTATCTTTACCTACTTGAATGTTTTTCTATGGCTTCAAACTTCTAAGATACAAAATTAGTGACTTCCCTTCTCCTTAATGCTACTAACATGCTCATCACTTAGCCTTTTCTGCCTAAAGAAATGTCGCTACTAACCAGTTGTACAGATCAGAAACCTAGAAACCATTCTTTTTCATATTTATGGCTCATTTGTATACGTATGTGTGCGTATTTTATATGCATATATTTGTGTGTGAGAGGATGCATGCATGCCATTGCATTTATGTGGAAGTCAGAAGACAACCTCAGGTTTTGGCCTCTGCCACCCACCTTGTTTTGATGCAGAATCTCTCTTTTTGTTTGCCACTGCACAGGATATCTGGTCTACCAGCTTCCAGTGGACTCTACTGTCTCGACCTCCCATCTTACCACAGGAGTGCTGGCATTATAACTGTGTTCCACCAACTTTTTACATAGTTTCCAGGGAGTGGAATTCATGTCATCATGCTTGTATATTTATGCACTGAGCCATATGCCATCCTAGGAAGTCATTCTTATTTCTTCCCACACCCCCTCTCTGATATAGCAATCAGTCACCAAGTTTTGTAAATTTTGTCTCTTACATGCCTGACTCTATAAAGTGAATAGCTGCCTACTGACCATCAGCACACAAACCCAACTGATATCTTCTTCATCCTTATTCCTTTCACCTCTCTCTCCTCATCCTATAAACAGTTTTCACGAATGCTGAAAAGGAATGTGACCTTTTTATGACCCCCTATTTAAAAGAAGTCACTGGGTGCCTACTATTTTGACCTGAAAATATTATGCTTAAAATAATCCTGCATGGTGCATTTCCCATCCACCTGACTTGCATCCTTCCCAAAACACTGCTGTTTCCACTCATTCATTCCAAAGATGGAAACCATTTTATAAAATATGGAAGTGTCAAAACAACCCATGGCCCAATTTAAGTACACCCAAGGGGGGAATCCAAGATGGTGGCGAGCAGTGTGGACCGTGTTTGGAAGCTCCACTGAACAATTCAGAGAATTGCACAGATTTCTGAGCCAGGAACACCAAGGTCCCGACACCACGGCAGCAGGAGTGCTCCACGGTTCGGAGGGACCAGGGTGCGGAGGACCTGCGTGCCCCTGCATACTGGAGGAGTGTGGATTTTCTCGGAGCAGATCAGCAGCGGCTGCACAAGCAGCACCAGCGGCAGTGACTGAGGTTTGCAGCTCAGAGCCTTCCCGTGGAGGCAGTTAGTGTGGTGGCTGGTGGGAGAGTTACTGCGGGAGAGGGGACACGGGACAGGATTTGGGTTGCATGGTGCCTTGTGACCCAAACTGGACTTGGCGGACAGTTCAGCCCCAGAGTCCAAGGTACAGCTCAGTGCGCAGTGCTATGGAGATGCTGGCTCAGCGCAGCAATCAATTCTGCCCAACACAGCAGCTCAGCGCAGCTACAGCTCCCCTGCTGTGACACAGGCTGGGCGGAACACTCAGTTCCACCCTAGGTGCCAGCTCAGAGCAGCCGCAGTTCACCTGCTGTGACGCAACCTGGGCAGAGCGCTCAGGTCCACCGAAGGCACCAGATCAGCACAGCCGCAGTTCACCTGCTGTGACGCAGGCTGGGCGGAGCACTCAGTCCCACTGAAGGCACCATCTCAGAGCAGCCGCAGTTCACCTGCTGTGACACAGACTGGACAGAGCACTCAGGTCCACCGAAGGCACCAGATCAGCGCAGCCGCAGTTCACCTTCTCTGACACAGGCTGGGCAGAGCGCTCAGTCCCACTGAAGGCGCCAGCTTAGCGCTGCCGCAGTGCTGCGACGCAGGCTGGGCAGAGAGCTCAGTCCCACCGGAGGCGCTAGCTCACATCAGCGGGCAGTTTTGTGGTGCTGACACAGGCCAAGGTTTCAGCAGCAGATTCAGCCCAGAGGCCCTAGCTGGAATTGCCAGGCAGATTAGGCCCAGAGATTCTAGCTGAGCTGTGCACACAGGCTCGGTGGCCCTAAGACTCTGGCTGGACTATCCACTCAGTATAGGCCCAGAATCCTGGGCTGAATTCAGCATGCAGTGTGGGTCCATAGTCCCTGGCTGAGCTCGGTGCACAATTCTGCCCCGGAGACTCGGGTGGAGCTCGGCGTGCAGTTTAGGGCCAGAGTCCCTAACCATGCTTGGCAGACAGATTGGGCCCAGAGACTCTAGTAGAGCTTTTGGCACAGTCCCGGCTCTAAGACTCTGGTTGGACACAGTGTGCAGTTTGAATCCAGAATTCCTGGCTGAGCTGGGTGGATGGTTCGGGCCTGAGTCAATAACTGACCACGGCACGCAGTTTGGCCAAAAGCCCCTAGCTGAGCTTGGTGCGCAGTCCCAGCCCAAAAATTCTGGCTGCACCCGGTGTGCATTTTGAGCCCAGAATTTCTAGCTGAGCTCGGCAGACGGTTCAGGCCCTGAGATTCTAGCTGAGCTCAGAACGTGGTTCGGGCCCAGTGTCCCTGGCTGGACTTGGTAGGGAACCCAGAAGGCTGTGGATACCTTGGCCTGACCCAACGCTCATCCAGAGACCCAGAACGATTGCAGGACCCACAGCACAGGAGAGCTGAGGATCACTGGCTGTGAGAGCCCAAAACGCCAGGGCTAACCTCCTGCCATCCACAACAGTGGAACATAAGAGCTTCCAACCTATGGAAACCGTGAGAAAACAAGTGAATCTATCATCAGACTCCCTCCATCCAACTCGGGAAGCTACCCAACAAAAACAAAGCCGGCAAGATGTCTAAAGGACAGCGTAAAAGCATATGCAAAAAAAAACCGCAAAAAAACATGGCATCTCCAGTTTCGAGCTATCCCAAAGAAAACAACCCAGAGAGTTCAAATACAACGGATATACAAGAAAATGACCTCAAATCCTTAATAAGGAGCATATTAATAGAGGAAACAAATAAAATTCGTAATCAAATACAGGAAGATGCAGCCAAACAGGTGAGAGACATAAAAGAAGCACATAGAGTGGAACTGAAAAAAATCTCAGGAAAATGCAAACAACCAGATGAAAGAAAGAAATAAAACGGTTCAAACTCTGAACACCTATAAAGAGGCAATGGAAGAAACTCAGGAATATACAATCAGATGAAAGAAATAAAAAAAAAAACAGTTCAAGATCTGAAGACGAAAATGGATTCAATGATAAACACGCAGACAGAAGAAAAACGAGAACGTGAGACCTCAGAGAAGAAGGCGAGCAACACAGAGGTGAGCTTTTCTAACAGAATCCAAGAGACGGAAGAACGAATCTCAGGTTTAGAAGATACAATCACAGATCTTGAAGCAACCATTAAAGAAAATGCCAAATCTGGAAAACTCCTGACACAAAACATCCAAGAAATTAAGGACACCATAAAAAGAAGAAATCTGAGGATAATAGGCATTGAAGAAAGAGAAGATATCAGACTCCAAGGCCCAGAAACTATTCTCAACAAAATCATAGAAGAAAATTTCCCCAACCTAAAGAAAGAGATACCTATAAACATACAAGAGGCCTACAGAACACTAAATAGAATTGACCAGAAAAGGAAAACTGCCCGTCACATAATAATCAAATCACAAAACATACAGAACAAAAAAAAAATATTAAAAGCTGCAAGGGAAAAGGGCCAAATAACATTCAATGGCAAACCTATCAGAATTACACCCGACTTCTCAGCAGAGATCATAAAAGCCAGAAGAGCCTGGACAGAGATCCTGCAAACCCTGAGAGACCACAGATGCCAGGCCAGACTACTTTACCCAGCAAAACTATCAATAACCATTAATGGAGAAAACAAAATATTCCATTACAAAAACAAATTCAAACAGTACCTATCCACAAATCCACTTTACAGAAGGTACTAGAAGGAAAACTACATCCCAAAGGGTCAAGCTACAACCAAAACTACTCAGGAAATAGGTAACTATACCATGGCAAAAACACAGCTACACAAACACTCGATTGGAAACAACATCAAAATTAAGACTCTTAACAGTCACTGGTCGTTAATATCTCTCAACATCAATGGTCTCAATTCTCCAATAAAAAGGCACAGACTAACTGAATGGGTGCATAAACAAGATCCAACATTCTTCTGCATTCAAGAAACACATCTCACCTATAATGATAGGCATTACCTCAGGGTAAAAGGTTGGAAAAAAATATTCCAAGCAAATGGTCACAAGAAGCAAGCAGGCATAGTCATTTTAATATCAAACAAAATAGACTTTCAACCAAAATTAATCAAAAGGGATGCAGAAGGACACTTCATACTCATCAAAGGTAAAGTCAACCAGGGTGACATCACAATTCTGAACATATATGCTCCCAATACAAGGGCACCCACATTTGTAAAAGATCTGCTAAAAAAACTTAAACCACACATCGAGCACCACACAATAATAGTGGGAAACTTCAACACCCCACTCTCACTGAAGGACAAATCATTGAAACAGAAACTAAGCCGAGAAATAACATCATTAACCAATGCCATGGGTCAAATGGATCTAACAGATATCTACACAACCTTTCACCCAAACAAGAAAGAATATACCTTCTTCTCTGCACCCCATGGAACCTTCTCCAAAATTGATCACATCGTAGGTCACAAAGCAGGCCTCAACAGATACAAGAGGATTGAAATAATACCTTGTATCCTATCAGATCACCATGCTCTTAGGCTGCAATTCAACAACAACAGAAACAACAAAAAGCTTACACGTACGTGGAAACTAAACAACTCTCTGCTAAATGACACATGGTCAGAGAAGAAATAAAGAAATCAAGGAGTTTCTGAAATTCAATGAAAATTATTGGAAGCAGTGTTAAGAGGAAAATTCATAGCACTAAGTGCCTTTAAAAAGAAATTGGAAACATCGCACATAAGCAACTTAACAAAACAGCTGGAAGCCCTAGAAAAAAAAGAAGCAGAAACACCCAAAAGGAGTAGATGTCTGGAAATACTCAAACTCAGGGCTGAAATTAACAAATTAGAAACTAAGAAAACAGACCAAAGAATCAACAAAACCAAGAGCTGGTTCTTTGAGAAAATCAACAAGATAGACAGACGGTTAGCCAAACTAAAAGGCAGAGAGACAGTATTGAAATCAACAAAATCAGAAATGAAAATGGAGACATAACAACAGACACTGAAGAAATACAAAAAAATCATAAGATCCTACTTTGAAGGCATATATGCCACAAAATTTGAAAATCTAAGGGAAATGGACGATTTTCTTCATCAATTTCACTTGCCAAAGTTGAGTGAAGAACAGATAAACAAGCTAAATAGTCCCATTTCCCCTACAGAAATAGAAACAATCATTGATAGTCTCCCAACCAAAAAAAGGCCCGGGCCAGATGGTTTCAGTGTAGAATTCTACCACACCTTCAAAGGCGAGCTAATACCGATACTCTTCAAGCTACTCCAAAACATAGAATTGGATGGAACATTACCAAATTCATTCTATGAGGCCATAGTCACGTTGATACCTAAACCTCACAAAGACTCAACAAAGAAAGAGAATTTCAGACCAATTTCTCTTATGAACATCGATGCAAAAATACTAAATAAAATTCTTGCAAAACGAATACAAGACCACATAAAGGATATCATTCATCATGACCAAGTAGGCTTCATTCCAGGCATGCAGGGATGGTTTAATATATGGAAATCCATCAATGTAATCCACCATATAAACAAACTGAAAATAAAAAACCACATGATCATCTCTTTAGATGCAGAGAAAGCATTTGATAAAATCCAACACCCATTCATGTTTAAAGTTTTAGAGAGATCGGGGATACAAGGCACTTTCCTCAACATAATAAAGGCTATCTACAGCAAGCCAATAGCCAAAATCAAAGTAAATGGTGAGATACTCAAGGAAATTCCTCTAAAATCGGGAACAAGGCAAGGCTGCCCACTCTCTCCATATCTCTTCAATATAGTACTCGAAGTTCTAGCCAGAGCAATAAGACAACAAAAGGAGATCAAGGGTATCCAAATGGGAAAGGAGGAAGTCAAACTATCCCTATTGGCAGATGATATGATAGTGTACATAAGTGACCCTCAAAATTCCACCAGAGAACTCCTACAGCTGATAAACACTTTCAGCAATTTGGCTGGATACAAAATTAACTCAAAAAAGTCTATAGCCTTCCTATACACAAATGACAAGCTTGCAGAGGAAGAAATTAGGAAAGCCATACCCTTCACATTAGCCACAAGCAATATAAAATATCTAGGAGTTACTCTAACTAAGCAAGTGAAGGACTTGTTTGAAAAAAATTTAAAAACTCTGAAGAAGGAGATTGAAGATGACATGAGAAGATGGAAGGATCTTCCTTGCTCATGGATAGGGAGAATTAACATAGTGAAAATGGCCATCCTACCAAAAGCAATCTACAGATTCAATGCAATCCCTATCAAAATACCTACACAATTTCTTAAAGACATTGAAAGTTCAATTCTGAACTTCATATGGAAAAACAAAAAACCCAGAATAGCAAAAACGATCTTATACAATAAAAGGTGCTCCGGAAGAATCTCCATACCTGATCTCAAATTGTACTATAAAGCAATAGTAATTAAAACAGCATGGTACTGGCACAGCAACAGGCTGGCTGATCAGTGGAATCGAATTGAAGACCCAGAGATGAATCCACACACATATGGTCACTTGATTTTTGACAAAGAAGCCAAATCCATTCAATGGAAAAGGATAGCATCTCCAACAAATGGTGCTGGTCTAACTGGATGTCTATGTGTAAAAAAATGCAACTGGACCCATATTTGTCACCTTGCACAAAACTCAAATCCAAGTGGATTAAAGACCTCAACATAAAATCAGAGACACTAAGTCATTTAGAAGAAAAAGTGGGGAAGAGCCTGGAACATATTGGCACAGGGGACAACTTCCTGAACAGAACACCAACAGCCCAGGCCTTATTGTCAACAATTAATAAATGGGACCTCATGAGGCTGAGAAGCTTCTGTAAGGCTAGAGATACTGTCAAGAGAACAAAGCGACAGCCTACAGACTGGGAAAAGATCTTCACCAACCCTACATCTGACAAAGGTCTAATATCCAAAATATATAAAGAACTCAAGAAATTAAACACCACCAAACCAAATAACCCAATTGAGAAATGGGGCTTGGAACTAAACAGAGAATTCTCAGCAGAAGAATATCAAATGGCTGAGAAACACTTAAAGAAATGCTCAACCTCCTTAGTCATCAGGGAAATGCAAATCAAAACAACTCTGAGATTCCATCTTACACCCATCAGAATGGCCAAGATCAAAAACTCAAGCGATACCACATGCTGGAGAAGATGTGGGGAGAGAGGAACACTCCTTCATTGCTGGTGGGAATGCAAACTAGTACAACCACTTTGGAAATCTATCTGGTGCTATCAGAAAACTGGGAATAGGGCCTCCTCAAGACTCAGCTATTCCACTCCTTGGAATATACCCAGAAGATCCACCAGCACACAACAAGAAAATTTGCTCAACCATGTTCATTACAGCCTCATTCATAATAGCCAGATCATGGAAATAGCCTAAATGTCCCTCAATAGAAGAATGGATAAAGAAACTGTGGTACATATACACTATGGAATACTACTCAGCTACTAAAAACAAGGAATTCCCAAAATTTGTGGACAAATGGATTGAGCTAGAAATGATCATATTGAGTGATTTAACCCAGAAGCAGAAAGACTCAAATGGTATATACTCACTTATATCTGCATACTAGCCCAAGGGGCATGTCCCACGAAAGCCTTTCCTTACCAGGAAACTGGGACATAGGGGAGGACATCCTATTGGGACTCTAGATAAGAGAAGCATGGGAGAATAGCAATGTAGAAGGATCCAGTGGGTCCTAGAAACCTACAAGTAGAACATTATGATAGGCATATTTGGGCCAAGGGGTCCCGCTCAAACTAAGGCACTAGCCAAGGACAATACAGGTGGTAAAACTTAAACCCCTACCCAGATCTAGCCAATGGACAGGACAGTCTCCACACTTGAGTGGAGAGTGGGATATGACTTTCTCATGTACTCTGGTGCAGCACATTTGACTATGCTCCCTGGAGGGGGAGACCTAGTGGTACTCAGAGGAAGGACAGCAGGTCACCGAGAAGAGACTTGATACCCTATGAGCATATACAGGGGGAGGTAATCCCTCTCAGGAACAGTCATAGGAGAGGGGAATATGGGGAAAATTGGAAGGAGGGGAGAATGGGAGGATACAAGGGATGGGACAACCATAGAGATGTAACAAGCATAAATTAATAAAATAAATAAAATAAATAAAAAAATAAAGTACACCCAAGGGGTTGAAGAAATATTTTGCATATTTGACTAAACTAATTACACATTTTGAAATCACATTCCAATCAAATTTTGTTATATTGTAACAGTTTAAGAGTTATTTTCCTCAGGCAATGACATTATATAGGTCCCCTTTACTGACTTGACAATGACTATTAAAATTGAAAGTATGAAAACAAAACAAAATTGGAAGTTGTGGGGTGTTTTTCTTAGGATCCAGCCCTAGGAAGATATATCTTTAGGTTAATGTCCAGAATTCTGAACTTTAATAAAACTCAAAAATGAATCTAATGTACGAGGGTCTAATGATCTTAATGATCTCAATTTGAAACAGTTCAACGATCTCACTATTGCCCTGCTCTGTCTTGGGGACCCTAACTCCTGACACTTGAAGGCCACTGGAACAAACACAGGCTTTAAACTTATTTTTATCCAATCCTTTCATCTTTCATGTGTCTTGTGACTAGATTTCCAAGTTGTTTATAAGCCAAGTTCTGTTCCCATCACAAGGTATTAATTATACTTAGTGTTTGCTGCCTCTGTAACCACATCTATTGCTGTAGGCTCACTTCATGTGTCTTCACAAATCGGTGGTTCTCAATTATACACAACATATTATATATAATACTGTATTTGGTCTCTGAATCACATCCTTAGCACATTATAGTTTTCCTCTCTTCCATTTTTTCCATCTCAACCATTCACTGAGCATATATATTAATTTCTTTCTCTTCTCCTACATCTGTGATAGGCACAGGGAGGATGTGATAATAAATCAAAACTGTCACAATCCACAGAGTTTCCTGTATGTTAGAAAAGACAACCAGGAAATGGAAGCTTCACAGAATACATCTACTCTTACAGATGTGGAAATGCTATAAAGAAAATGGGGATTATGCATGAACACCCATGTTCTGTTACATTTTTTCTAAGATTCCAATCTTGAGGATGGGAAATCATTTAGAATTATAAGCTGCCTAATGCCAGTTTCATTAGTTGATAAAGGATACTATTGCCTGGGTGGGGTGATTCTAAGTCATCCTGAAATGACCTCCGAAATTCAGAGAGAATTTTTAAATTATGACATTTTCTTATATTTTCTTTACTAAGAATAAGACCCATGATACCTCAAGCAAGACTTGAACAATGACAATTGCAATAGACATGCTAACAAGAAGAGACAAATCTCATGGGGCCCACCCTCACGCAAAGAAATACAGGGATGAGCCTCCTAGCTGGTTACCCAAGACACAGGGCCAGCCTCAAAATCATATATACTTAAGCTACACTAAACAGAATCAGCATGTTGTGTTTATAATGAAAAATGTCACTAAGCTAAGGAGTTAGGGGAACATGGAAGGAGGGGAAGAAGGGAGACATGGGAGGGGGTGGAAGAAAGGAACCGGAAGGCAGAAATGATGTAGTTATATTATAAAAATTTTTTAATTAAAAATGTATAACAACCCACAAAGCTGCTTTTTTGTTATAATAATACTGTGTAAGAAAAAAGACCTGTCCTCCAGAGAGTTTTACTCTGCGAGCTGGCTAGTCTTATGTCAACTTGACACAAGCTAGAGCTTTCTGAAAGGAAGGAAATGCCTCCATAAGTTCTGGCTGTAGAGCATATTCTTAATTAGTGATTCGTGTAGGAAGGACAAGGCCATTGTGGATGGTGCCATACCTTGGTTGGTGGTCCTGGGTTCTATACTAAGGCAGGCTGAGCAAGCCATGGGAAGCAAGTCTGTAAACAGGCCCCCTTCATGGCTTCTGCATCCACTCTGGCCTCCAGGATCCATTCTTTTTGACTTTCTGTCCTGACTTCCTTCCATGATGAACCTCATATGAAATCCACCTCTTTCACTGCAGACACAAGAGGCAAACAGAGCACATGTGTTGCTGCGTGTCCTGGTAAACTGTGAAAGGGCATTTTCTTTTTAATCAGAACAGCCCGCAGGCTTCATGATTCATGATGAGGTCTCCTGGAGTTGAGTCCTCTGTCCTCCCAAAAAGAAAGGAAAGCAAAACACAGCAACAGAAGCCCTGTGCCTTGGGCGGTGTGATGTAGCAATGCTAGAATCTCTGAGATTATCTAAAAGAAAACATGTAAACTGTCATGACTCAGCAGCTCCAGCCAAGGACACTTGCTTACTCTGCCTGGGACTCTCCATCGCACATATGTGTGTTCCTGGAGTAACCCTGTGGTCCTAGCAGGAGCTTCTGAGAGCCGGCATGCCAGCACTTTTCCCTTCAGCTCCGTCCAGAGCAACAGCTTTTGTCTGGCCGATGGCTTGATGCAGGGGCATACCGATTTCTAGGATGCTTCGTAGGGCCTGGAATCAAACCTGTCAGGCAGAAGGGGCCTCTTCATCTTTCTTTCCTTATTAGATATTCCGTGTAGATTCAGGAACATGGAGGCAAAGGCTGTGTAATGGTTTTAAAGATGATACAGATGCTTTTCATATCTTGATTGTCTAAAAAATGAGATGCTGTGTTGATTTAAAAATCAATTTGGTACAGGTTAACTGCAATCTACTTACAATAATTTTGTCCCCTATTGATTCTCCCTCTGTAGGATTATGAAATTCATCTCTGAAGCCTTGATTTAGGGAAGAGAAATCCTGGTTTTTCTGAGAAATGCTTTAATAATTTCTAATAATTCTTTTCCAAGTATAACAGTGAGGCAACCCCATGGGTTAGAAGAGGCAAATGGGGTGTGCGTGTGTGTATGTGTGTGTGTGTGTGTGTGTGTGTGTGTGTGTGTGTGCAGTAATTGTGAACAGAACCTGTGAGACATGTGGCAAAAGTCAACTTTGGGTGTGATTTATCAGGAGCATGTACCTCTGTGATGAAGGGTCTCTCATTGGAACCAGGCACATGGCAACTGGACTGGCCATTCTGGCTCCTGAGGCCCAGGCATTCTTCTGCCCCACTTCCTCAGTGTTGGCATTGCAAGTACAAGTAGATGGTAGAAAGACAAAAACACTCAATACCCATTACTCATAAAGCACTCCGAGGCCCTTACTTTCAGATGACCTGTTCCCACTCTTGTCTGTTACAGCTGTGCTTGAGTCACTATGTCTTCTTTAGGGCCTTGAATACACTGAACCTCATCACATCAAAGGTCCCCTTACTTGCCCTGCATCAGGCAACCCCACATCCCTCGAAAACAGTTTTACTTAGAAGCCTCTTCTAAGACCTCTCTCTCTTCCTCCTCCTTCTCCCTTGTTCATCTTGGTTGTTCATTTCTTCACTCTTCAAAGCCCAGAACAATCATCACCTCTCTCCTTCCTGACAAGACATATTTCGTTCTTCCTTTCCATTTCCCACAACTCTGGTAGATAATGAACAAGTCATACCACACTTAGACGTGTAGATACTGCTTCTCCTGACTGCGCCTTTGCGTCTTTATGGTGAAAATCATATCAAAGCGCCAATTTGATAGTGTTTTTCTTGTGCAAGTGGGTACTTTCAAAAAACATCTTAATTGTGGCCTTCTATCAGGTGAGGCTGCTCAGTGGATCTCCATGTTGCCATGAAAAATCACCAACAAAATCAACTGAATAAAGAAAGCGTTTAGTGTGCCTAGAAGTGTAGTTCTAGAGCAGAGTCTTTGCAGCATGGAGTCACAGCAGCAGGAGATGAAGCAGGCAGCTGGTCCCATTGTGTCCACAGGCAAGGAATGGAGTAATGACGCTTGGTGCTTAGCTCTCTTTCTCCTTCTCATTCAGTGAGGGACAACGCCAGCCCATGAAATGACACCACCCACACCTCAATTAACCACTCTAAATAATCCCACACAAACGTGCCCAAAGATTTGTTGTCATGGTGATGGTAAACCATTACCAACTTGAACACTTAGGTTAACCATCACATGAGTTAAATAATTTACTTGCACCAACTTTATAAGCTAGACATTATAGTATTTATAATTTTTCCACTTTACACATAAGGGACCTAAGACTCAGAGAAAATGTGCAGTTTATCCATAGTTACCCAGATTCTAAGTGCCAAGGCTAGAATTTGAATGTGTATTGTCTTTATTCCGGTGTCTGTAATGCTAGCCACTGTGTAAACTATGCCTGGCCTGAAACCACATTCCTAGATGGGTGGCCGTTCAAGCAATTGCCCACTTTATTTATCTCATCCTACCCCACAAGCAATCAGTCCTATTTTCTACATATGGACCTCTACAAAGAAGTATATTAAATATGGAAGAACCTGCGGTCCCAGGTTGTTGTAATTGATTGATTCTACATCTGCCGATTCACTCATATTCATAAGAACTCTGTCCTCAATTAAATTAAATTATTAATAGTGTTTTTTGCTTCAAAAGTTCACACTAAAGTTGATAAGATTTTCAAAATGTGTCTGTCAGAGCTAGTGATATAGCTCAGTTACGAAGGAAGCTTGCTACGCAAGCACAATAAGTTGAAATTATATAAAGATAGGCATGGCTGTGTGTCATGTGTAACTCTGTAATTGTGGAGGCTGAGACAGAAGGACCCCTAGGGCTTGTGGCCAGACAGTCTTGCTAAAGCAGTAAGTCCTGAGTTTTGTGAGGGGCCCTGTCTGAAGGGACTAGAGTGGCTAGTGATATAACAGGATATCCAGTGGCTACTGCATGAGTGCAAACACTACACACACACACACACACACACACACACACACACACACAATGTCTGCCATCATAGATTATATTTACTCTTATATAAAGAAGACAGTTTGCCTTGCATGCAGTAGGTGGCACTAGACTTTCCCCTCCTAGCTGTGGCTGTAATGGATATGGAGCTATTCTGTCCCTAAGCAGCTGATGACAGGGCTCAGAGCATCTGCTTACATGGCTTCATCAGAGCTAAGTCATTCTGGGCAAGGCAGAGTTCTTGTGAAAATTGTACCCAGCCTTTTCAAAGCCCTAGAGCAGGGTCATAAAGACTAAATACTGTATTTAGTCACACAGCAAGAAATGCAATCAGATCCAAGTATGGCAGTCTTTGAAGACCACCTTCATAGCCTCCAGTGTTTTGTCAATGAATTACACAGAGCTGAGGGATGCTGGGATGGATGCATAGATGCACTGGGAGGTATCAGGAGGAAGGCTGCCTCACACTCCATCCAGGGTGGAATGGTAGGCTGTGCTGGGAAATTTTTTAGCATCATAGTAAGTGCAACCAAATGCCTACCCATCGTGCAACATTTTCTAAGTCCTTTACAATCATTCAAATCATCTAGAAACTGAAAAGGACACAAAGGGAGTCATGATGTGGTACCTTGATAGCAAAATTTCAACAGCAACTGATAAAAAAAAAATCTAATACTGTTCACTAAGGCCCTACTGACTGGGTACCTACTGCGGAATGGAGAGCCGAGTACTGGGCTTCATGGCAATATTTTCTTCTCCAGGAGACCTTGGGTCGTCATGCAGTATATGGACATAAACATAAACATATCACAGCTCCAGTGTGATAAACATCGTGGCACCTCAATATCAAAATTTATAGACATACTATAATAAGAGGTCCAGGGCAACTCTGTTGCTCTCTGGCTACTCACTACATGAAAGCCAGCACTACTGGCTGTATTTAGTACCAGTGTTTGTGTAGCGAGCAGTAAGAAGGGTAACAGAGTTCTCTGTCTACAAGAATATATCCTTCATAGAATTAATAATTAATATTAATTAACCAACAAACAATTCTTCTTTACAGAATCAAGAATATCCAATGACCTTTGGGTGACATCCGACTTTGTAAACGTTCCTGTATAATCTTTAAATTAATGATTCAAATAATGAAAAATGTATAAATTGTTTAGTGATTTTTTTCAACTTGAACAAAATAGATGCTTGTAGACAGAAAACACAGAAACTAGTTCCAAGAGATCATACATAAATACATTATGGTTAGTGGAATTTTAATCCAGCAACATGGCTGATCTGGCAAAGATCCAAAGACTTAGGTCTGTGTGATCTTACTGGAATACAGACATGCCTTTAGTACATACTCTTAATCCTTCTGGCTGGAATACACACCTTTATTCCCTCTGGCTGTAATATAGACATGACACACCTTTAATCCCAAACATTAAATTAAATTGAGGGGCAGACAAAGTGACAAATCAAAGAAAGATTTATCAGAGAAAGAATAATCAGGGATAGGAGACGTCCAACTCTCAGGAAAACAGGCAGGAAAGAGAATTTACTTAACAGCAGCCCAGAGAGCCAGCAAGAGAGTTCCTGTGTCAGAGCCATGCAGGAGGAACAGCAAAACAGCTGTAGAACTCACAGAATGCTGGCAGCCCACTGGTCAGCAAACCCATGATAAGCCTCTCAGAGAGGGATAGCCTAAGGGCTAGGTGTCCTGAGGACTTCATGCTCTTATGGACCACAGCTCTGCTTGTTGCCCTTATGGTCACCATGTCCCTCACAATATATGAGTTGTATGAGAACTCTGAGGGGAGGGGCTTCCAGCCCCTCACTGGGCAGCATCACTGATACTCACAATAATAATGCTTGATCCTTTTCAGGCACTGCTGCTAGAGCAGATTAATGATTCAACCCCCACCCTTGGAAAGAACTTAGAGATGTTGATTGCTAACAATGACCATTACCCTTAAAAGGAATTTGGAAAAAAAAATCAGTTGTTTAGCAAGGTTAGGTAAAAAGGATTTTGCTAGTAGTTCTGATGCAGAAAATCTTAGGGAACAATTTGAAGTTAAGAAAAGTACATTCTTAATAGTAAAGCTAGGGACTTTTTGAGGTTGGTGAGCAAGATCAATGCCCCAGAGTAGCACTGGCTGATGTGACCCTTTCAAGCTGGGCTAGTGACTGAGATGATAATTAATTTCCTTATACCTACTTTTTTGCCCTCAGCTTTCTAATATGAGTTAATTAAAAATATTAATGAGTAGACATTCACCTTTAGGATTTAAAGTAGAAATTGCTGATTATTTTTTCTATAGAAGTATAGATTTGTGATTCTTTCAAGACTTTCATAAGATTATTTTTTAGGATAATGGATTTCTTTTTTCTTTGTAACCGCAAATTGCTGCCAGCCTGTGAAGAAAAACTGCCTGAGAAATTACCTTGCTTCCTCGTACTTTGTTAACATATAACAAATTGCTTTGTTACAAATGTATATGGGTTCTTGGGAATAACTTGTTTTTCATCCATAATAGGTAAAACACTTGATCATGTGAGGGTATTGGGGAGCACTCTTTTCTTATATATACTCACTGTAATCATTCACTTAAAGAAAAATAGAATGTAAGCACATTGTAATTTTTTGTACTACTTGAAAGATTTTGTTGGTGTATATAAACTGTGGGAGAAAAAATAAAGAAGAAAGAAGAAGAAGAAGGAGGAGGAGGAGAAGAAGAAGAAAAAGAAGAAGAAGAAGAAGAAGAAGAAGAAGAAGAAGAAGAAGAAGAAGGAGAAGAAGAAAAAGAAGGAGAAGAAAAAGAGGAAGAGAAGGAGGAGGAAATAAAGTAAGTAGAAGCTTAATGGAACCTACCTGCTGGAGTCTGGAGTCTGTCTTACTTCATCATTAGGTGTAAGTGTGTGTGTGTGTGTGTGTGTGTGTGTGTGTGTGTGTGTGTGTGTTCCTTTTCTCTCCTTCTTTCTTTTCTCTTTTAGATGCTTTGCCACTAAAAGTGGAAAATCCCCACTAGGAGCCAATAGCCCTAGCCCCTACTTAACATAATTGGTATAAGAACCTGCTTGCCACAGTCAGTGGAAGCCCCCGCCTGTAACAATATGTTCCAGCCTGGAAAGTTGCCCTCAGAGAAAGTCTGATGGGTAACCAGCCAGCTGTCAGTCTATTCCCTGCCTCAGTTTACTCTATACTGTCAAAGCTGGTCTTCAGAATCCGTAGAGACAGTACAGTACAGGAAGAGAGTATAGTTCAGGAATATGGTAGAGTTCAGGAGTATAGTACAGTTGACTGCAGTTGAATTTCTGCAGCTCAGTTCATGGAGTTCAGAGGTCATTTTTCCCAGCAGAACAATTCAGTGAGAAGCCAATTTGAATCAGTCAGCTTGGAAAGGAGATTTGATCCAGAACAGCTGAGTTGGACCAGCCAGCCAGTGTTCAGAAAGAACCGGAAAGGTTTATTCAGCAGTCTTGGCCTAGGTTAGCAGACAGAGGGTAGAAAAGGTTCAGGCTTGCAAAAGATTAGATTGTGTGAAAGCTAGAAGCTTCCAGGCCTAGGCCTAGGGATAGACAGAACAGAAAAGGAAATGCTCAGGGCTCAGCCTGAGTCATATATTCATAAAACTTTGGTGTGGCTCTCATTTCATCCCCCCATCAGAAGAAATAAAAACAAAATTTATGCATCACATATATACATATGTATGTATATATGTAATCATTATTTTCTTTTATATGTATAAGTATTTGTCATGTGTCCCTTTCATGCCTAGTGTCTGAGGAAGGCAGAAGAGGGCATAGAATCCCCTAGGACTGGAGTCAGATTCTCAAAGAATATCCAATGCTCTTAACCACTGAGTTATTTCTAGTGTTATACATAGTGTTTCTATGTTAATTATTTAAATGCAGTTTTTCTTTGGAATCTGAAAGCCAGGTAAAAGAAGAAACAAGATTGCCCTTGCCAAGCCAGTTCCCGAAGGAGACATTGCTCAAAGGATGAGTTGGGCAAGGCCTTCTGGAAGAGAGTGTTTTAGATCAAGAGCCAAATGTGAAATGGAGTTAAGGGGGTGAAATGTAGAGGGAAGATAAGAATAGAACCATGCAGTAAAGTGCAGAATGCATGATGGCTCACTGGCAGGGCGGTGTTGCGTATCTTAAAAGAACATTAAGAGTCCGTGATCAAGGTAGGCATGGAGATAAATGGCAGAAGATAAGCAAGAATTGATAGGAAGAGCTTTAATGCCAGTGATGTGGGGCCTTGTATGCCACCTTAAGGCATCTAAGAAATCCTAAGTATTCAAGTGCAAAGCAGATACATAGATTTGAAAAACAACATGTTTGTTTCATAAAATGTGCTTTGACTATATTTACCTCTTTCCCCATGTCTTCCCAGAGGCACACTTGGCTTCCTGCTAACCCACCTTTGTGTTGTCATTTTTAAAAAATCAGTTCAATTTGTATATCCCATATCATCTTGGGTGGGTAACCTTTCACTGGAGCATAGTCAATCTATCAGGGGATAAACTTAAAGGAATCTGACTCTCTGTTTCCCATCAGCTATCAGTTGCAGTAGTATATTAGGAAGGGGCAGGACTTTCTGCCACCTACTCTATTCATGCTAGAACTTTGTCTGGCTTGAGTTCATGCAGGTTTGGTGCATACTGTTACAACTGCTGTGAGTTTATGTGGGCAACTCCCATGCTTGGTCTAGAAAACCAGTTTCTTGTCATCCTCCAGTCTTTGGCTCTCACACTCATCCTGCTGCTCTCTCCTCCACAATGACCCTTGATCCTGGGGTATGATGGAAATGTCCAGAAAGGAACACTGATGCAGCAAGGAGAGGGGCAGGAAAGGCACTGGTAGAGGGGGGGTGAGCTGCAACTGTCACCTTGACACACCCTAGTCTCACCTGGGAAGACAAACTTACCGACCACTGTCTGCATGATGTGGACATGTTGATGGTGGGGGCTTCTAAACTAACCACTGTAGGAAGACCCTGCCCACTATAGGCATCACCATCCCCAAGGCATGGGAGCCCTGAACTAACTACGTAAAAGTGGAGATGTCACGCTGAGCACTGGCAAGCAAACTCGTGAGCATGTCTGCACACATTTCTCTTCTCTTGACTGTGGCTGTGACTGGCTGTTTGAAGTTTCTGCCTTGATTTGCCCGCAATGATAGCAGACTGTAGTCAAAGCTCGTAAGCTGAAATAAACTCATTTTTTTCTTAAATTGCTTTCTGCCAGGCTATTTCTAATCCCAGCAACATAACGGAAACAGAAACAGAAGTGAACTAGAGCAGGATAATTGTCTTACAATAAAAAATCCATTCAAACAATGGAGCATTATTTACTGCACCCCGGGATCTGTCCTGGGCTCATGAGAGTCGATGAAGCAGGCACAGTCATTACCACAGGGAATACGCAGTGTGTGTATTGATGAGAAGAGGAGTAGAGTGTGTTGGGGGCGAGAGATCAATCAGGTTGACTGACAGAGCTTCTCTGGGAGACACAGTGTGCACAGTGGAGGAAAATCCCAGCAAAAATGTAGCTCCATACAGTATATACTTTATGTTTATGACCCCATGTCTCAAAAAGTGATAGCACTGGGAAGAACCAGAAAGGAATGACTATCTACAGATCGGGTCAGGAAATGTATAAGATGTGCCTGGGAACCTTGTACTTTTGAAATTATTTGCGCATATTCCACAAATATGCAGTCATGCTCCAAAGGAGTCACATCAAAAGGACACATGAGCCAATGCATAGAGGCTCTCCGTAACCAAAGATAAGATCACTGGAACATCAAAGGCAGTAACTTATAATTGATAAAGATTTTAGTTAATTAATAAAAGCATACAGATTTGTTATGTAGTAGAAAAATATTTTACTCATGCAAAAGTCTAGAGTTCATTATCAGTATTGGAATTAACTCATCACTCTGAAGATTGACAGTTATGGAACATGATTAAATATTCCACCCTCCTTTCTTAGGCAAGCAGTACTCACTGTGACAAAGTAGCCTTAGCTAATGAAGAATAATCTTTATCACAGAATTTCAGTTAATAAAGGTAGAAGAATTGAAGAAATGTCAGAGTTAGAAAAACTACCATTTTGTAACTTCTAATGAAATAATTAAGTAAAGATTATCAATGACATTTTTAAATGAACCTTTTAGAATATGTGGATAAATGTTCTCCTCTGGAGGGAGAGGGAGCATATGCAGAACGCATGGTGCTGGGTCTCAGGGAGACAGTTTCTTTTAAGCATATTAAGTACTTGAACCATATTCACCCGCTGCATGCCCTCCTGTCCCCCTCGCCCTGCCCATCATGCTCTTCTTCTTCCTGGTCATCAGATTCCTCCCATCCAACCCAATACTGGATTTAAGCATCAGTTTCCCACAAGAAGCCAGAAATCATTATTGCTCGAAGCCAGATGAAACCCGTGGCACGGGACTGGGGTGTGTGTAGCTCAGTGGTAGAACTTGCCTAGTGCTCGGAAGCCCTTAGTTGGATTCTCAGCACCACAGAGGCTAAGTAATTGAAAGCAAAGCACTACTCATGAAGGGCTCTTCATAAGAAAGGTTAAACAGGCAGATAATTGAACTCTTAAAGAGAAAGTTTTACATGTGAGGAGCATGCAGTTTAGAGAAACAAGTATAATCCCATCACGGAGAAGCAAGGAGAAAAATCAAGAATATGGATATTTCACGTTCTTTTCATCTAGACAATAGAACAAAGGAGGGCAGAGGAATCATTGTTCTATAGAAAAGGATCCTGAGGGAGAGACATAGCCTGTGTGCAGAGTGTATTTAGGGACCATTTGGATCAAGTGAACTAGTATTTTTTCATACAGTCAGAAAATATCAATATAGTAGATAAAGAAATCATGAATTGTTGGTAATTTTGTAAGAGTTGGTAATGACATTTTGGTCACAAGAGAAAATGTCTGTATTTAATTAAAGTGCACACTGAAGCATAAGACATGAGGCTTGAGATTTGCTTGGAAATAATTAGTTGAAAAAGGAGACATAGTTGTATAAAATCAGTGAGCAAGTCAAACCAATAATTGAATCTGGTTGTGGAGTGTGGGTACTTACCACTCTGTTCTCTCTTGTACGTTTTCCATTCATGGGGAAAAGGTAAGCCTGTAGCTTCTGGGCGGCCAAGTCAGGCCTTCTCAATGAGCGGGTGATGGAATTATTTTATTAGAAGCCAAAGTATTGCTGTGAGGCTATACTGTACAGCTACTGAGGAGCCTGTTCTCTCTTCACAGCACTTCCTTTTGCTTTCCTGGGATGCGTTTAAAGATTAACCCCATTGGCTTAGGAGGCTTCCACACTAACCCCCAACTCTGAGAGGAAGCAGTTATAATTTTTCACTTTGAATCCATACTGTTGCCCTAAGACAGGAAAAGTGCTCTGCGGGGAGGTGTTTCCCAGCCACTGCATTGAGGATGCTCAGCATTGGTAAGTGATTTGTTCACTGGCTAAAAGTCAGACAAGGCCCTGGCTTCTGGCCTCTGCTGAGCTACAGCACACTCCTGGATGCCAGGCACCCACGTGTTCTACCTAATCTCGGCTTTGCTCATAACACTGAGTATGAGAGTATGAAATGCTCTAAGAGATTTTTTTTTTCTTTTTGGTTTTCCAAGACAGGGTTTCTCTGTGTAGCCTTGGATCTGCCTGCCTCTGCCTCCTGCCTGCTGGGATTATAGGCATATACCACCACACCTGGACTTATGAGAGCATTTTTAAAGATCACTTCTTTTATTTTTGAAAGCATACGGAAATGACATCACTTCTCCCTTCTCTTTCCCTCCCTCCAAACCTTCCTCTCTTTCATAGCCATGACCTCTTTTTTTTATTAATTCTTGTCACGTGCATATATGTATGTGCTTATACTGTATATTTATAGATGTGTAAATACAACCTGCCAGTCTATGTAATGTTACTTGTGTGTTTTCAGGGCTGATCATTTTATATAGGGTAACCAATTTGTGTGCTTTTCTGTGAGAAAGACTCTTTCTCCCACTCTCAACATTTCATAGCTGCCTGGAGTTGTTTGTGTAGTGTGGCTTTGGATGTGTAAAAAGTTCAGTGGGCAAATCTGCATGTTGAGATGGAGCCTATGGCTTCCTTTTCCTGGGCAGTTGTGAGAAGCTTCCCCTGGATCAGCAGAGGTCAGCATACTGAATCAACTGAAGCATAACTCACTCTCTGCCAGTAAGCAGCAGCTGGCATCACTGCACACTGCGTGGCAGGCTCCTCTGAGTGCCCTCCAGATGGCATCACTGCACACTGCACGGCAGGCTCCTCTGGGTGCCCTCCAGCTGGCATCACTGCACACTGCACGGCAGCCTCCTCTGAGTGCCCTCCAGCTGGCATCACTGCACACTGCACGGCAGGCTCCTCTGAGTGCCCTCCAGATGGCATCACTGCACACTGCATGGCAGGCTCCTCTGGGTGCCCTCCAGCTGGCATCACTGCACACTGCATGGCAGGCTCCTCTGAGTGCCTTCCAAACGTCAAGCTACTTGACGTGATGCAAATCTTACTAGAATCAAATGATCTGGAGCAGTGACCTTAGAAAAGGCGGGCGTGAGACAGCACTAGAAGTAATCCAGCCCCATTTCCTTCTCCAGATACCCGAGGAAAATGGAGACACTTGACCTCTGGGACTCCTCAGCTGCTCAAGGCTGAAGTTCCCAAGCCCCTTACTGCCCAGATCATGGAGAAACATGAAGTTAGCATCTTCAGTCCTGGACTCTCTGCAACTCTGATCAGTCTGTACCAAGTGAAATTTCTGCTCCGCTCAGAGGCTTCCTACTCTTGAACCCAAATCCACGAGCATCCACTGAATCACACAAGGGAATTACAAAACTCCACAAAGTCCCTTCACTGTCCCAAAGGCTTGGGAATTCTGTGTAGCCAGAAACTGTGCTTGCCTTAAGTCTAAACAGGCTTTTCTTTCCTCACTTTGCCCAAGAACATTAGGGACAAAAGGCTGTTTCATTATATTCATCAATTTGATCAGCATTTAAAAGACCTTCACTATTGTCCCTCTGCTTGTCTCTGGCTAGTTATTAGTTTAGGAATATTCTGTGTGCTTGTTTTGGGGCGCTATAGGTAGTCTAAGATCCTGGACTGGCACTGCATAGCTAGCTTGCCAGGGTTTCCAATGACTTGTCAGTTTTCTTTCTCTCATTTATAATAAAGCACAAATTTTTTGTTAGTTCTCATCTCTCTCTCTCTCTCTCTCTCTCTCTCTCTCTCTCTCTCTCTCTCGGTTTTGTTTTTTTCTTGTAGTTTTTGTTTTTTGTTTTTGAGACAGGGTTTCTCTGTGTAGCCTTGACTGTCCTGGACTCAATTTGTAGTTCTTAATCATAAGAGCCAAAGCCTTCCCCCACTTCACTCCACAAGCAGTCTACATATATATATTCTATCAGTTCTGTTTCCCTAAAAAATCACTGACTACTACTAATTTGGGTACTAAGAGTGATTATGGGGGGGGGGGAAATGGACTTTTATGTATGCTTTCCGAATTGCTTCTGAGGTTCCAGGAATTGAGTGTCTACTCTGGCTGTGTTTACAGATCCTATCTCTATCTTTAGGCACTCAGAGGAAGGACAGCAGGTCACCGAGAAGAGACTTGATACCCTATGAGCATATACAGGGGGAGGTAATCCCCCTCATAGGGGAGGGGAATAAGGGGAAAATGGGAGGGAGGGAAGAATGGGAGGATACAAGGGATGGGATAACCATTGAGATGTAACAAGAATAAATTAATAAAATTTTAAAAAAATAAAATAAAATAAAAATTAAAAAAAAAGAAAGATAGCACGTTCTATTATGTTATTGAACAGTGCAGATATGTGAAGTGTCATCTTTCGTGCAGTGCTAATGAGCCGCTAGTAAAAGACAAGCAGCTGATGACAGGGGAACAGTGATGCTTTCTAATGTGCTCATCAAACTAATAAACATAACAAAAGCAACTTTTGTTCCTAATGTCACTGGACAAGTCGAGGAAAGAACCACTTCCCCATGGTGGGGAGGCCTGGTGGCACTCAGAGAAAGAATAAGCAGGCTACAGAGATGAGACTTGATAGCCTATGGCCATATAGTGGGGAAGGAGGTCCCCCTTGTTCACAGACATAGGGGAGGGGAATAGGGTGAAAGCAGGAGGGACAGATGAATGGGAGAATTCAAGTGATGGGATAACAATTGAGATGCAATCTGAAAAAATTAATTAAGTGTAATCTCATGACTCAGGAAGGCGGAGACAGGCAGATCTCTGTGAGTTCAAGGCCAGCTTGGTCTACAGTGTGAGTCCAGGACAGCCAAGGCTACACAAAGAAACCATGAGAGATCCCCATCTCCTGGAAGCACAGAATGAAAAACCAATCCAGAGTCCTACCCTATGATGGGTTGAGCTACAATACACCTCCAGTAAAAGTGCCCTCATTACTCCCCAGAGAGGCTAGCCCGCCACTGCCTGAGCAACATTTAATTCTTTACCCTCCTCTAGACAGTGGCCTATAAGGCATCTCTAAATGTAATCACGATGCATCTGTGCCTCCCCTCTACGTTTAAAGGCCTGCTTGTCAGAGTCAGACCTAAAAGAACAGGCAGGGCAGTCTGATTTGCATCAATGTGTCTGCTGGCTAGTTGATTATGCTGCTGTAGAAACGAAATAGGAAGCCCACAAAATTCTTTTTTTTTCCTCTCTAAAAACCAAAAAAGACCCAGATAAAATAAATAAAAACCTACCCTAAAACACAAAATCAGAGAGGAGTACCCACAATAAATTTAGTGTACCCCCAATAAATTTCCAAACTTCTTCTTAGACCCAGTTCACCCTGAGGAAAGATTGTTAATGTTACCTTTTTTCATAAGGACCTATGTTTTGCTTATTCATTTTACTAAAGTAGCTTTAATTTGAAAACAGTAAGTAATTAGACTCATAAGAAACTAATTGGAAAGACTATTCATTCTCAAGGCAACATACCTTCCTGTAGTCTATCAATCAGATTATGGGCACAGAGGTCAAGTGATCAGTGTTCTTTCAGCCCACATCTGTTTTTGCATCCCAGCGGGTCTATAATATATCCTGTGGACTCTTTTCCCAGATCCATTAAGCACTTGGCAGATGCCACAATATGGTCCATTCAATCAACCTGTGTGACCTGTGCAGAAGACCCAAGATCTTGGAGAATGTCAGTGGGTTACCACAAGCTTAACTAGAAAGAAACGACAGTTGTAGCTGCAGTGCTACCTATATGTTCATTGCTTGAAAAAATTAGCATGTCTTCTGGTACTCTGAATGTAGATATTTAGTCTAAACTGTTCCTTTCTCTCAGTCGATCAGTAACAAATACTACAACCAGGTGAGGCCAGCAATACAGTTTTACTCCTTTAACTTAAGGGTATATCTACCTTCTAGCTGTATGTCATAACTGGGCTCACAGGGATCTTAAGCACAGCACTTTCTCATTGGCCTATTGATGGCATTGTGCTGATTGGTCTTAGCAAAGCAAGACATAGAAACTATTCTAAATTATTGATATCTTTATGTTAGATAGATTTTTATGTTAGATAGATAGATAGATAGATAGACAGACAGATAGATAGATAACAGAAACTCTTATGTTAGAATATAGTAAATCTGACAATATTCCAGCAGTTTTTCCTTTAGTAAAATGACATTTTTACTAGTCCAGTGGTACAGGGCAATTCCAGGCTTGTCTGCTAGTGAAAAGTAAGCTTGTATCTGACACCTCCTACAATTAAGTAAGGCATGGTGCTTAATGGGCCAGCTTAGACTTTTGAGGCAATATATTTTACATCTGTCTCTGCTAACTGAGCCTCTTTAATGAGTAAAACTAAATCTATTCACTTTGAGGGGATCCCAGAACAAATAAAGATGCTGTAACAAGTCTAGGCTGCCATAAAAATCATTCTGTTACCAGGTCATATGGCTCAGAAGATAAAACAGTGCCTGTAAGGTGTCAGTGGCTGAGAGAGAAGCTTCTAGGACCCTGTGATAGCTACTCGTGACTGTCCATTTGATTTAGATTAATGATTGCCTTGTAGACTCGTGAAGCACATCTCTGAGTATCCTTGCAGGAGTATTAACAGAGTTACTTTCATCATAGCCCAGTGGTTCAGTCAATCCATCAATCCCTCAGTGCATGCATAGCTTGATGTCCTTATCAGAAAGTGGAGAAGGGTAGCTGCTGGGACCCCTGGAGAGTGGGTGTCACTCGACATATGTCCTGAGGCTCATGTCTTGCCCCATCGCACCATCTTGTGCTGTTCCTTTGTGGCTTCTCCACCATGATTCTAGCTGCTCAGCCAAGTACTCCTGATGTGAATGATGGACTTGAGCCCTCTGAAACCACACACAAAGTAAATCTTTTCTCCCTTAATGTGTTTTTATCAAGTACTTATCCATAATAATACAAAGCCTGACTCACATGGAATCTTTTTCAGGCATTGTGGGTATGCCACTCTCTAAAAATAATAATTAGACCATCCAACAGAGTCGCCAAGTTGCCATGCAAACTGAGCTTCCCACTGTGACCTGAGTGTTCTCCAAACCCCCACACCACAAAGTTATACCTGCTTACTAATATATCATCATGTAGAAGTGGTTTATAAATAGCTGTGCCTGCACAGACCCTGATGGTACAAGTTATATGAAGAAATATTCAAATGCCCATGACCCTCCTTTCTACTACACTGCCTTCTGTTTCCCAAGTATGAGAAGCAAAGCACCTCCCTTCATGTAAGGGTCCTGGAGGCTCAGAGTAGCAAAAGCAGAGTCATTTATTCTATAACCTTGGAAAGCTGGTCAGCCTAGAATGGTAGCCAGGCTGATTGAGTATGGAGAACCAATCATAGAGTCTAACATGTGTCTTATTCCTCTCTAGTTTTGAATAATCAGAATGATATAATCTTATTAGGCCATCTAGGTTTTGTTATCCCCTCTCTTGATTATATTTGTATTTTTTCTTTTAATTGTCCTGGGTAAGATAGGGTGTGGGAGTTGAGACAAGATCTCTCTGCATATTTTTGGCTGGCCTGGAACTTACTGTGTAGACCAGGCTAAGCTTAAACTCACAGAGAGCCATTGAGTCTTCCTTCTAAGTGCTTTGACTGAAGCAGTGGGCCTCTCTGTGCCTGACTTTTGTTTTTGTTTGTTTGTTTGTTTGTTTGTTTTTCTTGGTACACACCATGGGCAAGTTCATCTCTGAGTTTTACATCCTGACTGCTTTAAAGCTAATCACCTGCATGACCTATATTGGCTGTCGGTATTATTCTACTCTCAATTTCCAGTTTGGGGAGGATGGCTCTGCTGTTTGGGCCGGGGGAGTGATAGCTAGAGTAGCAGGCACCAGCAGGAGTCTAGTTAGACCTAATACAGCTCAAGAGACTTTGACATTGAATCATCAGATTTTATTTGTAGAACCAATCTCTACATAGAGCCTAGTCCAGAACTGTCTACAACTGGTTAGCTGAGGAAAAGGAGACTTGGGCCTAGTGTCCAAATGTTTCCACATATGCTTGCTTGTAAGTGCCAGCCATCTACAAGTGGACAGCAGATACTCTAGGTCCCCTTTCTAGGGCATCTCTGAAGCTCAGATATAAAAGGAAATCCTCCCTGGGTGTAGAACTTCTGTGTCTGGCTACTCACTTTGTTTGAAGGACAAATTATTATCCAATGACTGGGCTGTGCCCCAGGTCTGAGGAAGAACATGCTCTGGAATTGGTGGCAAGAAATTCTGAGAATAGTCATGTGGATAGAATTCTCTGAATGAGAATAACAGTGCAGACATTTGCATCTCAGATGAATCGTAGAAGGTGACCTCAGCAGGGCAGTATTTTTATGGTGTGGTATATAGGATGACCCTCTCAGTAGATGACAGTCATCTTCCTTTTCTAGTGACCCTGGTCACTGCCCAATGGGCTCATGAATAAAGTACCTATGGTGGCAGGGATGAAAGCTCTACATGGGCTCAGCAACAGAATTTCACCAAGGCCACTTGGCTACAGACATCATTGAACACTCAGTATGCCAGTGATAGAGATTAACACTGAAATCCTGATATAGAACTCTTCCCCTAGGTGACAAGCCAACTGCCTGGTAACGAATTGATCACACTGGATATCTTCCATAATGGAAGGGGCAGTGTTTTGATCATACTGAACATGCACTTATCCTGTCTGTGGCTTTGTTTTGCTCTGTACACATTGCTCCTGCCAAACTACCCTCTGTGGACTAACAGAACGCCTCATTCACCATCACGCTTTCCATGCGGCATTGTCCTGGTTCAGGAAATGCAGTGATGGACTTGTGCTCAGGCAATCTGCTGCCCCTACAATATTCCTAGCCATTCGGATGCAGTTGTTTTGAATGAACAACTCTTCAAAGACCACATGCACTACTAGGTAAGAAACAGTGCCATTCACACATGGGCAAGGTTTCCCAGAAAACTATAGATGCTCAGAATCAGCACACAGTGCATTGTACTCTTTCTCCCATGGCTAATATTTAGTGGTCCAGAATTTACAGAGTACAAATAGGAGAGGCACTACCCAATATTTTTCCTAGAGACAAACTAGAGCAATGCCGGCCTCCTGTCGTGACATCACTATGCTATGCTGACACAGAGAACTCAGTTCTAATAGGAAGAGAGCTCCCACCAGGGGTAAAGCAATGAGTCTGTTGACCTGGGAGTTCAGGCTGCTGAGTTCTGAGCAAGTTGGGCTGCTCATGCTTCACAATTCACATGCAAAGAAGAGAACTACTGAGGTGGTTCGAGTGATTTACCCTGACTGCTAAGAGAAAGACTGAACTGATACCCTCCATCGTGGCAAGGAGGTCATGTGGGGCAGATCTTAGCATCCCTCGGCATCTGCATTGCTCACAACAAAAATCAGTAAAGAACAACACAATCCAGGCAGGACTACTTATGACTCAAACCCCTATAGAAAGATTGGTGCCATCGCACCCTACATAAAGAACAATAACTGGATGAGGTGCATGGCAAAAAGAACAAAACAGGTAATAGAAAAGGGTTTATTAATGCCAATTACAGCCCCATGTCCAGATACAGAAACAAGGTTTGTAGCTGTGCTATTCTCTCCCTATTTATCATGAATATGGTTGTGTATGTACTATATATTAAGTAATCTTGTTTCATTGCTTACCTTCCCCATATCATGTAACACAAAATGTGCTGATTTTGTGTCATAAGCATGTATATCTATTTTTACTTCATACCATTTGTTATGAGATGTAAAGAAAAAAGGTAAGCGTCTTTGAAAGACATGAACAGGATTTACCTCTTCTTCCAGGAAATAGGTCAGTGTGATTTTGATTAGCAGGAAGATAGATGCAACATGTCAGCAGAATGATGATTCTGATTGTTGACTTCATGTGACCATTAGGATCAATTTAAGGAGATGCATACAGCACCAAAGTAAGGAAGAAAGATTTGATACACATTTCTATTGCTTATATATGTTAACTCAGCTGAGGGCCCAGTGTCCTGACTTTTAGTCCAATAATACTCTATATGTTCTTGTTGCTCCTGACTGAGAGTAATACTTGAGACAGTAGACTGAGAAAGCCAGTTACCCTCAATCATGTGGGTGATGTCAATCTAGTCAGTGGAAGGTCTGGAAAGAACAGAGTCCCGAGTTCCTTGATATCAAATTACTCCTGCTTCAGCTGGACCCTTGGTTGTAGGCCGGTTATCTAACCTACATTGAAATATCAAATTGTTCTGCATCTCCAAACTATCATCCTTGGACCTGAACATTATTTTCACACCCAACCTTCCAAATGGCCAGCTTTTGCTGCTTACTGGCCTACATAGCTGCATGCACTTCTTTCTCTGGTTATTATCTATGTATCTATCTATGTATGCATCTATCTATCTATCTATCTATCTATCTATCTATCTATCTATGTATGCATCTATCTATCTATCTATGCATGCATCTATCTATCTTTGTATCTATCTATGTATCTATCTACCTATCTTTCTATCATCTATCTAATCATATCCTTGCTGACTAATAACACTTCTGTTTCACTTTCTGCATATTTATCTTCAACTTCCCTGCTTTCCTTTCTCCACATCACTCATGTCAGTAGGTTGTCCCTAATTAAGCAAAGAACAAGACCTGAATATTTAGAGCACAAAATAACTCTTTTTCTCCCTTTTGAACACTCATGGCCCTACACAAGAACCAAAGTTCTAACATTTAACAAAAGCTGCTAGACTTGCATTTCAGATCTCATAACCATATGACAATGAAGGAAGCATCACTGCTAGTGGGTAAATAAAGAAATAGAAGTTCCAGTGGCATATGTCTTTAATCCCAGGGAGGCAGAGGCAGGCAGATCTTTGTGAGTTCAAGGCCAGCCTGATACAGAAAGCTAGCCCAGAACAGGCAAGGCTACATAGAGGAACCCTGTCTCAAAAAAACTAAAAACAAAACAAGAAGAAGGAGAAGGAGGAAGAGGGGGAGGAAGAAGAGGAGGAGGAGGAGGGGGAGGAGGAAGAGAAGGGGGAGGAGGAGGAGGGGGAGGAAGAAGAAGAGGAAGAAGAAGAAGAAGAAGAAGAAGAAGAAGAAGAAGAAGAAGAAGAAGAAGAAGAAGAAGAAGAAGAAGAAGAAGAAGAGTTCTAAAAGAGGGGGTAACAGTCACATACTCACCAGGAGCTCTGTGTGTATTAGCCCTAGGTCAACGCATTTGAGATAGATCATGAGCTCCCTGCCACACTTGTCAAATGAAGGCAGTTAGAATATAGGACTAATACTGAGCACTATTGTGGGTATTCAAAGTTGTTTTGTTACAAAAGTCTGTATTATTAAACGTTTTATTTCTAAATATAGATGGGTAATAAGAATGCCTGGAAACCTAAAAGGCCATTGTTTTAGCTTTTCTCATTCCCTGCTTAGGAACTTAATTTCCTAGACTACATAGCTGGAAGGTTCAACCAGCTGACGCCTGAGCACTCTCTCATTCCTTTAAAGGCCTTTAGAGTCTGAGGGCTTCATTTTTCCCCTTAAAATCTTTCCCCTGGGTTTGGGTTCTAGGTGGAACAGGGCTCTCAGTTGTCACATGGCCCCATCACTCTAGAAAATTCTTCATCTACATATAGCAATGCAGAGCTCTCTCTCCCAGTTGTTTGGCTCCCTCCCAGTGCCGAGTCATTGTGCACCTGAGCAGACACCATAATCCAAACCTTCTCAGCATGGGTGTCTTGAAGGAAGATACCCACAGGCCTTTGTTCTCCTAGGATGCTTTCCTCCCTTTCTCTTTTTTCCCAATAAGTGGCTTTAAAGTGTAGTAAATGTTGCTTATGCATACTGCATGCACTCATTTATTCAAAAAGGAGGCTCCTTTTGGATAACTGCCAAATGCCATGACTTTATAGGCAGTTAGTTTCTTACTTACCTAAGGAATAAAAAGCAACTATCTTTTGCCTTCAGGTTCATAACAGACAGGCTCTAAGAAATGAGTGGCTTTATCCCTACCTGGCTTTAAACGGGTGATGTAAAATTTGCAGTTCAGACACTACTCTAGAAACATGAACAAAAAGGGGGGGTTCCTTGTGTGTGCCTCTTCTTTCTCTCTTCCTGCTACTATTTCAGTCCACGCAGTACAGTTCTTCCTTGAAAATGATGCCCTCCCTTCAATATTATTGCCTTTGCTAGCTGCCTTAAAATGGTTCTTCAAGGATTTTGATAGAGCAGTTGCAAAGGTGCCTGGTTTCACTGTAACATCTCTAAGTGCCTTGGCTGAAAAAACCTTTTTATGGCACCTTCAGATGTTCACCTTGGTGAGTCTTGGGAGAACCTTAAAATCCACTGCAATGTATCTGAAGGGAAGAAGAAATTATTTTTTTCTTCCCTGACTTTATTCTATTTTGGAAAGACACAGAGGGCCTTTAAGAACCAGGCAAGCACGTAATGAAAGGAAAATGGTCATTCTGAGAGTCTCTTCTGCAACTGCCTAGTTTTTCTTTTTCTTTTAATACTGTGATGCTAGCAAGTTTAAGTGTTACGTTGGGAACCTTTCTTAGCATCTTTCTGAGCTGTTCACCCACTCTGGGAAGTTGCTTATTTCCCCATCAGCCAGCAGAGTGAAGACATTCAGATCTAAAGATATAAGGACACAGATCTCCCGCTCTGACAACTTACGTGCCATTTCCCCTTGTGTGAGATCACCTTTAGAGCCACATGTTAGAGATACAGAATTGGTGGCCAGTGGCAAGGTTGGAAGGAACACGTCCATCAGAGCATTCGGGCCAAACTACATATCACTGTTGTATAAGACTAACTCACAGAATTTTAACAGAGTGATTAGATAGGAAATTATATCGACCTCCCCAAAAACCAACACATCGCAATGTTGCCAGTGATACACCAAGGAGGTGAGTTTATCCAAAGAGGCAGGGACATAAGTTTTTCCTGAAGGAGATAGACATCAATTCCATTGAAAGGAAAAGAACTCAGACAGAGAATTGGAGGACCTAGAGGAGTGGAGAAGGAGAAATGCCATCTTACTCTGGTGAGCCAAGGGCAGCACCCAGGCTTTGTGGTGAGAGAGCCATTGTAGCAGCAGACCTCCGAGCCCAAGGCTTAGATTCTCTAGCCCTAAGAAAGAAGAACCAAGTTCCAGGATGAAATGGAACTTTTCCTTGAGGATGTCTGGCAAGAACCATTTCCAGATATAGCCTGTGGCTACTGCTAGAGCTTCTTCCCTGTCAGCCACACTGGAGAAGAAGCAGGCTCGGGGAAAATGATTGCCCATCATCTTTGAGTTTCAGCCAATCCCTGAGAGCTAAGTGCTATGGTAGTTTTTCTGTGCCATGTCCCTGTTTTGTACCACTGGTGGATGCAGACACAGCCTTTGGGCTATCCAAAGCTCAGTTCTGTGAGATGTTAACCTAAAAGGAAGCAGCTATGTTTTGGTTTTCTGGCAAGCAACTGTCAAATTCTTTGCCCTCCATTCTTCTTCGGTGTCATTACTTTACTTATCTTCATTGCTGTTATTAAAACTGTAGCTACTGTGTAGGGGAAATAAAACACTTACTGATATGACAACAGGCATTTTAACTCAGGGCATCCAAAACTGAATCCATCATCTTTCTTCTATAGCCTGCTTCTTGCCTGATCAATCTTCCAGCACTTTGCCACTCACCCTAACTCATAATCTCACCATCCTCTTTGCTTTGCTGCTCAGTTTGATCCCATGGTCCTGAATTCCTCCACCTCCAGTTATCGCATTTTACCTGCATTATTTTCTATTTGACATCACATCCTGTAAGAAAGTTTTTATCTCCCTCACTGCCTGCCCAAAGCAACTTGCAAGGGAAGCAACACTAGGCTTCCTGTTTGCAGCACCTTCTTTCTGAAACTCTGCTTATTTGCCACATAAATAATTCTCCCAGTGCACAGTTGATAATGAGTTCTGTGTTCCAAACCTTTACCGACTCACTTCACTTACCTAGCTGCAAATGCGGCTTGTTTGTGTTAGTCAGAGCAGTCCTTCTGTGATGTCATCATGAGTGAGGGATTCTGACTACTGAAACAAATCCGTTTGGAAGATTCTGGGCTGAGTTACCAAAAGATCAGTACATCACCTTTTTATGAATTCTATTTAGAGACACCATAATATATTTTGTTAGTTCATTAGCATTGAACTCACAGCCAAGAGCACTGTAACTCATGCCTGCTGAAGCTCATCTAATAAGCATTTTTCATTTAAGTCACATAACACCCTTTTGAACTCTAGACAGCGTTTCATTGCTGTACTGGAGGAGTCATTTTAAATAGTGAGATTTTCATCAAAAGCACAAAATTGCAAAATACATGGCACCAAAATAGATCATAAAGAGGGCATTTGTATGCAGACTAAGTCAGCATGAGTTGTTTTTTATTATGATAATCATTATATAAGCCATGTTATGGCTATAGGTACACCTCTCTTATGATTCACTGACTTATTTTTCTGTAAATACACATTTATTATTTATTGTATAAAGAAATTGTGCTCCCCTCTGGACTTCTAGGGGCAGGACCTATCACTTACTCATCCTGGAAGCACATGTAGAGACTAATAATCGGTCGAATGTGTTCATTTCATTTGGAAAATGTCCAGGTAGATTTAGTTGACCCTCGAATATATGCTGTCATGTGAGCCATGTTAATTAGGCATAACTGACTTTCTTGTCAGTGTTATAATCAATTCCCTAACAAATGCATCAATCATACGTGTTCATGTATGTACATAAATCATAAGGAAATAGACATAACCCACAAAGCAATAGATTTAGAACACAGTGGATAAGTAAGCAAAAGCTATGCAAACCTATAGGTAGATACATCAGTTTAACTTAAACATCTGTGATAGAATTTGAAAGGTTAGAGAAGGATCTCAATGAAACCTTGTCCCCCAACCACACACTTCCTTTAATGGTTGCTCACAGAGTCCTTCTTCATGACCTGTGGGGCTCACACCAAAACTTATACCAGCTTTCAAAAATATCCGATGTTCTTTTCTAAGAAAATGATACTGTCTCTTGCAAGCCCACGATGGAGTACACTGTTCTCTGGACAAGTCTGTATCTTAACCTCCCAGCCCAGCAGGACAACACAGCCCCTGTCATCACTAGCCATTTAGGTACATTTGGACTGATGGTGCTGGATGTCTCTATTCTCTGAGATCTGTACTCTCCCAAATTGACTGCAACTCCACACCCACCAATGGCTCGCTTAAAACATCTATAATTTGTAAGAAAGGGTCTAATGGATGTCACAAGGATTGTCCTTTTTGCCTCCAAATTCTCTAAGTGCGGTCCTTGTCATAAAGCAAAGCGCCTAGACTACAATGCTTTGGCTTCCAACAAAAGTGCCATTTTGAGTTTATACCACTCTTAACTTTTAAAGACACTGGCCCAAGAAACATTTATCTCCAACTGCATTCAGGGCTTCCCTTCAAAATGGCTCAAATGCATTGTCCACTAGAGCTCCAATATCCCTTACACAATTGCCTACAGATGGAATCATTCTTTATGGAATTCAGAGAGAAAGTTAGTCTTGGCAGAGAAATCCTGAAAGGCCTTTGCTTTTCTTTGTTTTGTTTTTATACATCCTGCAAACCACCATTTCCTTTCCTGTCCTGATTTACTGAAAACTCATAGGCAGGATTCTCTTACTCATTTTATCCACTGTCATTTCCTCCTGAGAGCTGGAGACCTATATCCTACATTCTATATTCTATATTCTCTCTCTCTCTCTCTCTCTCTCTCTCTCTCTCTCTCTCTCT
>OU015757.1:71922404-71953654 GCA_907169655.1 Acomys percivali | reverse complement strand
CTCTCTCTCTCTCTCTCTCTCTCTCTCTCTCTCCCGCCCCCTCTCTCCCATTGCTCCATTTCTCAGTGTTTAAATTTAAAATCATTTTCAGATGTTTCTGTAATAAGTGGAGGATAAACCTTAAACCAACAGAGATCACATCTGCAGCCCTTGCTGCAGTAAACTCTTGTCAGTATCTAGAATCAGAGCTAATATCTCTGTAAGCAACTTACTCAAGTGCTGTTTGGCTCCAGGACAGAGCTAGTGGAGAAAATCTGTGCTTTACTTTCTTGGAGATGAAGCCAACGGGAGCATTTGTCTGAACATCAATAACAATTAGAACTTAATTACAAGGATATGTTCCAAGTAACATTTTGCTCCCAAAGTGGCAGGTTTGGATAATTTGACCCCATATTCGTTTTGTCATTTTCCATGAAAGTCGTGGATACTAAACTTCAAAGTGATGCGGTGAAGCCACTGATGCACATTATGCTGAACTCGCATCAAACCTTTGGAGGCTCTTCTTAGTTTATTAAAGTCAACCTTATGGAACAGGAACATTATGTACTTATAATTTTATTACATCAATAGTACATGTGATTATTTGTGTTACCCATAATTATGTAGTAATAATTTAGTAAGTAAGGGTAACCAGTTCCCATAACTCTGACATGATTTCAACCCCTTCAAGATCCAGGAATAAAGCTTGCTTTCTGTATGGTGGCCAAAACACTGAGCATGATGTGTCCACCTCTCCTATGGCCTTGTTTCCTTCTGGTATCTTCTGACTTATTCTGCTCCATTCATACTGAAGCCCTTCACCCTACATTCTCATGTGTGGCTAGCTTCTGCTAAGTGATGCTTGATCACTACCCCTCCCAATGCCTTCTCGTGCCTCCTCTACACTCATCATATCTCATCGCTTATTCCTACCCCAAGCCAACTAAGACCTCTTAAGACAGTGCCTTAGACACAACTTAATCCTGGCACCAGGCTCAGACTTATTTCTCTCTTACATTGTTTTGTGAGTGGTTACAATTGGATCTCCTCAAATGACAGAGTAGTCCATAAATCGAAAGTGACAGTACCTTAGAGTTAAATGTTCCTTTGTAGCAAACTAAAGCCTTGTTTCCAGGGGGAAAAATGTTGCCCACAGTCCATATAATAGCAAGATAGATAAGAGATTCTACCTACCTTTAAATAAACACCCCAGTGTTGCATTGCAGTGGTCTCTCAGCAGCTGTAATTTACCAAATTTACCTTGAACAATTTGGCTTTGTTTACTGGGAACACTGGAAGTGTTAGCATGGCAAATCCCACATCACTAAAAACCTCTAAGCCCTGTGCAGAGCAGATGGTTGGCCAAACTAAATGAGCCAGTGTGTGTGCTGATATATCTCCCCACCACTTAGTATATGAGCCTACAGATAACAAGTGTGGACCTCCCACACTCCTAGTTCCTGCTAAGTTGCTATAACTTTCAACTAGTCATCAACCAGTACTCCCACTGACACCAGGCAGACTTTGAATTGAGAAACATCCTGTTCTTGTCCACAATCAAGGATCCCTTAACCTATTTTCTTGGGCAATGTGCTTCAGTCTACTCAGGAGGCCATAACGAAGTGCTGCAGACAAGGAGGCTCAAACAAAATGTGTTTTCTTTGAGTTCTGGAGTCTGGAAGGCAGTTGTGGGGTGTCAGCACAGCCATACTGTGACTTCTCACTGGAAGTTCAGCCTTTCACTGGCACAAGCAAGTGGAGAAGAGATCTCTCTTCTTATGAGGTCACCCATCCTATCAGAGTAGGGCTCATTTTCATGACCGCATTTAGTGTTCATTGTTGCTAGAAGCCCTATCTTCAAACATGCAGAGATACATGAAGGCTTGAACATGTCAATGGTCACATAATTCTGGCTTTGTAAAAATCTGCTACCATTTCTAGTGGTTAACAGGTCGCGTTTGGAAGCTCTCCATTTGCTTGATAGTCTCAGCCTGTGCATTCAAGCTCCCTGGACCTGGTAAAGGTGTTGTCAGCACCAGTGAGCTCTTGTTTGGTATTTGATTTTTGGTGTGGGCCAGCAGTAGCCACTCAATGGTACCCAACTGTAACAGGCAGGACAGGCTAGCAAGGGAAGAGAGGAAACTCCATGAAGCCTGTGCCAGGGACAGAGCAGCACAGTAGATGATACCAACAGCATCAAGGGCTCTGAGAACCATCTTGCCATGCTGCAGCCATGCTGTTTATACTACAGAAGGTGCTGCCTGAGCTGCGGGTACAAACCACCATAACAAGTGGTCAATGGCAGCTGAGTGTGAGATAGCTGCAGATTCCTTCCTCTGCTCCTTTCCTCCCTACTCCCATTCCCTTCTTCTCCCCATGCCCTCACATCTGGATTGAAACCAGACTCTCCTTGTAGCCTAGGCTGACGTCATACCTGGGGTACCTCATGGTCCATAGGAGTGGAGAGCACAGCAGGACCATTTCTCTTATTCATGTCTTCCCCTCAGCTCCACCCTCTACAATGGCAACACGCGCTGGCACTCACACCCACCCAGCTGAACGGCACTTTAGAGAGATGCACCTCAGGACTTCCTACATTTAGCAATCAGATAAGCAAACCCACTGCCTGCACATTCTGGGTGCTTCTGCATTCCTAATGAGCTCCCTGTGTGCTGCCTCTGTGTGCAGAACATATCCCAAGTAAGGAAACAAAAGATCCTAATATCTTGAAAACTTCTTGGTGGTGTGGCTTCTAGGAAGCATTTCTTTGAGGCTGTCCGTGAACACAGGTGATGCAAATTTGACTATAGCTTGCCTCTTCCCTTCCTTCGGGGAGCTCCCACCTCAGCAGCAAAGCTATCTCTCTTCCCAGGTGCCCTCCCTCATCCTTGTCCTGCCCAACTCTGCTTTTTCTGATCATCCAGTGGAAAATGTTTTGTACCATTTCCTTGTGACTTGCAGGGCTTTGCCAGGTAGGTCTGGGGGGTGCAGAGGGGGGGGGATGCGAAATTGTTAATCCCGAGAAGATTTTAAATTGCTGCAAATTCCCTGTGAGACCCCTAGGGCAGTGTCAAGTACTGAATATCAACTTAGGTCTTCAAATTGTTCCACTCACAGCAACCTCAGAGCAGCTCCCAGGGTCCCCAAACTGCCTTGGCCTGTTTGAGCACTGCAGATCTATTTGGAATTATTATTTGGCTTTTTCATTAAAATAATAGAGTCATAATTATACTGACAGAGAATTCATGTGCAGGTCAGCCAAGGATTGTTACACTAAGGAGAAGCATCCAAATTAGACGATTTTAATAAATTTTCATGCAAAAGAGTTTGGAGTAGGAAATACATAAAATACAGCCTGCAGACCTGCCTCCATATATAAGATTAGTTTTTTTTTTCTGAAACTTTAAATTGATGAAGAAGAAATAGTCTTCAAAAGTAATGCGACCACAACCTCAGCCAGGATAACATGGAAATCAGTAAGCTTGGAAAATGCCATCTCCTGGGCCATCCAGCACTTTCATCCTCTACCATTCACCTCTTTGAAGCCCTTTTCTGGGTACCGAGTTGCTGCATCCTGGCTTCCTCTATATGTACAAGTTGCCCTTGGGTCATGTATCTGAATGTGAGGCCTTGCTAAGTTGTTCTCTTTTCGAGGCTTTATGCTTTAGCACTGAGCCTGAATGGAGACAGCCTGTTCCCTTCTAAAATAATCTCAGCGACGAGTTCATAGCAAGTGACTGTGAGTGAAGTTCCTAGAAACAATGCTGTGCCTTCCTTACATTAAACCTTATACAAAGCTTAACTGACTGATTAAAACCCCAGAGGCCGTGGAGAGGTTGGCATGTTGCAGGTCGGGAGCCTAGTTATCATTTATCCAGAGCTCTCTTTAACCCCTTTAATAGCCATTTCTTGCTCAATTCTGTGTCTCAACAAAATACATGAGAGTATGAGGTGGAATGTTTTGGAATCTGTTAGCTAACATGGCAAAGACTAGTTTCCATCCATCTACGAGCTAAGAATGACATTGGGAGCTGTGGCTGAGGTTTCTCTGCTTCTGTAACTTCCCACCTGATATCACTCATCAGTGGATTGGAAAATATCTTCATTTATGACTGTGTTCTGTCACTACATTTCTTTTAAACTGCTGCCACATTAGAACATGAAATTTGGAGTAACCCAAATCTGTGTTCCCATGGCACACTCATTCATATTTGGCTATAGAATAGAGAAAATGTTACTGCCCCTTTAAGGTGCGAGCTGTGTATCTTGTGTTTGTTGACAAAACATTGCCTTAAAGTTTTCTTTGAAAGCAACTGTAGGCATAGCTTTTGTTGAATTGTGTGATTGGTGCTTTGTGTCAATCTGTTCTGGCTGTATAAGGGGGACTGCAGGCTGGATGGACAGCTTAAGCCAGAGAAATTGGTTTCCTTGCAGCTCTGGAGGCTGGATACTCAAGATCAAGGCCCCTGAATGGTTTGCCTCTCCTGCTGTTCTCTTTGATGTGTGGGCTCTCTCTTGCTTTTCCTCCAGGCACATACACAGGGAATTTGGCCTCCCCTTGGAAGGACCCAGGTCTTACTGTATCAGAGCCCCAGCTTTCCGGCCTCATTTGAATTTAGTCATCTCCTTAAAACCTCCAGTTTTTAGTCATCTCCTTAAAACGTAATGACACAGCTACATAAAGATTAGGAATTCGCCCTGTGCTGTAGGACAACATAGCTCAGTCCATGACAAACCTTTGCTTATCACTCCATCCCTCACACGACTAGGAATTTCTTCCAGAAAATATCTGAGTCCAATGTATACTCTACTCAACATTTTCCAGTGTTGTAGACTGGTGGATCCTATATGAGTTGGTTGGATTCAGAAAAGGCATCATGAGGTAAGTGCCGGGTGTTTCTTTGCCTTTGATCAGGTCTTAGTGTTGTTTGTTTTCTCCCCTTTAGGAGGAGGGGAAAGAAATCTGATCACAACGCTTAGGCCACTATTACTTCTACAGAATCCACTTGCCACTTCTCGTGGTTGTCATGTGCTGAAGTGGCAGCCTCAGAGAAAGCCTAAGACACCCTTGGGTCCATTGCCTTCCCTGACAAGCTGTGCTCAGGGCTGCATGGCTTTCAGTTTCCTTTGGGATGTGATAGTGGAAGAGGAGGGTTGTAGATTGAGATTTTTCACAATCTATTTTATTTAGGATTCTTAAATGCTTCTAATTCCTTTCTAACCCACAGACCAGAGATAGGGGGGAAAAAAGATTAATAGAAAAGAGGGTTGTGGACCTGCTTAGAAGTATTTCCTTAGGGGTGATTCCACTCTTTGTTATCAGGATACCAACAGTCCAGTAGCAAACACCAAACAGTAACACAAATCAGTAGCCGTGGCACGATCCTGCAGAAACAGCAAGGTTGTGCCAAATCATCATGAGTCAGTGGAAGTACCCAGAATCAGCCAGAATACAAGAAGTTCTCTGATGTATTTCTCTCTATGAAATGAAGGCCAGTGAAGGTTCACACAGTGTAGCAATGCAAAGGCACCCTCTCACTTTCTGTGGGGCTCTATTTATATTCTTTCTAAACATCACATGCCCTCTCACAATACAGCTTCCCGAAAAACATCACATGACACAAATGAGTTTTGAAAAAAACCAGAAACTTCCACTTTAGAGGGTGGAGACTGTAGAAATGCAAGGTATGATTTCCAGGACTTTTATAGCTCCACAGCCCAGCTTCCAGGGAGCCCCACTTACCTGCTGTGAGGACACCACTTCCTCCTATATGACTCCAGCCTCAGAGGTTGTGCCAGGATTGCCTCAATCACTGCTTTGTCTTAATATTCCTTCTCAAATTCTTCTGTTTGAACATCTTAAAGTAGTCCCCATATCTTAGCAGATACCATAATCTTTGCACAATGTAAGACTTAGAAGAAAAAGACAAGAGATCGGAATGGGGGGGCAGAGGGAAGGGAGAGAGCCAGCCCAGGACACTAAGAATATATTAGACATATTAAAAGATATGAAAGATGTTATTGGTTCTATCTGTGCTATAGTTTTCAGAAATGGAACCACATAATCTGCTTCAGTGAAAAAGCCAGCAATAGTCCAAACTACTCCTAAAACCCAGTTTCACAGTTCTGACTTCAGGGACCCATTTCAGAAGAGAGGATGGGGCACAGCAGCGTGATGTGTGAATTCACATGGACTGCGTGAGTTTTATGGATCAAATGAGAAAAGCTTAGAATGTTGAGGACTTTAGTAGTGATGGAAATGCCTCATATGTCTCTAGATGCCTACTTAAAGACCATGGTTTCTACTCGTGTCAGCTGCAGACAACCAACCATATCAACCCTTTGTATAATCTTATAAAAAAGAAGCCATATATTAAAATTATTTTTGTACCTTTTTGCACTAAGCATGCTTCTGATATTCATCTGTGAAATTCCACATTATCAGTCTGCCGTTTCTTCTTAATTAATGGCTAGTATTCTATTTTATGGGTGGGTTTAGCCACTTTATTGTAGGTGAAGATTTGGGTTTCCAGCTTGAGCATATTATGGACCTGCTGCACTTTGAGTACACAAGTGCAATACCTAGACATATATTTTAATTTCTCTGGGGTGAAAACATAGTAGTGAAGTTGCTGGACTAAAGTATTAAGCCTATGTGAAATGAAGAGTGTTTTCCAGACAATTTGGGCATATTCCAGTCTCACACAGTGTGGGAGACACCATCTTCCCTAACATTTGGTGCATGATGAGTCCCCAGATTGGAGAGAGAAAAGGTTTTCTTAGGTCGCCTGGCAGGTTTGTTCTGCTGTCCAAGGCTCGGTCTCGTGCCTGGGCCTCAGCTGCCTCCTAGAAAAGAAATCATACAAAAGGCCAAGGGAAGCGGAGAAAGCCGGCTTGGCACTTCCAATCTGTAGAGTGAGAAATGGCTTCTGGTGAAAGAAACAAAGGAAATGTGATGAAAAGTGCTTCCCTGTTGTGCCGGACTCCCTGCTGACTGTGGTGGCAAGAAGAACGAAGGTCCCTTGGAGAAAGCGAAAGCTAAGCCCAGTTGAACTTGGGCTGATGGCCTTGGAGAAAAAAATGTGTAGCATGGTCCACATATTGAAGACCCTGGCTCACTAACTTTGGCTAACTGTTGCCATTCTTAGGGCACTTAAGTAGTCCAGAGTCTTTCAACGAACAATTCTACTTATATGGAGGGATAGGATATCCCTACCCTGGAGGATTTTGAGAGAATGTTTGAACTGTATTTGGCGTGATCGCAGCTCAGGTTTAGAAAAGAAACACATCAATAATCAATGTCTTTATTTTTTCCTCCTGTGGAGTCCTAATGTATTTTTTCATGAGTTTCCTATAGAGATATCCTCCTGGAAGTATGGGTATCTTTTGGAGAATTTCCAGGAAATCCATAGAGAGGGTGTTTCAACAGTTTCTATAAGCTATAAGCCAGTTGCCCACGGAGGTAGTGCATCTATCTTGTTGGTGTGTTCTATGCCAACCATCTGCTCTTCCCTTCAGGGCGACCCAAATGAGAGTGACAAAACACAGTATAAAGCAACCATTTCATCCACGTCACAGCATTAAAATCATGAACTTTATAGGAAATAATCTTTATTAACCAGAAATGCATCTCTATTTTTATTTATGTAGATACAAGGGGATGTTTAGATTAGTAATTTTGTGTTTGGCATTTCCCAGGGTTTTAAATTACATACTGGAAAGAGCTTGATGGATTCCAGTGTTGGATTCTAAATTCTTCACTCATCTTTAAACCATTGCTCAGCATGATGAATGGAAACACTGCACCAGTAACAACTTGGGCCTGAGTGTAGAGCACTGGAATGCAGAGTGAGTTTCTATGGTTTGGGTACCACCTTCCTATGCATATGGGAGCTGACCTTTCATGGACCTAAGGTAGACTTGATGGCCTTAGTTTATTTTTGTTCATGGCCACCATTATGGAACTGCTTATTACTGGAAAATATCTAGCTTTATCTCCTCTTGCCAAGGGTGCATTTGCCTTACTTAAGGCAGAGTGCTGTAGTTTAAGGCTTCAAGTTTCATTATGTGTGCAGTGATGTGTGGGGTCCCTCTCTCATTGTCTGTCTGTCTGTCTCTGTCTATCTCTCTGTCTCTCTCACTGTTTCTCTCTGTCTCTGTCTCTCTGTCTCTGTCTCTGTCTCTCTGTCTCTCTCTCTCTCTCTCTCTCTCTCTCTCTGTGTGTGTGTGTGTGTGTGTGTGTGTGTGTGTGTGTGTAGAGAAAAAGACTTTTTAAATTGCCCCAAGAAGATACTTAATACTGAGCCAGTAATATATGAGATCTAATTTCTTAATAGGGAAATAGATCATTGTGAGCATAAATACAGCACTTTTGAGCTTCCGTCTCTCAAATCCCCTGGAAAATATCTATGTTCTAGAAGCCAGAGGGAAATTTTTCCAACCTCTTTCCTGTAAACCTTTGTACAACAGGCTGACTCAGAGATGCTGAGCGTTTCTACACCAGCCCCTGTCTATCCCTGCCTTCCTCTTGTGATAACACTGCCTTGGATTCACTAGTGCCCTAGTTTTAAATTCTGCTCTGAAGGCTGTGTGTGTGTGTGTGTGTGTGTGTGTGTGTGTGTGTGTGTGTGTGAGTGTGCGTGCGTGCATGTGCATGTGTGTTTTATCCACTTTTTCCAAAATGTAGATGACACAACACATGATGGCAGTGTCATCAAGCATACGATCACACACACACACACACACACACACACACACACACACACACACACACTCATCCACTACTATTCCTTCCTTTCTCTACCTCTAAAGTCTCATTCACAACCCTGGGAAGCATTCTGAGCAGCTACCAATTACTATCTTGGGCTGGATATTTGACTCAATGAAAGAACTTTGCACTTTCTTCCCCCACAACCCACATAATTGATGCCACTCACACTCAACACACCAGAGTGCACCAGGGCCAGCACCAACACTTCCCCTCTTATACATAGAAGTATATCTAAATGCAGTCATAGAAGAGACTCTGTTTCAGGCCTAAAGGATAATCTGCTTTTATTTGCAAAAGCAAAACAAATCATTTGCAACCTTTTTAAATCTTGCAACCTTGCAATCATTTTAAATGACTTCAATGGCAATTTACTTTTGTCCTGGCTTGTCACAGGGAGTCCTTGAACTTCTAGATCCTCTCCAGATTCTCTCTCCAATCCTTCCCTGGCCCGCTTTGTGCCCTGTGGGGTTCTCTGACAAGCTCCAATGTGTTCTTTTACTCTCTTGCTTCCTGTTGAGTCTGGCCAATGGGAGACACCATTAGGATCCTGGATAGAGGTAGGCAAGCTAGGCTGGTGAATTCTTATCTCATCCTCCGCTATGCCGGACCCTTCTTGTAAAGATGGCTGTAATCCGGTGGTACAGCCTTCCCCTTTATTTGCACTCCAAGTTACAGCTACAGCTGGCTTGAGGATCTAGGAATGGGGGAAGGAAAAATAGTGATCCCTTGTATGTGCCTTAGGGATATTTAACTAAATGCTTCCTGTCACCAGAACATGTGCATGCTTGAACACTTGCCCCCTTCCCCTGGCCCCAACCCCAGCTGCTGGTGCTGCTTAGAAAGATGATGGACCTTTAGGTGGTAGGGTCTAGCTTAAGGAAGGAGGTCACCAAAAGTGGATGAGAGATGCCCCAGTTTTGTAACCTGGTGGTGCTTCCGTCTCTCCCTCTTTCTCTCTCTTTCTGATTCCCTGTCTGCTCAGTTGTACACAATCCACCATCATTGGGGATTTTTCCACAATCTCTTCAACCAGTGGCCGACCCTTCTTCCCTTGGGTGGTGTCTTTCAGATATTTGAAGGCAGCAACATACATTACTCCAGTCTTCTCAGTTCCTCTTAATCTGGCTCATGGCTTTGAAATATCTATAGCACATGTGTCAGTACACCATCCTGTTCCATTTAGGACCCTGGCTGAGTTCACAGTTGACTAGTTGACTAGATTATTACCCTCCTGCCCTGTTCTGGTATTCACAAGGGTAGCCAGGTTTGGTATTGAATAAAGATGGAGCATCTCTGATGTCCAAAAGAAATAGCTCTCAAGAGGTTGGGAACTCAGAGGAGCCTTTCAGGTACCAGAGAGGTAGTCTTCAGTGATGCTGCCTGCCTTCCACATGAAGTCATGGGACACTACCCTCTTCACACCATTGCTCATCCTGCTCTTTTCTTTTTTTACCCGATACTCTCCTTTAATACAGTTAAAAGTCACGGAACTCACTGCCAAGACTTTTTGAAATGGTTTTAAGCTTCCTTCAGTCTTCCTCAAGAGGCCACAGCGACCGTGCAGTGACTACACACAGAGAGACCCTGACATTTTTCAGACTCTGCAATCTGACAGATGTTGGACTGTGATCTGCCCATGTCTTTATTTTGTGCCTTGTCTATACTGACATTCTATCAAAGGGCTTCAAAGCACACCATTGACTTTGAAGCCAGGTTGACTGGGGAGAAGCTTAGCTCTGCAACTGGATTATTTTATGTGTATGTATTACATAACCTCAGTTTCCTGAAGAAAAGAATAGGGGCGGTCCTATCATTATTAGTTATGAGAACTAGATGAATTGTTTGTTTTGCTTTTTAAACACAGTGCCCCTGGATAGTAAATGATAAGTAAATATCCACCTAAAAATACAAAGAACACATTGTTTTGTTTGCATTAGGTACCTTGAAGGGAACAGCATGTCTTCATGTCTTTATATTATTCTCAATTGAAGTCCAACATGTTTTAAGAAATGGATAGTTGAATGGATGGATGAATGGATGGATGAATCGATGGATAGGTGGATGGATGGAAATGCATTTGGAGCATAGAGATATGACCTACGACCTAGGAAACCCACAGTTTGAGATTTCCCTTCCCCCTCCAGACATGACATGGCCACTACATTCTTGACCTTGTAGCTGAGGTTACCTGCACAAGACGTAGTAGGGACCATGTGCAGAAGGAGCTGGACATGTGCAAAGGGAACAGATTGATCACACTGCAGTGTGTACCTGTTTGAAACTTGCAAGAATAAAGAAAAATAATTTTAAAAAGTTACCAGCCAGGATATTGGATTACTACACATGATTTTTCATTCTGCTTAATTGGGACATATTGTGGATGCACATTTTCTGGAGGGTTTTTTTTCTTATTCCTTTTACGTTTTATTTTCCTTTAGTCATATTTTGCAAAAAAAAAAATATTCAAACTTCCTTGTTCATGCTGTTTTAGGTCATTCTCATTCTAAGTTTTTGTGAGTTCAGACAGGTAGGACTCTTGTTAGAGAATTATTTTCTCATTCTTCTTTTTCTTCTCCTCCTTCCTTCCTTTCTTCCTTCTTGAAAAATGGAAGGAGCATATAACTTGCCAAAGCTAACAGTAGGGAAGAGATCATTAGTTGACTAAATGTTTCCACAGCAAAAGTCAGGACATTTAGCCCTGAGGGTCCTGGTGTTTCTAACCCTCGATGGATCAACAACTGGGTCAAGGTCATCTACCTGTTATGAAACAGCCCAGAAAGACCCAGACCTTTATTTTTGCCAACCAGCAAAACAAACTGAGAAGCATGGCAAGGACACAGAGGTTTAAATTATACATTTCTATATCTGTAACAATTCCCCTTAAGTAGTCAGAAATTACCCAATTCAATATTCTGTTCTTGCTTTCTAATCTGTGAGAGACAATCTGTGTCTCTACTATACGAATTATTTTGAAATAAAATGCAGTTTAATTAAAACAACCTTATGATATATGTATATCATTGAAAAACATAGATTCTTTTACTTTTGACCAAAACTGTCTTGTCTGTGATTGAATCTTCAAAGCAATGATGTCTCCAGTTCTTCCACAGTGGCATGCGTTGGGAATCACTTTCAGTCATGGCTGCTATCATCAGCTCTCCAGTAAGAAAAGGGTAAAGTGGCACTTACCCCCTCACCGCTTTTTTGAGGAAAGAAGGCCACCCACCGTGAGGTGTTCAGTGTCAGACCCCTCAGCACTTTGTAAGGAGGCTAGGATTGTGTTGCTTAGGCAGGCTGGACGGAAGTCAGCAGTGCATGGCTGCATCTTGGCATGTTCATTTAATAAGAGAAAAATATTGACCTGATTCATTTTGTGATTTTCATTCCTGTGAAAGATGAAACCTCAAGTGAAACTTCAGTTCTGACGTCAGGAACAAAAGTACTTGACCGAGTTCCTCTATGTACATTTGTCTTGGGCTTGTAAGTGTGGAGTGAAGCCAGGACAACTGCTTGGTGTTGAGCTTCCAAACAGACAATGATCTGAGGCCCTCTCTCTCCCTTCCAACTGAGTGAAGACACCTACTGCCTCTTCCGAGGAAATCTCCTTTGAGCAGCCATGGTTGTAAGTGCCATAAACCGAGCCCTGCAGGTGGCCGTTGAGAAGCTCATTGCTCTGAGAATTCTGCTACAAAACTCTAAAACCAAAGCAGGGAGCTTGAATAAAACAAAGACTTCCTGGAAAATAATAGAATACTTCACAATACTGCAATGTTTCTGGAGGAAAAAACTCAGAAAATGGGTAGCAACCAGAAAAGCAGAGCAACATAAAGATGCTATAGACGAGGGCCAGCCCTTCAGAACTGCCTCCAGCCTGGACACGTCTGCTTCCTGGCTGTACAAAGATGTCAGGATCCAACAAGGTAACTAGGGCTCAACTCTCGCTGCCTCTGTGTAGAGGTATCACAGTCTTGAGATCAAAGTCCTGCATGGGAGCATCCGATGGCCCAGTTTAGGTCACATGACCATAGGTCAGGCTGCAACACCAGCATCTGTAACGGAGATGGAAGAAAGAAAATCCAAGACTCCAACCTACCATGATACTTACAAACAAGCAGGATATTACAATGCCTCCCAATCAAAAGTCATATCCTGTACAAGAAGTTCCTGTTGTAGCTTCTCTGCCATTACTTCTGACGGTATCAGAATGGCTAGCCCCAGCCAGTACAGGACATAACTTATGTGCACATGTTTTTTTTTTGTGTGTGTGTGTGTGTGTATGTGTGTTCATATGCACACATGTGTGCATGTGTATGGTTGCAAAGGCTTGAAGACAACTTCAGATGCTATGCCTAAAGTGCCATCTTCCAGGGTTTTGGTTTTGGTTTTGTATTTTGTGCAACAGGGTCTCTCACTGGCCTGAAACTCACTAAAAACACCAAACTGGCTCATCCAACCTTTTCAACTTCCTCAGTGCCAGTTACAGGCCTGCAAGGCAAATTGCTGATTAATCCATCCCTGCAGCCTTAACATGAAGACATTTTAAACAGACACGTATACAAGCTCTCCTTAAGAACTGGGGCCATCCTTGGTGGATCTAAAGCATCTGGACCGATCTGAGCATCATGCATCTATATTATATGGTCCGTGTGCCTGATATCATCATAGAGCAGAATCCTCTAGATCCTGGTGGCACTGCTGGTGAGTAGCACTCCCTGAGAAGTGAGAAATCCATCGAAGTTTGAGAAAAGGGATAGGAACTGTTGAAATATTTAGGCACACCATGGGAAAAGCTTCTTGTTTGATCTTGGCCAATGAACAGTTTCTGCTCTTCATACCACAGAGGATTGCTTTTGCTAAAAATGGAGAGGCTGCTAAAATCCCAAATGAAGAGTGCCTTGAAAACTAGTGTGTTGTTACCTCTAGAGCCAGTTGGGGTCACACTGAAGCACCAGTCCTCGGACAGTGGGTGCTCCTGGGCTGGTGACCTGTCCTGCCAAAGCCCATTTCCCTTGTAAGTCAGGCATAATGATAATCCTAAAAATGGGCAGTTGGGAATATTAAAGACGAACTAGTTAAAGAGAAGAGCCCGGTGGTGACTTCATGATGGCACATCCCTTCTTCTTTGCACTTCCTTGTTCACAGAAGCAAGTCAAGCAGTGAGCAGATTGACCCAACCCCAACACCCAGAGAAACTAAGCACCTTAAACTAGGCAAAAGTTGGACATAAATGGTGAAGGAAAAGATCAGCATGGGTCTCTAACACAAGTAGAGACAAGGCAATGTGTCCAGCGGCGTAACCAGTGTGCCAATAGTGATGTAAAGAGAGGGACCTGAAGGGCAAGACACAACCTTTACATTGCACACACGTACACACATCTGGGTGCTCCATATGCAGTGGTTCAACTACACATTGTCTGATGAGTTACACATTTTGTTACTCTCACTCCATCAATCATAACTTTATGAGGCAAAGAGGTGAGCTACAGTTCTTCTTCACTTAAATTATGCCCCCGGCTTACCTCTTAAGAGGAAGAAAATCAGTTTAAAAGCACACATCCTTTCTACCAACAAAACAAAATGCCCTAACAAATGCAAACAGCCTAAGGCAGGGACAGCTGAGTCCTACCACGAGCACAAAGGTAGGGGCAGGTGCCAACTGTGAGCCCATCAGCTCTGATAAGGACAAATAGGGGATAATATGGTCCATCCAAGCATATGCTCTCCGTGAGTGCTACTGCAATCCCAGGAGGCTCCACCAACCCAGAGTCATTAGGAAAACGAACCAATAGCAATTAGTGGATGACAGAAGGATAGCTCTGTGTCTTTTAATAAGGACATCTTCAGACTCTAACTGGCTCAATGGAATTTTTTTTTTTTTTTTTTGTCATCCAGGACAGAAGCTGGCAATTCTTCATTGACAGCCATATTTGTAAAATAAAGTTTTATTTTAAAATTTTTTATTTGCAAAGCAAAAATATTTATGATCCTGGAAATTATGATGACTCCTGACCTGGGACAATAGGCCAGTGCTTGAATTTTATGCCTATTGTTTTAGGAAAGGCTCAGATACTGATATCATGAAGCCTTATGTCCCTTCTGGTAAATGCACATAAGGTAGAAAAGAACCAGATTATTTTTACAGCTGTATTGCTCTTAAAGCCTTTGCCAGTTTTTCATCTGTTAGCAACTCCACTTTAGCATCTCTTCGCATGATTACATATGTTTTCTTTGAACCAGCGTGGCCATTCTGTTGTTCTCCTCATCCACTAGTAAATAGAATCAATTTTTAAATATATAGCTAGTCCTCTTTTTTTCTTTGACATAGGATCTAAATATATAGCCTAGGCCATCCTCAAACTCACTGTGCAGTGCAGATGTCCCCAAACCCAGGATCCTGCTGTAGAGCTTAGCCTCCTGAGTGCTGGGATTACAAACATGTGCCACTGCACCTAGTTTCTACCACTTTAGATAAGCCATGATGTTAGTCTTTAAAGTTTATACTTGGTGATGAGAAAGATGAGTGAAGCCTGTAACCCAAGAACCCAAAGGAGAGCAAGAATAAGATGCCAGCTTGGTTCATAGCAAGACCCTGATTCAAAAACAAACAAAACACACACACACACACACACACACAGAGAGAGAGAGAGAGAGAGAGAGAGAGAGAGAGAGAGAGAGAGAGAGAGAGAGAGAGAGAGGACTTATACTTTGATAACTTCAAGGAAGTACTATGACCTTTCATTAGGACTCCCTAGGTTGTTTCTAGATGTGCCTGTATTTCCAAAGTGGAGTAGCAGGGGAGTGAGTGAACTAATAAGACGGTACCTGCCCTCAGTGTGGTTGGCAGCAGTTGGCTATGGGCTTATTAAACACAAAAGCAAGAAAAAGATAGTTCTCTGTCTCTGCCTACCAGAACTAAAACACTTCTGCTGCCTTTAGATGTCAGTATTCCGAGTCATCTGGCCTTTGAATCCAAGGACATATGTCAACAGTCTTCTGAGTCCCTAGACCTGACTGAACTTCTACAACTCATTCCACTCTACACAGGATGTTAACCCACAATGAAGAGAAAACTGAATAGTAAAACTCACTCATAGAGTGGTTTTGATGGCTTAAAAATAATGTAAGTTAAGTATTTAGCACAAATATTGGTGCTTAATAAATATCCATTAAAGGAGCTTTGGAGTCAATGAGATAGCTCAGTAGATAAAGGTCCTTATCTCCAAGGTAATGACCAAAGCTCAGTCCCAGGGATCCTCATGGTGGAAGAATAAATATAACTCCCACAAGCCATGCTCTGATCTCTACCTACATGCCATGGCACATGGCCCCGGCAACAAATAAGTGTTAAAAAATATAAGCTAGCTTTGATCATTATGGATGATGGTATGGTCCCATGTATAGTTGTTTCCTTGGTATTGAGTAAAAGAAAATGGCTCCCACCAAATTTAGCAAAGGAGAGACAAGTCAGTAGGCAGAGAGCATCTTGAAGCCGCAGAAACAGAGGGAAGTTGAACAGCTGAGCCCCAACGTTCTCTCTTCTCTGTGTGAATTCAGACTCAGGGGTGTGAAAAGCCTGTCATGTCTACAGTTAATGCTGCAGTTACAAGTGGCTTGGTCTGTGTCCTCACACTCTGGGCAGCTATTCAGTTGGCTTCATTTCTTCTTCTACCTGATTAATCAAATCAGAGGCTGTGATTTCCTCATTTTTCTGTTCTCACGTGTCCAGGGTAATACCTAACACACTGTGGATGCTTCATTAAGGTTTAGGGATTTTTTTGGGTTTTTTTTTCCACCTAAATTTTCAGTATATTGACAAGAATGATAAGTAGATACAACTAGCAAAACATCACAATATCAAGGTACAGCCAAAGGCCAGGTTAGGGCAGATTGGTAGACTCAGGTGACCTTTTTATCTTCAGAACTATAAAAGAGTTGAAGATGACATTCCAAACACAGCCCCAATGTGTCCCTGATTATGTCTTTGTACTCACTGCTCACTGGAAACTTTCTCTGCTTCTTGACCCTGCCCCATGTTAGCCCCTGGGGGCACCAAGTCGGCCGTGTTATTGCATTAAAGGAGCTGCCTACCTCAATTGTCTTGACGAGGCATGCCAGGACTGTGCACAGTCCTGATCACTCTAATTAATTTACTTCCATCACCTGGACATTTTATTTGAAATTGATTTTTAAATGTCTGAGTAGTTGAGGTTTATGTGTAGCTGCCTCTTTGCAGCAGAGGTAAGCTGAGGCTGTTTATGTCCTCATTAAAGGCTTATTAGACATGATTGCATTACTAGAAGCCTCAATTTGTATCATTCTTGAGGGCTCCCATCAGGACCGGCCCCTCTGCTTAGCAGACTTGGGAGGAGAGCAATACAGCACTGGGCTGTGCGGTCCCTGTGTCTCCCCTTCACGTGACCAGGCTGGAGGCATACACAGGGCTCCCCAATGGATTTCATGTCTGGGATATGTGTATGTCACTAATTCTGGTGATGGCCATACATCCATTGTGTGTTCGTTATTTGTCTTCCGGAGACAAGGCTCTCACCTGAGGGAGTCTTGGAACGGCAGTTTCCAGGTGGGAAGTTAACTGTCTTTGGTGCTGGTCTTGTGAGCTTTGCAAGTCTTATAGCTTCCGTTACACTCATATTTCATTTAATATCCTGGTCTCCTTCTGTATGGTATGAGCCTTACTCTTTACCAAAGCTGCCCTTAGTATTTGAGATGGAGATATCTAGAAAAAAAAAAAAGAATGAGAGAAAGGTTGTGTTAAAAAACAAAAACAAAAAACAGGTCTCTGTTCCTTAGCGACCCCGCCCTCTGTTTCTCTGAGAGAGGGTTTCACCATGTGCAGAAGGTTGGCCTTAAACTCTCAATCCTTCTTGCTCAGCACGACGTTGGGATTACAGGGGATGTGTTTCGCACCTGTCTGGGAATACTTTTATCACCACCTGCTCCATGAGGAATGGAGTTGGGAGTTGGAAATAAGGTAATGTCCAAGATCTAGCTTTGAATCCAGAAAGAGATGGGTTTAAATGTTGCCTCAACCCACTGAAGACTGACAGGCAGTGGATAAAATCCTGAGTTGGTCCTTGACTCAGTTTCTTCATTTGTGGTGGATATATGAAAGCCATGGGCATGACACCTCATGAAATGTGTGTACAAAGCTGGATACAGAGGAAAAGTCCAGCTAATATGAGACTATCTAAAAGAAGTCTGACCTGGCCTCCACAGCCTTTTGGTTTGGCTTGGATGCTCCACCATGAAGCATCACTTCTGAGTTTTATTAAACGGCCTTGGCAAATTCTAGTCTTTTATTTCCAGCCTCCCTGTCCTGTATATTACCTGGAGTAGCTCATGTTTTGTCTATTTTATGTGTTATTCTATGTTGTTATATTTCCATTGGAGAAATGTATAATCTGTTTTGCAAGTGGGGGGTGCTATTCTTACTTCAATGAGAATTAGGTGAATACTCATCTGCAATGCCCTTTCATTGCGCCAGGGGGCAGAACTTACTTAATGGGTAGTGAATAAATCTCATAGCCTGCCTTGAAAGGCAGATCACTAAAACTTTTACTCTAGAGAAACTAAAAAGTGCCTCAAGGACTTAGTGGTGGAGGGGGGGTCTTTTCAGCTAAATCCCAGTGCAGCAGGCTGCTTCCCTGGCCCAGATTTTTTTAAGGTCCTCCTGGTGCAGGTGGCTTCTGTTGCAGCACCTCAATTGCAGTGCCTTGAACTGAGCATTGGGTAGGTTTATTGGTGTTTATCAGTGATGCAGTCTCATTCTAACCAGATCAGGTCATGTTCGGATGGCCCATACCACACTTTGTCGAGAGGTCAAAGTGTGGTTTGTCTTGTGCTGAATTTGCATCCAAAAGAAGAGGATAAGAAAACTGTTTGGCAGATGACAAGGAGAACCTTGGAGAAGATGGAGAGAATGAGACAGACCCTGAAGAGGTTAGGACTTCGAAGGGCACAGAGGATCCAAGCTCTTCTCCATGAAGGCCAGAGTGCGAAGAGTGTGGCCTGTGCGACTTGGCAGAGTACAAGAGAAGGAAATGATGTTCAGATTAGGAGTGAATAAGATTCAAGGGGAGTGGGACATTTATCTCCCTGGATGATGCTGTGAAAGGATGGGTCCTTACTTTTCACTGAAGGGATTATAGTCAGCATTCAGTGATGCAAGTGCAGATTCATCTTTCACCCCATGATTAATCCAGGGTCTTTTCCTTCTTCAGAAATGGAGATAATGGAGGAGCAAAATGCCAAACTTTTATTTATTAAATTGTTAATACAGAACAGTCAGTTTAACCAAATGCTTTGTGAGAACGTTTCTCACTTACTCCACCAAGCAACTATACTTTTATAGTCATTTACTCATTCAGGATAAATGCATTTGGTCTTCAATGTTCAGGGCTCTAAAGCACAAGAGCACATACAACACCTCAAGTCCCATCCTTTGGGAAAAGGAGCAACAAATAAAGTAGCATTTGATAGGTGTCAAGAAATCTGATAAAGCTGTGCTCATCCTTCTTTTAGAGTAAAGGAAGAGAGAGCCACAAAGAGCTTGAATCAAACCCTCAAGGTATATATAAGAGCAAATATAGACATGCACTTCTTTGAATCTATTATCTACCAGAGCTTTGCACTACCCACTTTCTTTCATGTCACTGGAAATTGTTCTTTTTCCTCTGAAATACCCCCAAACCATTTGGCCAAGGTAGTAGTCACTTCCCACTACAACCCTTTGAGAAAATAGTCACATCCTATGCCTTTCTGCAAGGTGATTTTGGTCTTATAGAACCTACTTCTCCCTGTCACCTGAACATGGCTCCCCTCTCCTGCCCTTTGTAGATAAACACACACCACTGCTCACCCAGCTCAGCTCCAGGTAGCAATTTACGGACTACTGTTTCTAGGACGCTGCAGTGCCACTGTGACTTAATGACCTACTTTCATGCCATATTAATGGCTCAGTCCTTGAGTGTTTTTCCTCCTCACCACCCCACCCCATCCCATTCCTTAAAGAAATATGCTCCTAACCCAAAGCAGAAGCTAGACTATTAAGAGTTCAGGGCCACTCAATGAGGAACAAAGACACAGATTCAGTCCTGGAGTCCGTTTCATAGTTGAGCATCTTAAACAATAGTCTTCTTGAGAACTTCTATCAGATGAACGTGAGGTGGAACTTGCCATGAAAGCAAAGAGAAGATTCCACACATTCATACTAGAACACGTGAGATAGAGCAGACCTCTAAATGAATCTAAGTGATGTATGTTGACAGCCACTTAGAGGGAAAGGGTTGTATTGCTATCCTTTTCTTTTTAAAATTAATTTACCTATACACTTTACATCCTGACCATGGCCCCTCCCTCCTCGCATCCTGGTCCCACCCTCCCTACATCTTCCGCCCTATTCCCTCTCCCGTACTCCTCAGAAAAGGAGAGCCCCAGCACCACCAACCAACCCCAGCACATCAACTCACTTCAGGACTGACCATACCCTCTTCCTCTGTGGCCTGGCAAGGCAGCCCCACCAGGAGGAAGTGATAAAAAATGCAGGCAACAGGGTCCATATCAGAGACATCCCCTACTCCCCTTTCTAGGGGACCCACATGAAGCCTGAACTGTTCTTTGGATACATCTGTGTAGGGGGCCTAGGTCCAGTCATTCATGGTCCTTTGTTAGTGCTATTTCTGTTTTTTCAATTTACATAAATAGCATAAACAATCTATTTTTAATTAATTTATTCAGATTGTATCCTGATTGTTATCCCCTTGCTTGTATCTTTCCATTCCCACTCTCTCCCCTCTTCCACCTGATTCCCCTCACCTAGACCTCTGACAGCTGAGAACCTCTTCCACAACCATATGGCCACAGCCTATCAGGTCTCATGCAGATAGCCTGCTTCCACTTCCTCCGTGTACTGCCAGGCCAAGCTTCCCCACCAAGGGGAAATGATCAAATAGGAGGCACCAGAGTTCATGTCGGAGACAGTCTCCACTCTCCTCACAATTGTGGAGAATGAGCTGTCCATTGGCTAGATCTGAACAGGGGTTCTAGGTTTACTGCATGCATTGTCCTTGGTTGGTGCATCAGTTTGTGCAGGTCCCCCTGGGTCCAGATCTGCCATCCTTGATGGTCTCCCTCTGGGTCCTTCCATCCCCCTATTCTTCCATACCACTCTCACCCAGAATCCAGCAGCAAGTCCCAGCATCTGTCCCAATCCCACGCTGGGTGGAATCTCTCAGAGGGCATCTATGTTGGGCTAATATCCACTTATAAGTGAGTACATACCATGCGTGTCTTTCTGGGTCTGGGTTACCTCACTCAGGAAGATCTTTTCTAGTTCCATCCATTTGTCTGAAAATTTCAAGATTTCCTTGTTTTTAATAGCTGAGTACTTATTTGTAAATAAGTATTCATGATATCTCCCACACTACCAGATACATCCTTCTTGGCGTGTGTACAAGTATTGAAACAAGGACCTGAGCCCTACCTAAACCACCCACTCAAGACCTCCTGCCTCCATGCACCTAAGCTGTCAACATTGCCTCCTGTAGTGAGTCTCAACTGTAGTAGCCTGAATAACACTTCACTCTTCTCAGCCTTCACTGTTTTCTGAGCAGGACCAGCTAGCTCAGTACTGCTCTTCAGGAAACTCCTCTTGTCTGTCAGGTAGCTGAGTTTCAACCCTTCCCAGAGATCTTCCCAATTCTCTGTGTCTTGCACTCTGAACTCCCATCCCTGAAATATCTCTCTTCGGCTCCCTCTTCCTTTTAACCGGTCACATCAACCCATCAATGCATGCAAGTCATTCTTATTGCCCCTTGTTCTGCCCACAGTAGGCGGTAACTTTATAGCATTTAGCAAATTCTATATTCTGTAGTCATGATGCTATCTGCCTGTGTGTGTGTGCGCGCGCGCGCGCGTGCGCCCTCTAAGGACAGAGACAAACACACTCAGCTTAGCATCTCTTATTAGCTCATCATGCTATTTACTTATGAAGGCTCAAAAGGTATTGGCTTATTTGAGACTGTAAGAATAACATCAAATTGGCAACTGAACAAGGGCAATTTATGGCCCCAAATGCCTATCAGTGCATAATGAAATAGTCCTATAGTCATACGATGAAATAATGTAACAGTGAAAATGACAAAGTGGTATTTGTACGCAGTGCTCTATAGGACTTATAGTAATGCAACATTAATTTTAAAAGTACTGAAATGGTTATATAGAGAATGATATACTATCTATAATTTTTTAATTAAATAGGTATGTTATATGCATGTATAAAGATTGAATAGAAAAGAAAACTAAAACTGTCCAATACAAAACTGAGAGTGGGGAAATCCAGGGATAGATTGGTGGGAAACCCCATATCGTCAGATGTGAGTTCTTCCCAAAAGCCTAGTTTTTATTCTTGGTGGGAGGTTTATACGTGCTTATTAATTTTAAAATTAACTAATGATATACTGAAATAAAACGAGCAAGGCATTAACCAATGAAGAGTCAGGCATTCTCATTAATCTCAGTATTTACACTTAATAGTCTATCTAACAGGACTCAGGAGAAAAGCAAACTCTTGGAACTTGGGCATCCATGATAATTTGAAATAGAGACTCCACTATTTATTGCCAGAACACCTTCTTACTTTGTTCTGAGCTGGAGAAGATGATCAGGTGTGGTCCCTCAAATTTTCCTTGTAATGAGGTTTTCCCCCTCATAGTATGCTTCGGGTGCAGATTCTCGAGTGACTACAGCGTTCTTGATGAAGGCAATACAAACCGAGTCTCCAAGGACTACATTCTCCCATCGCGAATACAACCATTTGTTTTTCGGGCACTGTAATACACACTGCATGTAGACCGGCATTCAAAAATGACGAGTGTTACCATTTTTCTCACATTGTTCACAGTGTACTCAGTATAGCTATGGAGAGACCAAATGGAGAGAGGTTGGATGCAAGCCATGGGAGAGTTTGGGTTTACTGTGAGAATGATGGAGTCACACCAGGGTTTTGAACAAGGAAGTACAGGTTCTCATTTGCACTCTTAAAAAGATCCTTCTGGCTATTGAGGACAAGATCGAATGAAAGGAACAGAAATATATCCCAGAAGACCAGTTACAAGTACAAAAGCTTAAAGAGGAAGGATAGAGAATGAGATGGGATCTTCAGAGATGAGGGAAATGGCAGGGTTGGGTACCTTTTTAAAATAAAATCAACGATGCTGTTGATGGATTGGAAACAAGATTTATTTGAGGGAGAGGAATAGGATGATTCTTACATTTTTTTACTTAAGGAACCAGGCATTTTACGGTGCAACCTACTAGAAGTTAAAAGAAAAAAAGTGAGGGACAGAGAGCTTCTGGAAGGTGGGATTTTCCCCTCACTCTAAAGAAAACTATTTAATGCTGATATCTTAGTTCTGCCTGGGGTCCCACTCTTCTCTTATCTGTTAATGGCACAGACTCTTTTACAGTTTTCTGGGTGTGTATTGAAGAAGATGAGCTAGAATATTGGGAGATGGTGCTCAGGAAATTGGAAGTCCTGTGGTATAATAACACGAAATGAGGTGTAGAATAAATAATCAAGGTAGAAGAAACCATCAATTGAAACTCCTCAACAGACTTTGGGGCCTTCAAGGCTGGTGATGAGAGGTTTGGGAACAGATCTGTTTACTGTTGGATTTCTGAAAGAGTATCCCATGTGCTGACTTATTTTCTAACATGACGATAGAAACTCAAGATACATTTGTCATATGTACTCCGGTGGGGATTTAAATAAGAACGGTCTCATGGGATCCTAAGTTGGAATTCTTAGTCCCCAGATGGTGGAACTGTTTGGAAAGAATTAGGAGGTGTGGCCTTGTTGAAGGACATGTGCTACTGGGAATAAACTTCAAAGTGTCAAAAGCCAGTGTCAGTGTCATTAGTTATCTCTTTTTTCTCCTTCTGCCTCCAATTTGCAGATCAGCAAGTGAGCTCTCAGGTGCTGTGCTGCGTCAGCACTGTGTCTGCCTGCCTGCTGCTGTTGCCCTGCTCATCACCAAGGAGATCATGAACTCTAACTCTCCAGACTCCTGAGTCCCAGTGAACGTTTTCTTAACAAGCTGTCATGGCCATGGCACCTCTTCCCGGCCATAGAAAAGTAACTAAGCAATTCTCCATGGTCTCTCTTCTCTCAGCAAACGGTATGCTGAGACAGACCTGCAGTAGTCCTCATCTGTTCTGTAGCATCATAGCAGTCAAGGTCTACTGCCAAGCCCAGAGTCTATCCCAACTCAGGGTCTCAGTCCACACCACTAGGCCTGATATTCCTCACAACGAACCAAGAAACATCTAACAAAATATTCACACTCAACATGAGGGGTAGCTGTGTGCCTCTGGGGAACTACCACCACAAACTCTGAAGGTTTCCATGTTTATCTGAGAAGCTTCATAGACGTGGCCAAGCGCACTGCCATCCTGATGGCCAGAAGGTTCTCAGCTGCAGCCTACCCTCCCAAAGCAGCCCAGGCCTGCTTTCTGGGTTTCACAGTTGCAGGAAAGCCAAATAAATTCAAAGATAAGCATCTGCCCTCCTACTTTGCTCGCCAACATGAATTATTGGGTTTTGAAAAGTCAGCCACCACCAGTCATTTATAATTACGGGACTCTGTGTTGCTTTGTTCTTAGAGACCTGAGGAAAGTTCAAATAAACAAAAATCAAATGGCCCTTTTCCTTCCTCTAACCCTGCTAATGGAAACCTTTGAAACCGAGCTTCTTATTGGTTATTTGTTACTGTCATTTGCCATTGTTTGTACCCAAGATGATGGATTTGTCAGTAAATTCACTCCTCTCTAAGCCTTGCTGGGAATTGGATTGACAGTCAACTCCAAAGAGTCCAGCCCTGGTTGCAGTGCAATTCCAGCCACCATCATGCCGTGTCCAGATCAATGTCAGTTATTTGCTAACAAGACATGCCTGGGAAAGTTGAAGCCAAAAAAGCAAAATAATATCAACAGTCAAAGAAATCAAGAATGTCCTCAACCCATCCTCCACTGGCGTCCCCATCACGGCCAACCACCTCACCAACTGGAATGCTTCCACCTCTGGTTCTTGGGATATTAAATTGGCTCTGCATAGCCATATTCAGTATTCTTGTGTGATTACATTTTTACTGGAATTTCTACAATGTAATTCTCTGTTTATGTTTCCACCAAATGTTGGAAAACATCTAATAAAAACACTGAGCTGTGTTTCACAGATTATCACTGTAAAAGCTGATCAATAATTTAAAGAACATAAACCCAGTCCCATTGGATTCTTCACAATGTGTGTTTTCCCTAATATTATAAAAGAATATGCTTATTTAAACAAGACATCATAAGAAGAAAATCTGCCAGTCTTTCCATGTATATTGTAAACAGTGTATTGGAAAACAATACCAAACATATAATTAAGTTCAAAGTTCATAATGAACTCTGGTCTCAAAGAATGGGTTCAAGTGTCAAAAAGATCTATGGAAAAATGGTCAATTTGTATTCTTTCACAAGGAATTTTCTAGACCAGCTTTTGAAAAGTGAACTTTATAACAAAAATTAAAATCGCAATTGTTTTCATGAAAGCAGTAAAAAAACTTACATTAAACACACATTGATTTTTGAAGAACATTTAAATCCATGCAACCATCATCATGATTACAATATAGAAACATTTCCATTAGGTTGTTAATTTAGTGGAGTTCTCTGCCCACTTCGTAGGGGTCAAATACCACCACCTCTCTTTGAGTGTTATCCTGTTCATTTTCCATTTATTGTAAATGAAATAATATATGTTCTGTCTTGTATCTAGTTTCATCAGCTCATTATGGTTTTATAAACTTTGTATTTGAAGTTCATGACTCATTTTGAATTAATCTCTATAAATTGTGAGGAACTGGTTAGGTTGTTTTATACACACACACACACACACACACACACACACACACACACACACTGGGAAAATATGTTTTTCTTTGTATACAAAAATACGTTAAGGCCTTTATAAAAGAGTAATTGAACACTTATCTAAATGTGTATATTTATCATACTGCCTAACTACTGCAGATTCAAATCATAAAATATAGCAACCCCATTCACTCTTTCTCAAAATTATTTTCACTATCCTTCATCTTTCATAGTGTCAGTTAATCTTCAGAATCAGCTTATTGATTAAAAAAGGGATCCATAAAATTCCTACTGTGATTTTAGTGGGTTCTTAAATCAATTTTCAATAATGATAATTCAGCAATATTATATCACCCAAGCCATGAATTTGATGTAGTTGTTTATTAAGTCTTTAATTTCTGTTAGCAATGGTTTGCAAATATTAATGCTGAGGTTTTGTACATAAATATTTTAAATAAAAAATATTGATCTTGAATCCTATTACTGCACCACATATCCCATTTATTCACAGAGATGCTTTATAAGGTTATTTAGCGTTCTCTCCAGAGATGTTAGTGACACGTGGCAATAAAGGCATTCTTGCTTGGCCCTTTCTAAAGTCTATGTTTCCAACTGCCTAAGATCTACAGTGCAAAGCTGAGTAGAACTGGTAAGAAGGAGTAACTTCTCCCCCCCCCCCCGCGCCTCTCCCCGCCGAGCCGCCCCTGCCCCCACGAGTACTAATGTACTTCCCGCAACAATGCCACATCGATCATCACTGGCAACTAGGGACCAAGTTCTCAAATGGGTGAGAATCTGGAGGAAGATTCTCATACGTGTCATCACAACATTCCAGGGAAGTGGGGTATGGGGTGTGTGTGTGTGTGTGTGTGTGTGTGTGTGTGTGTGTGTGTTGCAAGGGGATGGGGATATTCTAGAGATATTTCAGTGGTTAGGAGCCCTTGTTGCTTTTCTAGAGGACCTGAGTTTGTTTTCTAGAACCTCTGTTAGGAAGCTCATTAAATACCCTTTACCCTAACGTCATGGAATCTGACGCCCTTTTCTAGCCCTTTCTGGCATCTGCACACATCTGGTATATGCATACTCAGACACATACCTACATACATAGAAGTCAAAATTTTAAAATTAAACTAAATTTAGAAAAAAACATGTTTGAGAGCTTGGGGTTTGCCTCAGTCAGTAAAGCAAGTGCCTTGCAAGCAGGAAAATCCGAATTTGATCCCTAGAACTCCTGTTAAGGAGCCAGATGTGTTGGTGGTCTGTACATGTAAGCCCAGTGGTAGGTAAATAAATCCACTCAACATATGCATATCTCTTTGGTATTATGTTGTTTTAATAGATTTCAGGTAAAATGTACAACTTTGATGTAACAATGTTTGTTTCGAGTTGAGACCACCTCTTCACACCTGCCAGCTCTCATGTCATTCTTCCTAATTCCTATTTACATTATTTTTAAAAATACAATTATATTTACCCAATTCCACATGAATTATTCTATTTTCACCAATTTCACCAAAAGACTCATGTGTCTTTTAAGAAAATTATACAGAAAACATATTCACATTTATCCAATCATTTCCCTCTGTCAATGTTGTTTCTCTCTTGTAAAACCAACATTCCATCTTGTATCAATCATACAGATTCCTTAACCTGAGAAAGACCTGTTAACCTTTCTTATAATCTGAGATCAGGAGAACTAAATTCCACAAGCTTCCATTAATAGTAAATATATTTACTACTGTTTATAAAGAGTATTTTTCCCTGTATGTAAAATCTGGGATGTTAGGATTTTCTTCTCTATCAGCATTTTAAAAGATCATATAGTTTTACAATTAAGCTTCGTTGCTTAGGAGTTAAGATGTTTTTAGGTCTAGATAGATGTTTTAAGTTGATAATGACGAGATATGATAGATATTGATTTACAAGTGAAAGAGAATTTTTAATTAACATTAAAGCAACCAGAACAGCAGAGCTCTCTAACTCATAAGCCCCAAATAGTTGAGAGTGCAGGTGGGCAGGTATGCTAGCCCAACACCCCAGATGATAAGTCACAAAGAACGCGGAGCTAGGAGACAAAGGCCTGTTGAGTGTTCCAGGGACCGGCTGGCCGTAAAAGATAGGGAGGATACACAAGGACAAATTCCTGAGAGAAACAGGTACCGGACATGGCCGAGTAAGTAATGAGCTAAGACCCCTCATCCGATCTTATGGTGTTTGCTTAATCCCCCCTTGAGGCCCGCACACAATGTTTCAGGTTTGAGTTTAACCAGATGTGTCATTAGCTCAGATAAACATCTACCTTTGGGTTCCGAGAAAAACAGGAACCAAGGACTATTCCTGTGTGATTAAGTCTGATCTTACCCCAGATCTTCCTATGTAATTTGCTGATGTTCAAATGTTTGAAACAACCAATCGTGTGGCGCCGCGCCAAAACTTCCCACTCCCCCCCCCCCCCCCCCCCCCCCGACCTTTGCCCATATAAACGCCAAACCCTTGGGCTTCTGGGTCGACTCCTCTGTCTCCTGCGTAAGATACGTGTTGACCTGGAGCTCTGCCAATAAACTGCCTCATGTGTTTACAGCAAGACGGTCATTTGTGTGTCTTTGGGTGCGCGCCATCCCGAGGCTTGAGTGAGGGTCTCCCTTCGGGGGGTCTTTCACAATCAGAATTTTAGATGCACCAAAATAGGAAAGATGTTTTCTCCGAGGCTGACAAATACAAACAGCCAAAACACTAAGAATGAAACATTTATATAATCCGTGATTGTTTCATGGTTCTTCTTGCTGTAGGTAGTTTATTGTATATATGTGTAATAATATAATGTATATGTAAAAATACAAAAATATTTAATAAAAAAGATCATTCCACTGTTTTTTTCACCTGTGCTTCAGATAAAATAACTGGTCAACTTCAGTTTCCCTGTTTGATGCTTTGTTCATCCTCAAGACGTTTTCTTTCTTTCAGTTCTTGGTCCTCGGTCTTATTAGATATTTGTCCCAGCCCAAGTTCCCCGAACACTTTCCATCACTAGGGTGATGGTTTCAATTGAGTATAGAAAAAAAAATGGTCATTAATTTTTAAAAAAGGTCCATGCTGCATCCTTAGCCTTGCCTCCTTTTTAGACTTTCATTTCGTCTTTGATAAGGTGTTGCTGGGACCAAAGCCCAGGACTCCTGGGGTTGGGAGTGAGCTGGCGCAGAGTCAAAGAAGGACTCCAGGAGTCAGACCAGAGACAGAAGCAGACTCCTTTGTTGCAGAAATAGGGCATGCCTTTATACCCGCCTCCCAGTGTCCCATTGGCTCCCAAACTGAGATCTGCTGCTATGGCTCCTTCTCTTTGGTTCCCATCATGACATCACCAGTCTCCTGGCAGTCAGTCTCTGGGCATGCCCCCTTCTGCATATGCATGTTGCCAGGTGGGGCTTGCTCCTGCTCAAGGCAGGTCTGGTTCTTCCTACTATAAGGTCCCTATATCATCCGGGAAGCCCTGGATATTTGCATACTTTTGTTTCAGTCTTTCATTTGAGATATGTTTAGGTGGGGTTAGGGGAAGCTTTATTCTCCAAGTCCTTGTTTTCAAAATATAAGACCATCTGATGACGTAAGGAGATGCTAGGATATTAATGAGGCTACTTGACTATATTCATGTGGTACTGGAAAAGTAACTTTTATTTTCCTGGCTCATTTGTTGTCTGGGAGACTTACTGCCTCCTGCTAACCTATTTCTAGTCTTGGAAGTGTCTAGCCTCCACACCATCTGAAGTCTAGAATGTTTTCAGCTTCTGACACTTACTGCTTAATAAGCTCACCTTTGTTCTTTCTGAGCTCCTGCCTGGCTGGTTCAACTCAGCTGTTGTGGCTCAAACTCCTCTCCTAACTGAATTATTTAATCTGGCTTCTCTCTCAGCTGGAATTGCTCTGCTTTGCCTCAAACTAACTCAGCAATATACTCTAATCTTCTGACTTTTCATTTTCCGGATCCTATCTTCACCTAAGTTCTGATATTCTCTCTCTCTCTCTCTCTCTCTCTCTCTCTCTCTCTCTCTCTCTCTCTCTCTCTCTCTGCAACCCTTCTCTTTATTACTGTCCTGGTAAAACTGCCTCCTCTCTCTGCATTGCTCCATCAAGTAATTTCTCTTTTCTCTCTCTTCTCATGAGAATTGGACATATCCTATTCTGTAAAATCTTCTCTGATTCGTTACCTTTTCTGCCACTCAATTAGGCACCTCTTTTAAACAAACTTTACCTTTGTTTGGGATTAAAGGCATGTACCACCATTCCTAGACCTAAGCTTTTCTTTACCTGATACTTGCTCTATAGCAGGGCTAGCCTTGAACTCAAATCTGTTTGCCTCTGTCTCCTGGGCTAAATGCGTGTTTGTATTTCAGCCCGATCACGTAGACCTAGAGGATCTTTGGATGTGATCTTGTAAGGGAAAAATTAATGCCATATTTTATATGTAATGTATATTCAACAATTAATGCCGTCGTCTGTGAGAAGTTGTCATCCAAGGTGACTTCACTACTTCCTGCGTTCCTGGAAAGACCACACACTGCCATAAACTAGACCTGCCAGCAGTCTCCAGAAACTCCACTGGAACAATTAGATACAATTAACACCCAATGATCCTCTGAGATAAAACAACTTCCCTGGAGATTCAGCCTCTGGACCCAACCTGCCTGAAAGTCAACATTCCTGCGACTCACAGCTTTCCCTTGAGATCCAGCCTCCACCCAGTCTGCCTGCAGGACTACATTCCTGAGACTCACGACCCCCTGCTTAGGGTTTTTTCCTTACTTCCCTGTGACCCTCCACCCCAATTACAGTTTTTGCCTTATAAACCCATTACCCTCAAAGCTCCAGGATCATTCTATCTTGCTGCTTCGGGAAGGATTGTGATCCGAAGCTCTGAGCCTGTAATACAGGACCCTGTGTATATTGCATAGGTATCGAGTCCTGGCGGTCTTTTTTTTGGGGGAGGGGGTCTTGCGATCTGGATAATCTCATCATAACAGTCTCTTGCCAGAACAGCCTTGTTCTGGATTAACACTCCTCTACACAATGCCTCCAACATTGCCCGGCACTGATTAATACATAACATCTCTGTTCCACGCTCACTGCCATGTATGCCTCCTCCTTTATGTTTCCAATGCATGCTTACTCAATAACTGGGCCTGTGCAGCCTGGCCCTCCATAAAGGACACCAACAATTTTCCATGCATCCTTATGCTCATTTTTATCTTCTCTGATTCTTACAGGACTAATTTCTTTACTCAACCCAGATTCTCCTCTCTGCCTGAAATGCCTATACTTGGCCTGAATACAGGACACTGTGTTGTTGAAGTCAGAAAAATATACCCAAATAGACATCTGGGTAATTTGAGGACCCTGCGTTCCCTTTATCTTGGGGATCGTCGTCTCTAGTTGTTTAGTAAATAAATGACATATGATGTGTATATAATTCTATTTACCTTGCTTGCTTATGATAAGGATGCTGTTTTCCTATTGTATTGTAGCATTGAGTGTGTGTGTGTGTGTGTGTGTGTGTGTGTGTGTGTGTGTGTGTGTG
>OU015757.1:71880725-71922394 GCA_907169655.1 Acomys percivali | reverse complement strand
TGTGTGTGTGTGTGTGTGTGTGTGTGTGTGTGTGTGTGTGTGTGTGTAATGGTCAGAGATCAACATCAGAAGTCTTCCTCAGTTGATCAGCACCTTCGTTTCCGATACAGGATATGCCACTGAAGCTGGAGTGTAGCAGTTCAGCTAGGCTCCCTGACCAGCTAGGCTTCTCTTGTCTCTGCCTTCCCAGAGCTGGGGTTCTGCTTGTGTATCCTTCACAGATGAATGAAAGGCTCTCAAGTTAGTGTGTATCTGCTATTTACATCTTCAAGTTGATTTGGTATAAACTCTCAATGGCTTAAGACTACATGGTAATGTGTTTTTATTATGAGAAGGAGATGGGAAGTGAGGAAACAATTTTGGCTTGCACTCTACAAGAGATTGTTCTATTAATGTGCAATGTAGTGACTCATTTTTTCCAGTTGTCAATCTTCTCATCATTTCAAGAAGGCTAAACTGAATCTTTTCTGTAACTTCTGGATTTTTTTGGTATCTTTTTGTTTTTGTTTTCTCTCTTGATAATTCAGCCTTCTCTTCCTTGAAGTCTGTGTTTCTTCATGAATGTGAAATCTGTGTAGAAAGAAGAGACAGCTATTTCTTTTGAGCTTTTTGCTTAAATACAGATTACCAATATTCTTGGAGGTTTTGTTCAAGCTATCGGATGTTACAACAGTCTCTGTCTCTGTCTCTGTCTCTGTCTCTGTCTCTGTCTCTCTCTCTCTCTCTCTCTCTCTGTCTGTCTCACTCACTCACTCTCTCTGTCTCTCTCTCTCAAGTTGTGTGTGTGTGTGTGTGTGTGTGTGTGTTGACTTCATAAACATCCTTGAATTTGCATCCTGACAGGTCCTTTATGAAGGCCTCAGGCAGCAGCTAATGACATTGTCAGCCACTACTCATCAGTAGGCAACAGAGGGAAAGCCAACAAAAACTGGGAAAGCAGAGCATGTTCACTAGGCCAGATGGTCAAACCGGAAGGTTGAGCCACCTGAACACACTGTTACTTTATTGGCCATTAAGCAAAGTGAAATTTTTCAGTAATATTTAACAACGTGGGTTTTTTTTTTTCTCTCTCTCATTTAAAACTACCAGCCTAAAATGTGTCAAGTAAAATTTTAATTCAGAGTGAACCTCTGCTTCAGGAAATGTCACCAAGGCTTTTGAAGCAGTTGTCACTAACAATGCAGTTTTACAAAAGCAAGAGTATGGGACTCACAAAGGACACTCCATGTGATCAGATGGATTAGATAGACAACAAGTCTCTAATGTTCAGTGTTATTTATTTATTTTAAAAAGGAGGATCACTGTCATTTACCACCCCAATACCATCCTTGCTAAAGAATATTTTAGGTGGCCAGGAAGATGGCTTAGTGGCGAAAGCACTTGTATCACAAGTATGAGGACCAGAGCTTGGGTCCCTATCGTGCATAGAAACGCTAAGCAATATGGCAGCCAGCCTCTATTCCCAGCTTCCAGAAGGCAGAGACAAGAGATGCCCAAAGGAACTTGGATAACTAGAATTGTCAAACCCTCAGGCTCTGGGTTCAAGTGGGAGAGCCTGCATCAATACACAATTGGAGGGTAATCAAGGAAGACATCCAATGTAAACCTGTGGTTCCCACATACAAACAACCATACGTGTATGTGCACCTGAAAACATGTGTACCATATACATGCCAGTATACATGAGCACACCACATGTACACATACATACAACGTTAGATTTTATTTTTAAGGGGAAAAAAGTCATATTTAGCCTTTCCAGCTGAGGGAACCCACAGCTCACCCCCATCTCTGGGAACTGCTACTGCTCTCTGCCCAGGCACCATAGTGACAATCATGGGACTTAAGCTCAAAATCTTGGGTTTGCTTGAAGTCTCTGTGTGTCCTCAGCACAGACAAGACTTGTGTTCCGGTGTTATTTCCATGGTGATGGACAAAAGGCTCATCCCCCAGAGGTTCTATGTCTTAGCTCCAGAGCTCTGAGAAATGTCAAGAAGGCTCCCAGGGTGGGAACGTCACCAAGGCTTCCCAAGGCTCTCCCGCTCAGTGTGTTCTTATCTTTCTTTCAGGGCTGCTACTTTTCAACCAACAGTCTCCTCTCTAGGGAGCTGCACAGGTCTTTGTCAGCTAGACGCCTCAGTCCTTTTCATCCTCAAAGTGAATTCTTAGTCACCTTTAATGGTTTTGGGATCCAAACTTTGAGAAGACTCCTAGTAAGCATGTAAGACTGGTATAATTTTTTTCAGGCCTCCAGTTTCTTGGGTTGGAATTGTAAAGCCCTACCCAAAAGCTAAGAGACCCAAGTGAAACCAGCACAATGAAAGCACTTTCTGATGTTTTTTGCCCATTCCTCCCCTCCCCCCACTTGTAGCATGACTCAATGTACCTGAATTTGGAAAGTGACTAGGGTCCTAACTGACATGTCTCTCTTGGGCTAGTTTCTCTGGTACCTCATTCTCACTCTTAGAATTCTAGGTTGGAGAGAACAAGGAAATGATTTCCACACTATCGATTCTATATGACATGTTAAAGCTGACTGTATATATACATATATATACATATATGTATACAAGTATACATATACATATGTGTATATAAATATGACATTACACACATCAGGGCCGTCATCACTGATTACAATGGATTGTGCAGAAGCTGAATAAGCATTCTAATGAGTGCTAGTTAGTGTGATTCACAAACCAGGGAAAGTGAGTCTTTGCACAGCCCTGGGGGACTTGACCTGACTGGGGAGGTGAGGAAATGAAGAAAACAGGAATACAGACCACACAGAAATCTGGGGTTGGGCCAACTGCTCTCTGATGGAGAAACCACAGCTTCCCAGAATCTCAGCATGTTTACTATATATGGTTGAGCAGAGAAGATTTTTGCATACAGATAAACAAGGAGTTGAAGTTTTTATGTAGATACGGATCAAGGAAGCTGGCTTAGCTAACATTGGTAGCTGTATAGGGGCATATAGGGGAACATTGGTAGTTTCTATTGGGGAGCAGTCTTCAGGCCATAAACACTCATAGGCAGAAAGCTATGGCAGATATTTTCTGCACACACTGTCTACAGCCACGCATGGGCCAAAGGTAAGTATTGACATTTCTCTGAGCCTCACTCAGGTGGAGAGTTTTGCCATTTTCCCATGGTCCTAAGGAATTGGCATCCCTGCCATGGTTGTGCTCATATCAAGAACACACATTCCCTCAGGACTTTTTACATTTTGGCCTTTCTCCACTCACCACAGAATTCAATGATGCCCACTATGAAGGAAGTAACCACAGGATTCAGTTGTATAAATAGGAGTTTTCATCTTGTTTTTAAAGTAGTGTATTATTATTATTATTATTATTATTATTATTATTATTATTATTATTCAAGATACAGCAATTTTCAGATAGGATAGCTCTCTGTTAGAATTCTTTCTGAGTTGTAAAGCGTTTTCAAACATTTCCACCTCTATCTCAGGTACCCGTAGTCTGTATTTGATTTGCCACATGTGTCTTTCAGATGAATGTGGGGGTCTTTGTGTGCACTAGGTTCAATTTTAAATACATCTAAATCAATCTAAATCAATGACAGCTCATTTTTGTCTTCTAACGTCCTACAGACAGGGTACCAACCGACCACTGTAAGGCAGGAAGCTGTCTGCTTTCTCAGAGAACAGAAGGCATCAAAAGATGCTTTGAATTTATCCGAGGACTCTATGGGCCTTTTAACAAGGGAAAGACATTTAAGAAACACCAGAATTTGGTAGCCCAGCATGTTAGTGTGTCTTTGCGGTCCTGGTACTCGGGAGGCAGTGGAAGGAGAATCATAAGAGGTCTGAGGTCTGAGTTACGCAGTGGGACTGTGTCAAAGAAACAGAGGGGAGTGGCGGGGGAAGGAGGCGAGGGAGACCAGTGTCTCACCCAGCTAGTGCTTGGCTAGGCAGAGGGCAGAGGGCAGAGGGAGCTTTTCCATGAGCTCAGCCCCCAAGGCCTTCATTGCATCCCCTCGGGAGGAGTCCTGGCAGTACCTTCCCACTGCCCCGCAGTCCTCCCCACAAAAAAAGACTATCTCAATGAGGTGTGCCTTTGTCTCCACAGAACCTGAAATCTATTCTTGGACATGTTTAAAATAAATCAATGTGTGACATCTCTGCCCTGAAGAAGCTTAATTTTCCCCAATCTATAAAAAATATGCAATGCAAATTCAACAAAATTGAACCCCCAGAAATGAAGCGATTTCTCATTAATATTTATCTTGGTGAATTTTAATCTATGAATTCTTAAAGATATAGTTTAAGTAACTAATATTTAGTTTCTTAATTTAAATTATAAGACACATTTAAAGGAAATGTTACCTAATACACTAATCTACAGATATTATTTTCCCACAGCCAAATTCCATGGAACAAATTTATTCTAACTTTTCGCATGCAGCTTTGACGTCAGTACCTTAATCATCACCAGACGCCCTTTTTGAATCAGCTAACAAAGTTTTCTTTTGAATTGGATTCACTTCTGACTAAGTCATTTCAGCTACAGAACTTGATTTTTGTGAATATTTGGTCACTTGAAATTTTATCTCATGCCACCAGGACCCACTAGCATAATATAAGAATATGTTTTTCATTTATCCTGTAGATCTACATTTGAGATTCCTCACAGCTTATAATGACTATGTATCTTCTTAAAAGACTCTGAGAAATTGCAATGGCATCCGCCATCTGCAACTCTGAAGTCTTGTCCATTTGGGGCCACACTCAATCCTGACATCTGTCAGATGAACCATAGGAACTTCTAGCATCAACTAGGGTTGTTTCAGGTGAACACAGTGATCCTCAGACTAATGGTTACACTTGAATGAGACTGATGACTGGATTCAACTTGAGGATTTTGATTTCATGGTCTGAGAATGCAGCCTGGGAACCAGAACTCTTTAAAGTTCTCTGGGTGATCCTAATGAGCAGCCAGAGCAAAACCCATTGTCTTTCTAAAACAATCCTGAATAATTCAAGATAAAATAACTAGGAGAAAGATGGCTATCCCTACGTGAAATACTTCACAGGCATACAGAAATCCTATCTGTCTGTCTGTCTGTCTGTCTGTCTCTCTATCTCTTTTATTTTATTTATACTTTTGTGGGGGAGGTCTGTATGTGAATGTGGTGTATATACCCGTAGGTTTATGGACCAACACGCCTGTGCACGTGAACACCAGAGTAAGAGGGCTTTGGGCATCCTCTCTCACACTCTGTCTATTCCTGTGAGACAGGGTCTCTCCCTCAACTTAGAGTTTGAAATTTTTGTTTGTTGGTCCTTTTGTTTGCTTTCTTCTACTTTAGTTTATTTTTTCAACTAGACTAGAAACTTGAAAAACCTAACAACCTTCTAGGCTCTGTTCTCTCAGTGCTGGTGTTATAGGCATGCATGCGACACACTGCTGGACACCTGGCTGGACACCTGGCTGGACACCTGGCTGGACATCTGCTGCCATAAGAACTCTGACTTCATGCTTGCATAGCAAATGCTTCTAACCAAAGTATCTCTCTAATCCATGTTGTCTTTCTAAATGATGATTCATAGACATAAAAATATCATTTATATAGGCATTCATATATATTTGCATAATATACACATTAAATGTTATACAAATATTAAATATATGTGCACATGCTTTGTAACCACCTTTAATTCAATGTATGTTTTCTATTTTAAATGTTCTAGTTTCTCTTTAAGTACAGTTTAGAAGACATCATACTTTATGCCTCACTTGAGGAATTAAATATGGAAGGACCTGCGCATTGCTTTAAGAGAAACTAATATTCACAGATTCTAGATAAAGGGGACTTGTGAGAGCAGAGATCTTCATGAGGAAATCTACAGGAGGCAAGGGAGCTGATGTGGCAATGCTAACAGTACCCCAACACGGGAGATATTGAAGTGGCAAGAAGAAATCCTGTAAAACTTGGATGTTTCAGAAATATAAACGAAGCTGCATGTGGCTACGCAAAGTGACTGGCTCCTCAAGATTTCTTAGTTGAAAGCTTTCAGATCATTTCAACATCTAAGAATGAGCATACTCAGTGTGCCATCTGTGACTTATCCAGGACACATAAGCGGTTCCCTGCCTAGGTAGATCTGAACTCACGTAACACCTTTGGCTGCTCAAATATTTAAGCTTCTTTTTCAGGCCCTCTGTTTAGTTTGTAAGCTCAGTTGACATCATGTTTTAAAGCAGGTGTTCTTTCTAAATATCACAGCTAAAGAAGTCATGCCACGCTGTCATTCCTAATCTCTCATGAAGTGTTCCTAGTTGAAATTCACTTAGAAAAAATAAAAATGCCATGTACAATCCATGTATTGATTTTCTTTATAGGATGTAGAAACAAGAATAGAAATGAAGATGAAAAGAAAGTAGGTGCTGAATGTGATGAATCTAGATTTCCAACCCATTGGCTTTGTCAGAAAAACAAAACGTCTAAATTTTTGTCTGTCCAGTCTTTCAAAAGGTGAGAAAAACCCTAAGCTTGGAAAGCAATGGATGTTGTTCACAGTTTCAGGCTTCTGAAGCCTTTATTTACTTCTTGGCATCCCTGTCAGTTTGGGAGGTGATCACCAGGTTTGACTAGTCTCACTTCTAGGGTGAAATGAGGTTATAGATGTTAAGTGGTTATAGATGGTTAAGTTCATGAAGATGAGAAGAGAAAAAAAAAACCACACACACAACTCTGCCCACATCCAGCTCTGTGCTTTCCCAGCACTCAAAGCAAACCATACATTCATGTTCCGAGCAGGCGCCCAAGCAGTGAAGACTCTGGAAGATTGCCTGTCAAAATGGTGAGACAAGGAAGGGAAAGGATTGTTGTCAATAGGTTGATTTTTCTTTGTTTTGCAAATTGCATTATTTGTCAAAGAAATTTCAGAAACAGAATAAAGACATTCAAATGTACATGCTTACATTAATAATGCAATTTCATTCAATGATTTCATGCGACCCGAGGAGTTCCTTATAGTTTTAATTGCACTCATTGCAGGCATGCACCATCACTCTTGGCTTAGTAAAAGAACTGATGTCCATTTTACAGAAGAAAAAAATAGGAACACCCTTGCTGGCTGCACAAGGCTGAGGGCCGACTTGGATTAGTCCCCCAGGGCCGATCAAGTCCCTCTGTGCTGCAGTGGTTGTCTGGGTAATCCAGAAGATTCCCGTAGAGGTGAACAAATGGGTCGCCTCTGATACCACCTATTGCAAATAACACCAAGAAGATTACTTTTCCAATATTTTCCTTAAGATACATTTTAGAAATAGAATTCCTAGGTCAAAGAACACAAACAATTTAGTATAGTTTAATTGCCACTTTCTGTCTCCACTCTACCCCACCCATATTGTTTTCTTGCTACAAGAAAATTAAAAATCCATTTCTTCTCCCAAAGGGGAGACAGACTGCTGTTCATCCAGACTGTTGTTCATCCCACTGTGGTTTGCCCACATCCAAGTTTACATTTATGGTTCCTTACTCTTTCCACTGACTGTTTTAAAAGAAAGTGTTCTGATGTGTGTTTCAGTACCAAGTTGTCAGCAGTTGACCTTTGCCCCCACATATATGTCTATTTGCTTTACTTTTGCATCTTCTCTCTGTCTCTCAACATCCTGAAAGAAAATCATTCACCAGTGCACTGTCTGCAAAGCTTTATAGTTGGTGCAATTCGGCAGAAATTATGGATTTTATATATAGTGAAACCTTTTGTTTGCTGAAGCTTAATATTTAGTTGACACAAAAGGAAAAAATTAACAGAATAATTGTCCAGCAAAGCCATAGTGTTCAGAGGAGGATGAGGTCAAAGGTCCCTACCCTTCACACTCCCTCTGACAGGAGCAGGTTGGTTTGGTTTTTTTTCCCCCTCTCTAAGCACCTTACAAAACAGCTGAGCCATGTCACCGAGTAATTAGGAAACAGGTGCCAAATGTTAGCATGTATACACATAGTGTTTTCTTTGTTAATTAAGGAAGAAGGTAAGTAAAGAAGAAAGGGCTTGGAGGCTGCTAATCTCATATGTTAAGATGTTAGAAAAATCTTCACTGTAGCAAGAAGCTATTGCAATGAGCTCAGACGCCTTACCTTGTGGCTTGTAGCCCTTAAGTACAGATTAGGTCAAATTCAATTGCGAACTGAAAGTGTCTATTAGACCACAGGAGAGAAAAAGAGGCTTGAAGGAAGGTTTTTACTGACTGTCCTTATTACTGAAAGCAACAACAGTAAGTGGGGCCATTCTGATGACTCAGCATCCCTGGGCGGCTTCGGGAGGAGGGTGCCCCTGTGCTTCTGCAAGGGCATGGTTTTGCACACATGAAATGGCAGCTGAAAAGGAGAAATTACTGAAATGCAGGATGACCTCAGTTATTTTACTGATGTGAGATAGGTAAAGAGGGGTGAGTCACTAAGAGTAAAAGCAGGGAGATCGTGGAGAAAGCCAATGTTTTCTTTTGTACTGGAGAGAGGAGAGAGTGGGTGCAGAACTGGTTTAAGACTTCAGGTGATGGCTAGGAACTGAGGGAGTGGGCTAGCCAGGGTGGTAAACAGAAACAGGAGCATTTGTAGCGTGGAAGCCAGCTGCTCATCACTGTTTGGCACAGGCACATGTGCCCCCTAACTCCTCAACCTCTCATGCCTGGCTTTCAATCATCCTATGTCTCAGTCTCTCTCAGAGAAGCCTTTCCTCTCCTCCCCACTCCAAAGCAACACCATCGACTGCCCTGGAGAGCCTAGGTGTCCTGCTGACAGGTGCACGTCTTATCCATCCTCTTAGTCTCCTTAGCCTGAAAGCCCATAAAAGTCAGAGTTTATATGCTACTGTTTTCTAGGCTTAGCACTGTGTGCACAATACTCTAGGGCTTAAGTATGTGTGTTAAGTAAGTTAGTTAGGTCATCGGTGCAATTCATTAACCCCTGTCTTATCTGTCTTGTTGATCACAAGACACTGAGTTGCCCAAGGGGAAGACTGTGTTGGTCGTGCCCACCTCCAGGTCCTGGTAGTGTACTTGATGCCTGGCAGCTCCCATTGAACGTCTCTACTTCAAACCTGGACCCATGAAAGCTGGTGCTAGGCACGGGCATGTGGTCCTTCAGGCCATTGCTTCTGACTTCTTCCCCTTTGGTTTGAAATTTTAAGACCCAGAGTTTTTGAAAGAACGCATAATGAGTAAAGGTCTGGGGACAGTTGGACCTGCTTGGCTAGCTCTGGTAGAGTCTTAAGAACAGAAAACCAGGAAGCAACCAACCCATCAAGAAGCTCGAGAATAGCATCTATATATAAATAATCACCCTCAGCAAAGCATTGCCCAAATCAATTCAGCACAACTTTTCTGGTTTGCGGGGGAAATGCACCGCTGAGCAATGCTGGCTTTGTTATGTGTGTCTCTGCTAGCTCATTTGTTTGATGGTATAATTAACAGTCCAATTATTATTCATTGTTTCTGGCCAAAGGCTAGATTTTAGTCACAGAGTGATCAATATTAGATAGAGAACTAGAGATAATGTGGTGCAGGACAATCAGTTCACATCCCTGGAGAGCTGAAAGGTCCCATGTGTTATTTAATGGAGGTAAGAAGAGACCCTTGTATCTTCAAAAATATTAATATGAGTCAGATCTCTCTTAATGATCTATGTATTAGCCAATGTTTGTATGTGAGACACACATTGGTTATCCCTTAGCACAGGAACTGTGCCTAATTAGCCAAAGGGAGGGTGCTCTGACATCTTCGTCTCCAAGGGAGCACATGAAAGAGAATAAGAAGTTTCCTTGGGAGGAGGAATGTGCAGTTACACAACATGTTGTCAGGAGTTAGAGCACGCTTCTTGAGTCATGAGATGTAATCCCTTTACTTAGATTTTTGTTCTCTCATTACATAATTAGTATTGTTAATAATACAGTTTATTTTTTTTTCATTCTCTTGAAGATATTCTGCAGATTTTTTTTTAGCCCCAGATATCTCACAGCACTCCTCAGATATACCAATACAAAGCAGTTTGATGTATGTGTGGCCATCTTGAACTATACACTTAGATATGGTGCCTATACTGAGAATTAATTATATTTTTGTTTTGTTTGCTTTCTTAAAGGAATGGGATTATACTTTGAATTGTCTTGTAAGCTGCTTTTGAAGACAGAGATGCATTTTAGAGGTCCTTCATTAGATTGCTTTGTTTTTCATGGACGAATCACTTTCCATGCTGCAGAAGATGCTCACTTTAACAGTTAGACACGCACATGTCTTCAGTTTATCACCATAACCAGCATCGTTCCGACAAGTACTTTCTCTGTCCATGTGGGATTTGCTTTCTAGGTAAATGCTTTAGACTTAGAATCACCAAATAGAGGTACACAGATGAAATCTCGAGACACTGAAGTTTCTCCCTGGAAGCAGCGCACCGGGGACATCGGCGACACTAGGCGGCGTCTTCTCTGCCCTCCTCAGCTTAGCTTCTTGTTCCTCTTGCCATCGCAGTTACGGGGGAACCTTGTGTTTCACAGCTGTTTAACTCTATATCTTACTGTAATTTTAGCCACTTGCATGTTTTCTCTGAATAGCCTATTCACACTCATTAGTATTTTAATCTTTATTTTATTAATTTGAAAATTCCGTACATTAGTATTGTATTATTACCATTTCCATTTCTCCCTATCCTGGCTCAACTCCTCCCACATCATCCCCATCCCCTCTGAAATTCAGGGCATCTTTATTGTTTCACACATGCACACACACATACACACACACACACACACACACACACACACGCACGCGCGCACACACACACACACACACACACACGCGCGCGCGTGCACGCACACCGCTAAGAGAGAGAGAAACATAACCTACTGATTGTGTGTGTGTGTGTTCAGGGATGACTGCTTTGGATTGGAATAAACTATCTCAAGGTTTGTCTGGAGGAAAGAGATTTTCCCTTTCTCAGAAGTCATTGATTACCTATATCTTTTCATCTAGACATAGAACCTGTGAAACTTCCTCATCCTCGACTGGCACGTCACTGAAGTGGTCATCATGCAGGTCTTGTTTAGGCAACCACATTATTAAGATTCTTATGAGCACAACTTTCGTGCCATACATCAGGCATCCTGGTCCTTGGGCTCTTTCCTTCCCTTCTTCCATGACTTTCCTTGAGCCTTGGGTATAGGAGTTGTGCTGTAGATATACTAGTGGAGGTAAACCAGTTGTTCTCTGCATTTTGACCAGTTGGGGTTTTCTGAAATGGTCTCCAACTGATGTACAATGAAGCTGCTTTGATGAGGAATGAGAGCTACACTTCTCTATGGGTATGTGGATACATATTTAGAATAGAGGTATAAATTATTACACATGATGTAGAAAAATGGCAGTAGTATGTTCTCCTCTAGTGTCCAATAACTTCTCCAGAATAGGTAGTTTTTATTATTAACAGGAACTGTTTAAATGTTTTTAATTTGTATTTATTATCACTGTTATTTTGTGGGTGCTGAAACTGAAAAAGCAGCTGCTAAGCCATCTCTCAGCCCCCAAATTCTTTACATAGTTTAAATATTTACCTTCTAGACTGAAAGAAAACATCTGCAACATATATTTTATTGTCTTTTATCTTAGTAAATAATCCATCATTAGATCATTCACATAGTCAAGTTAATCAATTGCTGTGTCTACCTTAAATCTTCTCCCCCACAATATTTACTTAGCTTTTTAAATGATACTTTTAACATTTATATACTTTTAATTTATCTGAAATAAAATTTTATGCTATGTTATTTTAATTTTAATTGTGGATCCCTGTGTAATTTCCTCCCTATACATTAAGATGTCTATAGTGGTGATGTCCTTATTCAGATCTTCTTTAGAAACTATTTGTAGGAGACACAATCTTATGCCTTATTTCCTGGTCCTCTGGATATTACAATTTTCCTGCCCTCTTCTCAACAATTTTCCATGAAACATACGCAGACAGACCAGCCTGGAACTCACATAGGATCTAACTAACTCTGCCTTCCCAGTGCTATGATTAAAGGTGTGCACCACAGTGCCTGGTCCAGAGAGCCTTAACTTGAACATATCTAATTTTCATATATTTTCATATATGCCCAAATTGTCTTCCTATTAATCAATATGAGAGTAAAAAAATCCTTCATCTTTGGTTAAACTCAGTGGAATTGAGCTTGGCATTCTTTCTGACACCTAAATTCTGTCACCATTCAGCTCTGCTCAACCGTCATGCCTCCTTGAAGGACTGACGGATCATTGCTTGAGCTCCCCAGAGCAACATCACTCCCAAGTCCCCTGAAAGGTCCTGTGTGGTACTGTGGTAGTTGAATTTATGCCATTTTGAGGACTTTCTTGACATGTGTTCATGTGGGCCTGATGTCTCTCCTGACCCTAGAGCTGGTTATCCCTCAGACTGCTTGTTCTCATCTGACCACCGCAGGCGGTTGGGCTTGATGCGCGTGTGGCCTATTGTTTCAGAGGTTGCCTGCCAAAGGGATGCACTGTGCACTCAGAGAATCACTCACTGCGTGCCTGGAATGTTTCCTGCATAACAACGGCATAAAAGACATTACCCCTTTCCTTGTAATGTTTCTACAGTTATACTTGCTTCACAAATGTAACTGAGACGTTGCTTTTGTCGCTTGAAAATCTCTTGAAGGGGAGCAATTCTTGAATTAGTTCAATATAAAAGTCTAGACATAGGTTTCCTCATTAGTCCATCTCTTAGCAACCATCAGAAACAGGATTCATGACCACCTGCATTTCTATACAGAAGTCTTTCTCATGAGCCACTTCCATAGAATCAGACACAAAGTCACTTTTTCTAATTTATGTTTTATGGCTCTAGCAGGTATGTCTTCATAAACATCCCATCTCTATCACCACTTATACTCACATGAAATATCACAATCCCATCCAAGCAGACTACAGCCTCTAATGATTTATGTCTTTTTGTCTTTGATCCCTCCAGTCCTCAGAACTGTAATTGTTCTCCATGCTCTACAAACTGATGTCCAAACTTCTGACACTGATGTTTAAGACCCCCAAGTGACTTGACAAAAATCTTTAACAGGTAGGTGGTTTTCTTTATTCCAATAACATGTAACTGTTTAATAAGCCTTTACCTGCTATCTGCTTTTGGACTATTTCTCTTTTTGTTATCCAAAGGCCCAGATCCAATATCAAACATTTTCTGAATTATTTTCATCTTCCATCAGTTCTGCCTTTAGTTGATGTTACAATCATTTCAGCTATGTGTGGCAATTAAGTTATACTGCTCTCTTGTTTTTATGTAGCTATCATTCCAGCCTTCTCTACTAGATTGTTGGCTCTGGGGAGGAAATTGTCAGCTACATCTATGCTATTTTTGCCTTCAGATGATCCCAGTGCCTAGATCACATGAGGCTTCCATCAATTCCTTTCCATCTGAATTGATCATACAAGTAAATTGAGGCCATCAGTGACCATAATTCTACTTGGACAGGAATAATTTCTATCCAGAATACTCTGCCCCTATTATACAAAAGCGTATGTATAAACCAGACTTGGGCACACCGTGTAAACCAATGTAGCAATTATCTTTTTCCCTACAGGTGTGCCTAGAACTGCCCTTTGGTTTCGTCTGTTTATTTGTTTTCTTCTTTCCTAGAATATCTACAGCACACCCTTGCCCTTGCTTGGGGGATGACACAGCTCCCTTCATTAGAATTCCAACACTAATTTAAAACAGAAACCCACTCATCAGGGGGCCTTGGCTGCTTTTGTTTTCCTCTCAAGTTTTAATAACACCAGCAACTGCTCCTGGAACAAGATAAGCATCTTAAACCAAGAAGAAGTGAGAGAGAGAGAGCAGCTTGCACCTCTTTTATATAAATTATCCTGGGTTCCAGGCAAAGATGGTAGGCAGAGGGACACACATGCTGCCTGCCCATCGTCTTTCATTGTAAGGGGTCCTCAATCCCAGAGGCTCCCACAACCACACATATGCTCTGTTAACATAAACAAGAGGGAAGTGGTTAAAAGGGACTTCTGGGTTCCTTGCTTCCCTTCAAATACCTGTGAACAAATGTTAGAAGAAATTCACAGCAGAAGCACATTTAGAGAAGCTAACAGCAGCAGAAAAACCATATGACACATCCTGGAATCTGAGCAATCAGTGTTCTATTCAACCCTGTCCTCTACCCTGTGCATCAGAATATTTTCCCTTTGAAACTTTTGCACAGTTGAACAGGTGTACTGAGCCACAAAAAAAAAAAAAAAAAAAAGGGAGAGAAAATTACCCATCTGCCAACAACAGAGATTTCAGCAAATTCTTTATGATGCAAAGATTAAAAATAATCTGCTAAGGATTATCTTCAATTTACAGGATATTGGGGGAGGTGCTTCTCAACTGCAGAGCTTATGTTAATTTAATCATAAAATATTGGTTGAAAAGACTTTTACACCTACATCTGTGCCAGATATTGTGAAAGTAGGTATCTGCCGAAGATAAAAGTTGCTGAACTCTCTCTTAAGCAAGAGGTAGCAAATACCACAGGCTTTTCAGGATACACAATATCTCTTACACCCACTCAGCCTGCAAGCAGATAAATGGACATGTCTGTGTTTCAATAAAACTTTATTAACAAAGCATTCCACCAGCCTGCAGCCATAGTTTACTCTGATTCTCTTTCTTAATAGCTATTAGTAACTATTCCATCTCCATGTCTAGCTTAATAACTAAAGAGAAGTGTGTGCCAAACAGGTACTTGCAAATAAAATAACTAATGGATGTGTGCAAGTGTGTGTGTGTGCATGTATGTTTCTGCATGTGTGTGTGTGTGTGTGTGTGTGTGTGTGTGTGTGTGTGTGTGTGTTTTCTGTGTGTACACACGAATTCAGGTGCATATGCCTGCATGAGTAGGTGCAGAAGCCGGAAAAGAACATTAAGTGTCTTCCTCTATGAATCTTTGTCTTGCTCTCTTTAGACAAGGTTTCCCCCTAAACTTGGAGCTCACAGCTTATTGGCTAGACTAGCTGGGAAGCCAGCCCCAGCTAGCCTGCTGTCTTTCTACACCCTTTCTACACTCAGGCTATAGGCATGCATGTAGCCACAGCTGGGTTCAGGGCATCTGAATTTAGGTGGGCTTCATGCATAGACAGCAAATGCTCTTACACACTGAGCCATCTTCTCAGCTCATGACTAATGATTGTTTAAAACCATTTCTGGCTTCACAAGAGCTTATTATCTGGATTTTTGTATAAGAGAGATAAGAAAATTTAAGGTTTATGAATTAATAGAAATATCATAGACTCAACATCAACCCTGCCTAGTAACTCCAATCAGGCTTTATATTTTTATTGAAGGTGTCTCCCTATTTTTAGACATTTGTCTTTCACATGTTTCTTTGCATGGGTCTGTGTGAGTATGGTGGCCTGGGGGAGGGAGCAGAGATACAGATGTATGCCTACATGACACACATATGGAAGTCAGAAAACTACCTTAAGTGATGATCCTCAGATGCTTTCTGTCTTTCGCTAGAAATGAAGTCTCACTGGACTGGAAATTTACATGCAGGTTAGGCTAGATGGCCAATGAGCTTTCACTGAGCCTGTCTCCTCCCATGTTACCATCATTGGATGACAGGTATGACGCCCAGGTTTTGTGTGGCTTATAGACCAAAGTTGGGTCTTCACACTTGTGAGACAAACAATTTGATAACTGAGCCATCTTCTAAGTCCTCTGGCAGCTCTATGAAGTTAGCTTATATCAGGGATTGAAAGACACTACAGGAAGTTCACATTAAAGAGACTGTCTGGGGTTCACCGGGTGTCCAGTTCGCCTTTGCCTGTCACACTGGATATTATGCTATCATGATAAGAAAGGTGAGTAAGACACTTTCCCAACCTCCAAGAAGCTCAGCTGGGCTCAGAAGAAATGAATATGACGATACAGCGAGCAAGGACACATGTTTAGAAGCTCAAAGCCTTTCAATATGGACTTTCTTCTCCAGCTAACATAACCCATTTCCTGGAGGAACAGCACTGGATCTTAGTCTAGGACAGGGTGATGACTGGTGACTACACTGAGGACAATTCAGAGACATACAAATTGACCGTTTATATACTTATGGGCAGTGAACAGGGAGACCACAGTGGTGATACAATACTTTATAGTTAAGAAAAACAGGGCACACAGACAAAAAGAAGAGTCATGTGACCCATTTAAGAGTCGTTTAAAACATTGCTTTGGAAAGTTGGTAACCGTACTCGAAGGAAGGTTGGTGGCTAGATGTAAACTCACAGTGAGGGCAGCAAGGAAGTAATCTCCCATCTAAGTATCTCACCCTTCCTCTGATATTCTGATCAGCCGAAGTAAATCATAGGCCAGAAAACAGAAAATCCTGTTTGTGTGACCCTTAACTTCCAAGATCAGGGGTGTGGGTAGAGATGCTTAAGATGAGCGCTGATGGGGCAGACAACAGATGGCACATCCACAGCTCAAATGGTCTGACCGTACCTTGTACCAGTGCTGTCCTCTGTGAGGATTGCTAGGTGCATCTGGGTGACTCTGGATTGATCTTCTACACACTGCCATTTTTCTCCTGCATGAGAGCTACCCCCTGTCTGCAGGGAAATAGATTGAGCAATTTTCTCCTCCCTGCAGTGTAAGGAGATCTCTCGCCAACCACTCACTTATAACAGATGGAAGGTGATACAAGGAAGAACATTTCACTTCCTCTAAGAAAAGCAACCAGGAGGAGCGGGCCCTAGAGTCTCAGCCCTAGCTCTGCTCCCAAAGGGCCCAATGACTATAGGATGCACATCTCTCTTGAACCTCAGTTTTGCTTTCCTCCCTCACCTAAAAATAAAACAGGAAACCTGAGGGTTTGTGCCCGGGTGTTCCAACCTAGATGTCTAATGAAATTATCTAAAGCCTTGGAAGAACTGATTGATGGGTTTGCACAGGAGCATTTTTCTTTGAGAATAATCCTGGTTTTCTTCTATCAAGCTCTTGCTACCCACAAGGCACTTGGGCCCCACACTTAACTTCTCTTCCTTCTTCTCCTCTGCCTCCTCCTCCTCTCTTTTGCATGCCCATTTTCTCGCTAGAAAAGCTCATAAAGTTCTCACTTCAACTTGAGTATACTCTACTTGACTTCTCAGAGACCTGCAAAGCGTTAGGAACCAGCAAAAACAGGATTCTCACCACTCTACAGTCCTCTGAACCAGACCCTGTTTTGTTTTGTTTTTTTCTTTTTCTGTCTCACCCCAGCTCAGAGACCCATAGATGCCAAACAACCATTAACTGCTCCTATGAGACAGACCCAAGGGCAACATGGCAGGGCTATTTTCCCCGATGGAGAAGGGCTGAGGATAGGGGTACTGAGGTCTTCAATAGTGGCTCAAGGAGTAGGAGAAATAGGGAAGGGCCACTCTGAGTGGAAGGAATCAAGTCCCCTCAGAGTCAGAGATAAGAGAGACACTTCATTGAGGCAAATGAAAGGCCAGAAGGACCTCACTGCTAAGAAGGGCATCCTTTCTCCTGGAAGAGCTTTTCTTATTCACCTACTGTAAACTTTGACGATCTCAGTGACGACTTCTTGCCCCCTCCTCTCTGTAGTACTCTCTCATGACCCCAAAACAAGTACTCCCTGGTGCTAAGGGATGATTCTCCAAAGATCAGAGGTTAGAAAAAGCTGGAATTCTTTGCTCCCTGGATCTGGGATAGCTCAGCCGCCTGCACCAACAGAAACCTGCTCTGGGATTGCTGCTCTTCGCTCTGCCACCATCTGGAAAGACTATTTGCCAGGCTCTGTCTGTCCATCGAGTGCCAAGCTGCTCTGTTGCTTATCACAAACTGGGCAGATGCTTAAAGAGTAGCTGTCATGCCAAGATGTCTCATCTCTGAAGCTCCAAAAATGTTCTGAGCCCGCAAAGGTTTTCTGATCCACTCTTTGAGCTTTAGGTGTGGGAAATGGAATTCACTGAGCCCACAAGCATCTTTCCTGCTAACCTAGTCTGTGGGTGCCATCTCCCATGACATACCAGGGACATAAACAGAAGAATCGTATGGCATCTCTCTGCAAGGGTAACGTAGACTGGAAAGGTGCATTGGCTTTGCACCCCAGAAGGTAATTCTCTGGGCACGCGCAGCCAGCAAACCAGGCTCATTTCCTCTCAGCTGGCAGGATCCACACAGAAGATGTCCTTGGCAACCCTTGTTTGATCTGGATCACGGGTGGGACTGCCCTGCACGGCCTCACAGGGCTAGACCCCACCATGCGGCCAGAGGCTTTCTCTCCATGCACCATCGACCAGGTGACCCTTTCCTTACTGCCCTCTACACAAATAACATTAGTGGAGGTGATCTTGGATCTTTTCTGCAGCGTGCAGACAGCTCTGTCCAGAAATACCAGGCTGGGTGGACTCTGGTACTCCCCCTATAGAAACCTGACTGTAAAGGCATCCTTGGACTTACGCGATGAAAGCTCATTTTAGGTAGCTAGAAAGTGAGAAGTCAGGTAATTTAGTGCATACATATGACTCTGGTTTGGCTTCCGAGCTTGTTTGGCATTTTAGCAAGAAGCAAGGTTTTTCTTTTGCTGGCTTGTAGATACCCCAGCTTCCTGGCATTGAGAGTAACTTTGAGAGACCTGAAACCCCCTTAAAGATCTGTCCCCAGGTCTTTAGAAGCTTTTGGCACATGAAATCCCATAGATGAAGAAGCTGAGACACAGAGCAACCAAAAGCCATTACAGCAGCAGCAGAGCTGGAGGGCAGCGAGGAAATGGAGGAAGTGCGTCCAGACAGGGCACCTGCTCTGGGATGGGAGGGAGCACCGCGCGCACTCTCCTTAATTCACGCTTGAAGTGGACATTACTCTTCCTCATTACTGCTGTCACCCAGGAGGACACTCAGTCCCAGCCTTCAGGAAGCACTCAGCTAAAGTTCCTTCACGACACCACACTGACTTGGATTTCTTCCACTCATTTTGAAAAACCACTTTTTTCCTTCACGTAATGCTCCCTTCTTAAACCTAAGCAGAACTTTCGCTTGCAATTTACGTCCTCCCAACAGGGTGCATCTAGTCCTTCTAGCTCGTCCTGCACACAGCCATGGACTGATGGTTGCTCCCTCAAAGGCAGTAGTGAGCTCTTCAGAGAACAGGTCTCACCCTCCAGAAAGTTACTGAGTACAAGTCAAACAACCCACAAAAAGTCCACTGCTCAAAAACACTTGAGAAACTGAAGAGCCATTGCTTAAAGGTCACGCAAACTATTTTTTTTTGTTGTTATTTGTGCATTTTATTGTGTTTTTATTTATTTTATTGCTATATTTAGTGTTCACAACAGCTGGAATGATAAAAAAAAAGAGGGGGCACTTGAGAAGAAGAATAAACACGGTGGGAGGAGAAGAAGATGAGGGTAGTTGGAAGACTTTGATAAAATAACATCGACTATATGATATATATGAAGTCATAAAAGAAGAAACACAAGTGAGACCTCATAAAGATTAGTTAACACTGTCATCAAAGTATAGTGATTTTTAAGTGAAATAATCCGAACATCAATAGTAAATTGAGCAGTTAAAATGTGAAATACTCATATGTGAATGGACTTCAAGGCCAGGCAGCAAAGGAGGTGACCTTGGGACGTAGTAAGAGTGAAAGAGGTCACCCGACAATGAGGGTAGTGCACTCACTCATGCAGTAGCATGACACTGAGTACTGAAAATGCAGGGCTTAGAACGTCAGAAAGATGATTGCTCCTTTAGGTCTGAGGACAAGGATTCGAGTAAGAAGGGGTGTCGAGGGTCCTTTTTGGGGGAAATGTCTTCACTTTAGAGGTAGGCAACAGATGGCAGTTTGTGCTTTTATTTAAACTCTATGTAAATATTTTACATATGTTTTGTACATAGGTGTCGATCTCATTTCCGCAAGTTAAGACTCATAAATGAATTTTTTTTTCTTATCTTGTGCATTGTCATGCCATCAGCTGCATCGAGGGAGCATGGTGCATAGTTAGCATTTGGCATATAAGTTTATGAATCAGCTTTTCACAGTTTAACTACTGTAAGTTGATGAAAACAGTGTGCGGTGTTAGCCTCCGCATTGCACTGACCTGAGACATTGGAAGGCTTGACTCATCGGTACGTGCTGAACCGATGCAACTCAAGCAACTGAAACTATTAACCACCTTTACCCTACTGTCTGTGGGACATAGAAATGAGGTTAAAAGGTCAAGGGTCACCTAGAAAAATATCAAGAGAAAGATGAATGGGACTGTCCATCAGTTTGAGGGCTTTGGTTATGGTTCTAGCTTTTGTCACCTCACCACTGTCTGTCTTTCTGCCTGTGACCCTCCGTCTATTCTCCAAGACCTCACAGAAATGAGAGTAGTACCTCTGAAAGTTAAACCGACTCCCTAAGGCTGCTCCTCTGTGTGCAAGATTACTAAGGCTAAGTATCAAGCTCTCCCATGTGGATCCCCTGCAGTTTCCTTTGGTACTAAGATTCTGACACATTTTCTTTCTTTTCTTTTTTTTTTTTTTAATTCTAATGTTTTTCTCTTTATTTTTGTCCAGATGACCTGTCTGTTTTTTTTTAATTTTTTAATTAATTTATTCATATTACATCTCAATTGTTAGCCCATCCCTTGTACCCTCCCTTTCTTTCCTCCCTCCCACTTTCCCCCTACTCCCCTCCCCTATGACTGTGACTGAGGGGGACCTCCTCCCCCTGTATATGCTCCCAGGGTATCGAGTCTCTTCTTGGTGACCTATTATCCTTCCTCTGAGTGCCACCAGGCCTCCCCATCCAAGGGACATGGTCAAATATGGGGCACCAGAGTTTGTGTGAAAGTCAGCTCTCCTTCTCCACTTAACGGTGGAGAATGTCCTGTCCATCGGCTAGACTGGGTAGGGGTTCGAAGTTTACTGCCTATATTTTCCTTGGCTGGTGCCATAGTTTGAGGAGGACCCCAGGGCCCAGACCCGCCTGTAGTTTTCCAGGACCCTCTGGATCCTTCTATTTCCTCATTCTCCCAGGCTTATCACCCCTAAAGTCTTAATAGGATTTCCTCCCATTTTCATCATCTTCATTTCACCTTGAGCTTCTGTTGACAGTGATTCCTATGGCCTTAAATGTCATCTTCTCTGTCTGTCTTTTCCCCACACTTCTACAAGTCTTGAACAGGGAGGGATTCAGTGCTTCAAACAGTCCCAGAACCACCCAGGAAGTTATTTCACTTGAAAAATATCTTTATTTACATATTTTAAACTTCATTTTTAATTAGAACCGCTCCATTCTAAACAAACTGCATTTAATTATGAGAAAAATGTGAGTAGAAAATAGACTTACTAAAAACAGAAGAGGCTCTAGGAAGCCATGTTAGGCAAAAATTCTAGATATTATCCTGACAATGTCCTTCAAACTTAAAATCTTTTACCTATTAAATTGTTTCCAACTTATGAATTGGAGACTGAGCCCTGACATACTCAATTACATCCTTTTCCAAATTGGGAATCATCACCGTTCACTCTGAACTCAAATCACATTGGGTTCTCCTAAATGCCTGCTGTACCCAGAGAAATCACACCTATTCCCTAGCAAATGTTGCTGATGTAAATGAAGGGCAGTGCTGTTGATTATTTATTATTATGTTCCCTTTATCATTGTAATGTAGGGTGGGTTCAAAAGAATACAGGCTTAGTGGATCCCCCATGCTTCTTCTAGTGCCACCGACAGTTTACAGGATGATCTGCTATCACACACACAGCAAGATGACTGCCTGCCATGAGAAAACCCTCAGAAGAATCTGCAAGAGACTTGACCCTGGTATCCACAGGCAAGCTGTAACAATGAAGAAAGGTCGGAGAGCACAGCGAGCATGCCAGAGCAGCATTAGATGGAGATAAAAAGTAACTGGAGATGGATGGAGCAGAAAGGATGGGTGATTGCTAAAACAACCATAACTGGAAATGGGTACCAGGAGCTTAGTACAAAGGGGAACTCGCCTAATGTTCTAATGCCTAAGTGTTTGCAAAGCATTATATCTATAAATGTTTCTAGCCCTCACTGCACAGCACTTTTACATCCACATTTATGACCAGAGAAATTTGATTTTTATGAATATCTGTCCCTGGCATGTGCGTTACTCAAAGACCTGTTTTTGACGGTTTATTCTTAGACACTCAGTGGTCCGTGACTAGATGATGCTAATGCTACCAGTACATGAGTGATGACTACAACAGCCACCACTGATGATACAGCTGAGGTCACGGAGTGCTTCCTCTGTGCCAGGGAATATTCTGAGCATCTTTAACATATCCGGTCATTCATTTTCAGAGAATTCTCCTTATAGGGTTAATGCCCATCTTATATATAAGAAATATGAGGTGCAGGGTGTGGATACACAGCTTGTGAGGTTATAATATTATGCAGCTAAGATCAATTATGCTATACAATCGAGGCCTGGCTATGTTGAAGACAGAAGAGAGAAAACCAGACAGTGGGAGAGACTGGGGTGGGCATCACAGCAAGCACAGGTGGGGTTAAGAGAATGGTGCACAGATGGAGACTAAGAAGGCGCCTTCCAGAGGCATTGCTGTAAGTGTAAGATCTTTAGAGACACACGAACCTTGGCTTTCTAAACACTTGTTGGACTAGGCTCTGGGACAGCAGCTCTATCGAGACCAGGATACCTAAAGACTCTGCTTTCAAGTGGGCCATGGGCCTCTCTTGTTTCATGATGACATACGCCATCTCAGCAGCCATGCGCAAAAGTGTAGCATTGAGGGGATGGTGAGGTAAAGTGGGATGTGAACAAATAGCTTAAATCAGGATGACTTCTCTCATAACTCAGCTACATAATCAGTATACTATAGATTCACTTACACCTGTATATTGAGCAGCTACTATGTAGCAGACACTATACTCTTCTAAGGAGAAAAGGAAAAAAGTTATAAGTAAATACGCCCAGTGAGAGACTGACTCAGTGGTTCTGAGCCGAGACAATGTGAACTCGTGTTAAAGTGGATGTGACAACTCTTTGACCTTCTGCCTACATTCACCTAAGGAGTTAACCATACTGCTCATCAAAAAGAGCCAAGAAAATAGATAATCAAGGTGCTTACTGCCCAGCTGCAGTATGAGAACTAAGTGACCTCAGATGAAAATTCCCAAAGCAGCACAAGGCATGGGCGCTTCTCGGAGTGCTCCAGCCTCACAGGGAAGAATACAAAAGATGTCACCTGACAAGAAGGCAGTGTTCACAGGAAGATGCACAGGCCACTGTTTTGGATAGTTCTCTTCTAAGCCAGCCCCCAAAGCACACTCTTCTGTGTATTGCTTATGAGTGCTCCTCTGGCATTGAGCCCTAAGCCTGTGGTGTGACTCTTCCTGGGGAACACGAAGAAGCATCTGTTCATGCCAGATGAGGTACTAGCAACAGACCAAGCCCAGGTACGTGAAGTTAATGCATTTGGTGGGATTACATACAGGACTGTGGGTGATTCAAAGGCAGCAGAATCTTTAAGAAGCCCCACCCCAGCACAGAACCAGCATCCCTAGGATTCCCTAGGAATCTCTCAGGTACCAGAGAACGTGGCCAGTAACTGCTACTGCTTTAAATCTTAGGAAGGGGGTCTGTGAAGCTAGAAACTTTCAGAAGTTTCCTGACACATGTCATTTTGTTTTCTTCCTGAGCTTGGGAGCCTTCTCCTCCCTCTGGGAGGCAAGGCTTCTACTCAGAGGCAAGCTGGTCAATGAGCCCATTCAGTGTGCAAACAAGCTCTGGATGGATAAACAGCTTGCTGAGGGTCACTTAGCTGCTCAAGAGACTGCCTGCAAACACAAACATGTATCTGATTCTACCTTCTCTGCTGTCCACTCTGTGCCAATACAGTTGCGTTCAGGGGTGGTCAGTTCTGTAATCTTTCCTGTGCTTGTTCTCCCAGCTGCGAGATACACTTCCCAGCCATTTTCCTCTCACTTTTGAGCATGGTTGAGCGTCAAATGTCATAATCCTTGTTTATCTTCACACAGTGGTACTCACTAAGTGTGGATGTATGCCACCTGATCTCCCCAGAGATGCTATGCTAAGGGGTTCAAAAGATGCTGAAGACAGGAGTCCTTCAGTAGAAAAGGTACCATTTAGAGGAAGACAATTAGAAATGCTTGCTCTCTGGCTTCCCAGGGCCTGGCAAGTCCTACCCGCCAATTCCTTGGTTCCCTTACAGAGTTTAAAAAGTATGTTTTTTTTTTTTCTTTAATGACTACCATAAGGATGAGAGAAACACCCTGAAGGAGGAAATACGTATTTTACTCAGGGTTTCATATGTTACAGATAGAGCTGGCTGGCTATACCAAGGTGGAGGAGTCTGTGGAGCAAGGCTGCTCACCTCAGCATAGCCCAGAAGCAGACACAGACAGAATAGCACACTCTTCAAGAGCAGATCCTCAGCAACTTGATGTTCCCATCACCTCTCAGAATAACAAGCCCGGGTGGGGACTACACATTCAACACATGAGCTTTGGTGGGGTTGAGGTGGGGACTTCCTGCCCAGGTCAGACTCTCCTAGAAGCTGATGAATCTCTACAGCAGAGGCTTTTCCATGCCCCTCATACAGTAGTCACTTGTCTTCATCAGGGTTTGACTGTGTTGTACTTACAGGCTTACTTTGGATTGAAGAGCATCCACAAAGAGTAAGCAAGTGTCCATGACAGCTTCCCCACTGACTGGGGCCACACAACTCTAGGGAGTATGTTCTCCCACATGTGATAAAGCGCACAGTTGTCCACAGTCACCTGCCATTGGCATGCACTTTACTGCCCCCTTCATTTGTCCATCTTCTCTCCCGATACGAGCTTGCTCCAGGGAAACTCAGCTGGAGGCAGCTGGAGCCACAAGAATGCTCTAAGCCAGTGCACACTGAGGCTGCCCATCAGTCTCTCTTACTTCTGCTTCCCACTGGGGATGCAGGACAGCTTTTCTGCTTGTGGATAAAGCTTATTACCAAAATATGCAAACAGTTGATAGCAGGGATTGGAGCTAAGTCACTCTCACCAGCCAGTTACCCTTGTCTTTGAAAGCGTTGTGTACTATGCCTCTAACTCTTCCACCGCTCCATCGACCTGTTCAGTGTGGGGCTCTTGCCCCCTCTGTTCAATGGTGTTCTTCCCAAGGGAGGGCTGGAAAACACAGTCCATTTCTGCCACATCCCTGAGCTGAGGAGTTTTAAGCTGAGCGGTACAAAATAAATAGTTTCCTTGACTCAGCAGAGACTTATGCTAAACAAGTCTTTTATGAAGTGACCTACTGCAAAGGAGAATTTTGTTGCTGTATTTTAAAAGAGTTCACAGAGGAAGAGGAGAGCCTTGATCCCCCCCACAGGATGACTATACATGCTTAAGGAAGTCTTCCGTGTTCCCAACTGGACTCTGAGCATAGTGCAAATTCACTCTTTGAAAAGGCTTGACTGATCATTCACTGATCCATTTAGAAGACTTTTTTGAGCACCTACCATATGCTCCATAGCAGTAATTGGGGAGATGGGGGAAAGCAACAATCAAACAACAAAGGACCTTGGCATGTCTTAATTCATGAAGCTTACCCTCTGCATGATTTATCGACTGCTACATAGCAAGGCTCACTACACCATAATGGCATAGAGCAATAATCATTTGCTCCAGGTCTGGGCTCAGCGGATTTCCCTGGTCCCACCTAGGTTAAATTGCATCTGGCTTCTACTTATTTCACCTGGAGTTGTTCAAGAAACTACATGGTCTTGGCCCTAATCCCTCTGGCAGGTGGGGCTAGTTATGGCTCATTGGTCTCTGGTGCTCCATTTGGGGCAGTTTATCTTTGCTGTGAATGGTCTCTTGCCCTTTGCATTGGTGCATGGTCCTCAGAGGTGCATTGACCTCAGAAATGCTATGATGTCATATCTAGAGAGTGCGGTTAGCTAACATGAGTCACAAGGCCATCCCAGAGGCCAGGGTGCTCCATCTCTTGATGGGAGATGTTTCAAACATACATTGCTTGTGAGGAGAATTTGTAATACAAAAATAATTTTATTTTTAAAATCTCAACAGAAAAAAAACTATATAAACAATCTGTAGAAGGACAAATTATTTTTATGAAATTAATTTTTAGAAGAATTCACAAACTCAGTAAAACTCCTTGGGAAACTGGAGGCAAGAGATATTTTGACAAGGTCTATTTGTGCAGGGTTCTCTCAATAGCAACTTCCTGTCCTGGATAGGACAATTCTATTCTTTTTGTCTGGTTAGTTTTTTGTTTTGTTTTGTTTTGGTTGGTTGGTTGTTGTTCTTTAAGACACAGTAAATAAAATAGAATTTAGTGATGTGACAATGAGTGGGGAGTCTTTTGCAAGAGGGATGAGGCACTTTGTCAGAAGAAACTTACTTATTTACTTAACATCCTGATCATAGCTCCCTCTCTCCTCCCTTCCTGGTCCTACCCTCCCTTGGTCTTCAGAAGAGGGAAAGCCCACCCCCTCCGCCAAACCACGCCAGCACATCAAGTCACATCATGAATGAGCACATCCTCTTCCCCTGTGGACTTGTGAGACAGTCCTACCAGAAGGAGGGGGTCAAAAGCAGGCAACAGAGTCCTTATCAGAGACAGCCCCTGTTCTCTTTACTAGGGAACTGACATGACAACCAAGCTACATATGTGTAGGGTGCCTATGTAAAATCCATGCATAGTCCTTGATTGGTGTTTTAGTCTCTGAAACCCCCTCTGGGCCCAGGTTAGTTGGCTCTATTGGTCTTCTTGTAGAGCCCCTGTTCTCTCCAGGTCCTTTTATTCCCTCCCCCGTCCTCCCCTTCCCCTCCCCCTTCCCCACCCCCCTACCATTCCACAAGAATCCCTACGCTCTGCCAATGTTTGGCTGTGGGTCTCTGTATCTGTTTCAAACTGCCCCTGGGTGAAGCATCTCAGAGGATAGGTAAGCTAGGCTCCTGTCTGCAAGTATAACAGGAAATTGTTAATAGTGTTGGAGCTGGCTCTCTCCCATGGGGTGGGTATCCGTTTGGACCAGGCATTGGTTGGGCATTCCCTCAGTCTCTATCTTGTAGGCACATGCCTGCACATCTTGTAGGCATGGTAAATTTGTGATTGAGTTGGTGTTCCTCTCCCTTCAGTAGGACTCCTATCTGAGTAGAGGGTGTCCTGTTCAGTCTCCACGACCCGTGCTACTAGAAGTCTCAGCGAGAGTCACACCCATACCCTCCCAGGGACCTACCCTGTCACAGGTCTCCAGCTTGTCACAGTCTCTCTCTTCTCTCTATAGGGCCTCATTCCTCCAACCCTCACCTTCCCCAAATCTGATCTCTAACCTCATTCCTCTCTGTTGTCTCTCTCCTACCTTGTTTCCTCTCTTCAACCTCTTCTGCTGTCTACTATCTTTCCCCTTCTGAGTGAGATTTAAGCACCACTGTTATTTATCTTCTTTGGGGCTAGGATTTGTAGTGTCTTTATCCCGTACTACATGGCTAAAACCTGCTTATAAGTGAGTACATGCCATCTGTGTCTTTCTGGGTCTGGGTTACCTCACTCAGGATGATCTTTTCTAGTTCCATCCATTCACCTGGAAATTTCATGATTCCTTCATTTTTAATAGCTGAGTAGTATTCCATAATATAAACGTACCACTTTTAGGGAACAGTTGTAACTAGAATGCAAGGAAAGAAAGCCGATTCTCCATGCTTCTCCCTATTCTTTCAATTCTCTAGAATTAAGATGTTTATAATTATGAAATGGAAACAGGGTAGCAGGAAGAAGGAAGCTTTAAAATTAAGGATGAAAAACGGCCAGAGTTTTTATTCTGAAAAGTGGGTCTTGTTGACAAAACAAGAGTATTTTCTCAGAGTAATTCAATAAAACAAGGCTATGCAGTTATATCAGATATGTCCTGCTCAAGGCTGCAGGGTCAACAAGCAAGGACAAACAGGTCCCCTGGGGCAAGGGCCTGCTGTCACACTGTGGGTACCATGCACTGACTGGAATGCTCTGCAGGCTTCTCTTAACTATCATTCTCTTAGAACAAGGACAAAGAAACAGGAGGTTGAGTAGCTAGCTGCCTTTCAGCTTCTGCTTTTGTTTTGTTGTTGGGTGAGTTGGGTTTATTCAGGGGTGCTCAGGGGTACAGTTGCTCCTCTGTTGCTATAATAAACACTACAACCACAAGAAGCTTGGAGGAAAGGATTGATCTGGCTTAAAACTTACAGGTTGCAATCCATCACTGAGGGAAGCAGGAAGCTGGAGCCAAAAACTGAAGACCACAGAGGGTCCCTACTACATCCCATGTTCCCCTAGTCTCTCAGCTACTTTCCTCATATAACTCAGAACCACCTGCTCACAAATGGCACCATGGAAGAGGTCCCCCTACATCCGTTAGCAATTAAGAAAATGCTCAACAGACTTGACCACAAGCCAGTCACATGGACACAACTCCTCAACAGGTTCCTTCCTCCCAGGGGTGTCAAGTTGACAGAAGAAAGCAGCACCCATGGATATTACCAGCTTCAGTTCTACCTGAGGCTCACCAGGTCTGGAATCTGGGATCCATGCCCAGACTATATTCTTACGGGTCCATCTGCCTTTGACTTTGACTGTCTTTCCCTGCAGCCATCCATGCCCTTGGACTGCACTGCATAGAAGTGTTTTGCTTCCAAATTTCTAGCCAGCATCTGCCTAGTGATGCCTCATTGCTGATTAGACAACAGTCCTCAGGATGGATGTCGGCGATCATCACCCAGCCTCCCCCCTTGCAAGGAAGAGACACTTTGATGTATTGCACCCCTTATCATTTTGACTCCCACTAGGATCCAAAAGCACTCGAAATGGTTGCATGTGCTTAACATTTGCATCCATTCAAAGTAATGATGACTTACCTACCTGCTCAGGAGGAGGATTCTCACCTGTGACCATGATGATGACTCTACTTGAGCCCACAAACTCACAAGGAAAACCAAGACTTGCCTCCAGCATGGGTTCCTCTTCCAGACCCCAATACCCTCAAGAGTTGACTCAATCTTGTCCACAAGAGCTCTTTAATGGAAAGGAGTAGGCATGAGATTATGATTGTTTTAAAAATAATGTATAGGGCCAACACAGTGGATCAGTGCACAAAGAAGCTTGCTGCCAGACTTGATGTTCTGATTCTCATCCCCAGGGCCCACATGAAAGGAGAGAACTGAGTCCTATAATTTGTCCTCTAACCTCCACATGCATATATCCACACACCAAGAGGTAAATAACTAATAGTAAAAAAAAAATAACATATGCAATTATCTTTGATAGAGATGTTTTCCAATGGGTGATCTTTACTTTTTTTTTTTTTTTTTGCATAGAGGATATTTTGTTGCTGTTTATAAGTAGTCAATGAACAAAAGGGTTGGCATTCCCAAAAATCTGCACTGTTAGAAATGGGGAGAAAAGAAGTTTTACATTCTATTAGGGAGAGCTGGTGACAAAGATGTGTGATAATGGTTTGTGATAGCCTCTTCCAAAGTACAAAGATATGGCTAGAAGACATTGGAGTTCCAGGGGCCCAGCAGGATGCTGTGGGCACAGAGAATAAGAAAAAGAATTGTCCTAGAGTTAAAAACTCTGGCTCACCAAATATAAGTAACTTTCCCATGTCATACGCAACTACAGACAGTGCTGAGATGAATCCCTGGGAGACCTTGTCTTCTGGACAAAAGTGTTTTCAGCAACTGGGTGCTCGCTGATTGGTTTACTCTTGTTTTACCAGCTCATAGGGATGTGGCTCAATGCAGATCAAGAAAAAGTAGATGACCTGTGTTCTGGTTTCATTCTGTTACTATGGCAAACTTCATGACTCAATGCAATTTAGGGAGGAAAAGGTTCCGGGTCACAGTCTACCATTGAGGGAAGTCAAAGCAGGAACTCAAGTAGAGACTATGGAAGAAAACTCCTGCCTGCCTCACTCATGTTCTCTTGCTTAGCTAGGTTTCTTATGCAGCCCAGGAAAACTACCCAAGACAAGTTGGCTGGGCCTTCCTGTATCAATCAAGACACTCTCCTCCACAGACGCAAGGCAATCTGAGCAGGGCAACCCCTCGTTACAGGCCCCCTTCTAAGATGAGACAAGGTTGTGTCAAGTTGACAGGTAAAGTAACTGCGACAAATTGCTCTGACACCACAGGAAGAGTCATGCTTCGCCTCAGTATCCCAAAATAATTTCATTGCTGATTTCGTCTTTGGTTTTTTGTTTGTTTGTTTTATGTGTGCATGTATGTGCCTGAGGATACATCTATGTTATGTGCACCATATACAAAAAAGAGCGTCAGATCCCCGAGGTTCTTAGGGCCTAGAACCAACTGTGGCCTGCTGTGAACTCCCCAGTGTGGGCTCTGGGAACTAAACCCAAGCCTTCACCCTTCACTGCTGAGTCATCTCTCCAAAGCCTCCTCAGTCTCCTGGCCTGAGGAGAACCCCACTCTGTGTTGTGCCTAACAAAACCTGTGTCTTGTCTACAATGAAATAAAGCTAGTCTGCAACTACTGTGTCATGGACATTTACCAGTACTGTGGAAGATGCAGACTTCAGGTGGAGGAGAAAGGAGGTACTTTCTCTCTCTAACATATATCAGAAACAAAAGCCACCTAACTGTGTGTGTGTGTGTGTGTGTGTGTGTGTGTGTGTGTGTGTGTGTGTATTTGTGTGTAGAGAGAGGGGGGTGTTGGCTGTAGGCAGAAATGGCAGTTATCTAATGCATGCATTCAAAGATAGTGTGGACTTTGATACAAGATAGACTTACACACAAATATTGACACTGGAATTTACAGTGTGATCTTCACCAAGGAGGTGATTTCGCTCAGCCTCTCTTTACTTGTCAATCCCTAATATGTAACCTGTGATGTAAATAGAAGAGGTCAGGAAGCCTAACTCCCTGCTCCTCAGTGGGGAAAGGAGGTCAGTTCTTAACTGGGGAACAAGTGCTACACGGGGGGAGGGGGGGGGCAAGGAGGATTTTATTTCTTGCTTTCACATTCTTTACATTCTCAGATGAAGATGTTCTCCATTATGAAGCCCAAGGGAGGACACATAAAGGAGACTTTATTAAGGATGAAAAATGGCTACAATTTTGATTTCAAAAGTACGCTTGCTGACAGAATATGAGTATGTTTTCAGAATAATTAACAGGAAAGCCAGAACTGAGGAAATTAATCGCCTCCAGTGGCGACCTTGAGGCTGGGACACTCATTTCTCAGTGAGAACAGCAAGGCTCAGTGGAAAACCAGCTCTTTAACCTGGAGACGGAGAAAGGGATCTGTCTATCAAGAGAGGGTCGTCTTACAGGCGGGTGAGTCTCTGTAAAACACCCCGTCCAGGCTGCTCTTGTCTATGCACAGTTAGCATCCACCTCACCACTGACTGAACTATCTCTGACTCTAACCTTATTCATCTTATGTCTGTTTTATCAGGAAAGAAAACCATTCCTGAGTATACAGCTTCCCCAAAGACACACTTAGAAGTTGAGGTCACCAATTAGAACATATGTTTACAACTACTCTCTGTGAGAACATAGCCCGTGGTGTGCTGGGCATGAGGACCATAGGCTGTGAACAGTGGGGCCAGGTTGCCAATGTATTAGTGACCAAATCACTGATCCTTGGTTGTATAACCACCATGTTGTACCTAGATGACCTTAGTAAGCACTGTAATTGGACTGTCTCCCGTAGGCTCATATGTTTCAACACGTGGTCCCCAGTTATTGTTGCTATAAAGGAAAGTACAGATGTTGGGGGGTGGGGCTCTTACTGGAGGAAGTCAGTCACTGGTGGCAAGCCTTGAAGTTTTATTGACCTGTCCCACTTTCTGTCCAGCCACTACTTTCTGTCCCACAATGATACAGAGTTGAAGAGTCTTAACTCCACACTGTTGCCATAGAAGCACCTACCTCCATGCTAGATTGTACCTCTTGGAACTGTGAGGTCATAGCTCCTATCTCTTTTAAGTAGTTCCTCATCAGTGTTTCTACAAAAGGATAACCAACATAGTAGGTCTCTTATCCCTCCTAACACTCATTTTACACATGTGAAACAGCTTTGTGATTTTGAATACATCACTTCTACAGGAAGTTGCAGGGTTTATAATCTATGGTCCACATGCTTTTTCTTAGAAAGTTTCCAGGGCCTAACTTCTCATCTCCTCAGTGAGAGGAAAGTAGGTTGTAGGTGGAGGCTGGGCATCAAACACAAGTTATTTCCCTTCTGTCATCATCCTAGTCCTTATCCACTAATGCAGGCATGCTTTGGATATCTAGGTTACTGGATCAAAGTAAGACTATGTATCTGTATGGCGGCCCCCACAGAGCATGGTATAAGAGCTTGAAAAAGCAGATGGTGATATCCATAGGAAGCCACAAGAGTAAACAAGAAAACAGGCCAAGGTAGTCTATCTCACCCCGAAGCCTTCTGCTGATGACTTCTGAGGAGGAAAAGGCATCAAAGCAGCTGAGGAGACAGCAGAGCTCAGAGCCACTACATTAGCAAGCCTGTACCAGCCACTGTCAGTCTCCCACTGGTACTTCTCTCCTGGTAGCCTGCTTACTATCCTCTGAGTGTCACCAGGTCTCCCCACCAAGGGGAAGTGGTCAAATATGGGGCACCAGAGTTCCTGTCCAAGTCAGTCCCTGCTCTCCACACAATTGTGGAGAATGTGGTGTCCATTGGCTAGATCTGGATAGGGGTTCTAGGTTTACTGCATGCATTGACCTTGGTTGGTACAGTAGTTTGACCTGGGTCCAGATCTACCAGCCTTAATGGTCTTCTTGCAGGTTTCTAGGACCCTCTGCATCCTTCTATTTCCCCATTCTTCCTTACCTCTCTTACCTAGAGTCCCAATAGGAAGTCCCAGCATCTATCCCAATGTCCGGCTAAGTGAAGACTTTCATGGCACATCTCTGTGGACTAGTGTACAACTATAAGTGAGTATATGCCATGTGTATCTTTCTGGGTCTGGGTTAACTCACTCAGGATGATCATTTCTAGTTCCATACATTTGCAAAGGACTAATATCCAAAATATACAAAGAGCCCAAGAAATTAAACACCACCAAACTATATAACCCAATTAAGAAATGGGGCTCAGAACTAAACAGAGAATTCTCAACAGAGGAATATTGAATGGCTGAGAAGCACTTAAAGAAATGCTCAACGTCCTTAGTCATCAGAGTAATGCAAATCAAAAGGACTCTGAGATTCCATCTTACACCCATCAGAATGGCTAAGATCAAAAGCTCAAGTGACAGCACATGCTGGTGAGGATGTGGAGAAAGGCAGACACTCCTCCATTGCTGGTTGGAGTGCAAACTTGTACATCCACTTTGGAAATCAATCTGGCGCTCTCTCAGAAAACTGGGGATAGGGCTTCCTCAAGACCCAGCTATTCCACTCCTTGGAATATGCCCAAGAGATGTTCCAGTACACAACAAGGACATGTGCACATTTTCCTTTGTTGCAGCAGCCCAGCGTTCATTATTTCCGTACTCATAGGAACCGACTGGGATGGAATGACTTAGGTGGAATGTCTTCAACTCATAGCGTGTTTGGCTGGAGACATCTGCTGGATTTTCAAACTGCATAGAATAGAAACAGAGCTAATCCTGAACTCAGAAGTTTAGAGTGGGATTTACCACAGTCAGTGCGTGTCAGTGCTCAGATCAAGGGCCATCATAGGGAACAGCCCTGACAACAAATGGCTAAGAGACTTCAGTCTGAATGCTTATGTGATATTAGAAATGTCATGCTGTCCATTGATTCAATGTCAGTAAATGAACATCTACAGACTTTGTGTTACTTTCTGGATTAGACAAATTCCCTTTCCTTCAGTCTTCTGGATTTTCTCTGTTGGCCAGCAGTTCATGTTGGGTAGAAGACACACTTGTCTCTGATTACCCAGTTGCGGCGTTGATATTCTTTAGTTGTGTTCAATGTGAAATAAATAGATCTTGTGTTCTGACATCTAGCCATATTTAAATTTATTAGTTAAATCAATTTTTAAAATTATAGTCTTTCAGAGCATTTTAAAGCATTTATGCGTCTTAGATCTTTTGATGTGTGGGGGAGAAAGGCCCATTTTATTATATCAGTGCCAGCATTGACTATAATACTCCAGAGAAATAAGATTTGTAGCAAAAATTGATCCCACTTCTATTTTCATTTTTTGTTTATAAGAATTTTGTTTTTCCATATGACCAACAGTTTTCCATTTATTTATTTTTGACAAATTCACATATTAGGATAATGTATTTTGAGAATATGCACTCCTCCAACCCCTCCCCCTTTTCCAGTGTTCCCCCATTACCTCTCAAATTCATGTCTCTTTCTTCTAATATATATGTTCAAATAAATATGTATTTCTTCTAACATATATTATTTATATGATATATAAACATAGTGTATATTATTTATATTATACATTGAAGAAATATATGATACATTGTTTTCTTCTAGTATATACTTTAGAAGAATATATATTTATTATTATAACTCATAGTATATTTACTGTTATTAATAGTATACACATTAAAAGAATATATACTTATATGTATATTATTTTTATATATTATAATATATTTATATTACACATAAATATAAATATATTATAATATATAATATAATACATATATAAACTATTATTTATATTATATATATGTACTTTTTCTTCTAATACATACATTAGAAGAAAAAATATATAAGAAGAAAAATGTATATGTGTGTATATATATACATACATACATGCATACATACATACATACATACATACATACACAGGGCAAGTGCAAAGAACAGAGCTGGAATCAGAGACAGAAACCCCCACACACATTTTCCTTTGCTGCATCATTCATTAATTATTTATGCATGCACATGTATGTGTTCATGTTCATTTATGTGATGGTGTGCATGGACATATGTGCATGAGGAAGTCCTACGACAACCTTGGCTATGGTTTCCTTTTTCTGGAAAAGGTCTCTTACTGACCTGGGCGGAGCTTGCCAAGGAGGCTGAGCTAGATTCACTTGTGCTCTCTCTGATTCTGGAATTACAAATGCATGCCACCATGCCTAGCTTTTCCGCATGGCTTCTGGGGATCAAACTGAGATCTTCAAACTTCCAGTCCATTTGTCTATTTAAATTTTACTTGGTGGTACGGAAAATCTCCAGATAACCTTTCTCCCCTATGCACATAAAGATTCCTCTATTTTTAACACCTTGTTTCAGCGTTGCTGCAACAGGTGGAGCAACACTGAAGCATCGCTACTACCAAGGCTTTGCAGCTGATATTCAGATGGATCCCTTGTGTGGTTACACTATAACATCATCCCAGGACATAGCAGGATATCACTGTCCTGCAAGTCTCCTGGGCTCTGCCTTTTTATCCCTGACTGACATTTTACTGAACATTTATTATCGCTATACTTTATGGTTACAGCTTTTATCCATATACGAAAGTCTACCTTTAACTCTACCTACGCATGATGCATTATTGTTTTGGAGTTATTAGTCAGTATGGGTTTCTTTTCAGCTTACATATTTCTTCTAGTATATTTTAGGATGTTGGGATAATGTTTACCATTTTTGTTTGTGAACTTAAAGTGCCAGTATTTCATTTATTGTACAAGAATATTTTTTGCTGAATGTTGAATTAATTTAGAAATGGTAATTTGTCTGCTTTCCATTGTTTGTGTGAGATATCAACTGCCAACATTTTAAACTAACTGTTCTCTTCATTTGATTAATTTTTTTTTCATGATGGTAATTGAACTCAGTACCTCATACATATGAGATCATCAATCTACCAGTATATTCTTCTTTTTAAGATTTATTTATTACTTATACAGTATTTTGCCCACACATGTGTCTGCCCACCACAAGAAGGGACCAGATCTCATTACGGGTGGTTGTAAGCCACCACCTGGTTGCTGGGAATTCAACTTGGGACCTTTGGAAGAGCAGAGGGTGCTCTTAACCTCTGAGCCACCTCTCCAGCCCCTAGCAGTATATTATTAATCATCTTTTTACTTTAAAATTTTTGCATGTCCCCTGGATGGGGAGGCCTGGTGACACTCAGAGGAAGGATAGCAGGCTACCAAGAAGAGACTTGATACCCTATTAGCATATACAGGGGGAGGAGGTCCCCCTCAGTCACAGTCATAGGGGAGGGGAGTAAAGGGGAAATGGGAGGGAGGAAGGAATGGGAGGATACAAGGGATGGGATAACCATTGAGATGTAATATGAATAAATCAATAAAATATAATAAAAAAATTTTATTGCAAGACAGGGCTTCACTAACCACCCAGGCTGTCCTTGAACTCAACTTTGTAGCACAGGATGTCCTTTCACTTGCTGTCTTTCTATTTTTGCCTCTCAAACAGCTGAGATTTCAGACCTGCACCATGCAGGCTGATTTATCCTTGCTCTCGGTATTCTCTCTTCCCTCTGATGTCAGCAGTCACGTCTTCCTGTGGCTGCACATGCTTTTGTTTTTACTGTGTCCTATCTGGTTCAGTACAGATTCTTGAACCTATGGCTTGATGCCGCTCGTCAGAGTTTGTAAAGTCTTTGACCCCTTTCTTAACTTCCGCTTCTTCCCACTTTCCCTTCCTGATGCCTTGTAAGTCAAATCATGTGACTGTTAGGCTGCATGCCATGTTCTGTGTGCCTTCTGTTTTGTATCCTTATGCTTTACTCTCTCTGTGCCTCTGAATAAAAATCTTCTATGGGAATTCCTTCCCATTTCATAATTGAGGACATACTTGACACCCTTCATCCTGCTGTCAGGTAGCTAGGATAGTGACGTAAGAAATAAGGGGCCTCACATCTGTCAAGCTCATTTCCTGGCTTCCCAAAGGTCTGGTTGGCCTCTGCTTCAACCCGTTTTTATACTGTAGAGCTGACAGAGCTCCTCCTGACACTTCCATATATTTTCCGGGATCACTTATAACTTAGAGTCTTGAACTTCAAATTTCTCTCTCTTCTACAAGTGCAGGGCAACTGAAAGCACCACTTAGACTGACAGCCACACTCCCCTGTGTTCCCCAACTAATCATTTACACATTATCTCTCTCTTTTTCTCTCCCTGGTCTCTCCCTCCCTACAGTTTAAGAAATGAGAAAAAAAAAATAACTCTAGGGGAAATAATAGGTGCCATGTGCTTACCTTTCCATAACCTTCTCTCCTGGCCCCTCAAGTCCTAGTAACCTGAAATTGACTATATTTACATTTTTTATTCACCAAAGCAAATGCTTTGAATTCATAATGAATTAAGGGGCTGTAGTTTTTTCCTTGGTGTCTGTATTGTTTGGTGGAAGTATAATCTCCCATAGGACAAGAACAAACTTGCCCTCAATGCCAGCCCAGTCTGTGCTTGGCATTTGGTACCCTCTTGGCAAATTTTAACTGTTTTTGGAAGGAGAGGAAAAAAGGCAGGAGAGAAAAGTTGTAGAAGCAACAACATAAAGACACAATTATTGAGGATCCTGAGGTGGGAAGCACTGATTCTCTCTCTCTCTCTCTCTCTCTCTCTCTCTCTCTCTCTCTCTCTCTGTGTGTGTGTGTGTGTGTGTGTGTGTGTGTGTGTGTGTGTGTGTACTCCAGAAACTTTATGTCTTGCTCATTTCCACACTCTATCTTCTGTATTCTTCTGTCCCAGTGGAAATGTAAGCCTTGCAGCAGAGGCCCCTGTCTCACTGAGCTCTGCAGGAGAGACCCCTGTCTGTCTCTCTGAGCTCTGCAGCAGAGGCCCCTGTCTCACTGAGTTCCATGGACATTGGGTGAGTTGTTAGCAGAACAATCTGAAGAGGAATTTAGGTAGTGGATTATGTAAAACAATGGTAATCTTTGAATTAAAACGATAAATCAACTATGCAAATGAGTCTGTGCCCCGACAGAAATGCAAACAGCCTCTGGAAGGGAAGTTAATAAATCCTGCCTCTTTTTCCATTACCTCTACAGTAAGGTTCCTGGGAGTCTTGTGGGGACACCAAGAGAGGGTAGCCCCGGGCACTCCAAGAGTTCCAAAGCCACTTCACTGGGACCTGGCAAGCTTTTGGCAGGAACAGGCAGGGACGGCTGTGCAGTTCACATCTGTGTCTTTATCACAAAGCATTAAATATGCATCTGCTCACACAGCAGCAGGAATATGCAGCACCTAGGGGGAAATTTGCTTGGAATTAAGGCCACACGCGCTGCCTCTTTCCTGAGGGCTTCAGGTCTGAATTCCATGGGGTGGTTACCACAGTAGAGTGCAAAGAATGACTGCCAGCAGTTAGGTGGACAACAGAGGGACAGATTAGGGCTAGTTACCAAAGACAGGACATTTTTAAAATATATTTTTTATTTTTTTTACATATACATTTATATTATTACACATTATATATATATATATATATATATATATACACAAATATAAGATAATGATAGATAAAGATACAGAGTTTATTAAATGAGCATGGGAAGATAAGGAAAGGAGAAGGGTACCCCAGAGAGAGACAGAGACAGGGAGAAAAGAAGAAGAAGAGAGGTTAGAGTAAGAGGGGAGGGGGAGACAGAAAGAGAGAGAAAGAGAGACAGAGAGAGACAGAGACAGAGAGAGACAGAGACAGAGAGACAGAGAGGAAGTAGAAAGAAGTAGAGGAAGAAGAGAAGGAAGCCATGTAGACGGTTTATCCTTTTATATGGCCCTGGGCAGGGCCATGCTCTTGTAACAGATAAGCAATGGCATCATCAGTAGGCTGACTGAAGAACTCTAACAACACATATCATACAGCAAGAAGAATCACAAAACAATCAGGAATTACATTAATGTTACATTCATAGTGATTTGGCTATTTGTATTTGGCAACCTTGAAGAAAATATCTTTCCTGTCTTGGTGCATCTAAAGTTCTGAATGTAAATCAATATCTATAATATCTCATCTCTATCAACTTAAAACATCTATCTAGACCTAAAAACATCTTAACCCCTAAACAGTTAAGCTTAATTATAAAACTAAACTATCTGGTCTTCAACTCCATCAGAGACTAGGGAAAGAATAAAATTAATTATCTGAGTAAACAGGAAATGCAGGTTAGCAGCTTCCAAAGTGAAAAAAAAAAAAAATGACAGAGACAGTTTGCTGCCTGAACAGTCACCCAAAACTCTCCATAACATTGAAGCATCATCTTCAGCCTTCTGGCCCAATATATCTGACAGACATATTTTTGAGGCAGGAATTATTGAGGACTTGCTTACCCTGTCTTGGCAGAGTTTGGCCTTTGACTCTTCCTGCATCCAAGCTTGCCCATTTTTAGGCAGAATTCTGTATGTGGCAGAATCGAGGACATTTTTCCCCAGTGGCTTGTTTGCCACATTTGAAGCAACCTCCATAAGGAGGTTCTTTGATGCTCATCATCTTCTTTGGACACTGATGTCCTGCATCCTTCATGTTCAGCACCAAGTGCTTCAATTGCTGTTCCTCATCAAAACAGGACAGCTCCCAGGACAGCTTTGAAAAAGGCTCCTCGTCCCAATTGGTCCAGCATTTCAGCCTGTCCCACACAGGACTTCTATTAAGTCTGGAATTTCTCAAGGTTTAGAAACTGGACCATAAATGCTATTCCTAACTTGTTTAACCATTCTCCCCAATTTTGTTTAGGCCCCTACAAAGGTATTATTTGCTCAAATCAGCCAGAAGAAACCTTAAGAGAATGATGCCACATGTCCCTTAGGGTGGGTAGGTAGATTTTGGTTGCTCTCTTGGACAGATATTTCTTTTCTTTTCTTACTTTCTTTCTTTCTTTATTTGTTTTTTGTTTTGTTTTGTTTTTTTATTTTTGTTTGTTTTTGTTGTTGTTGTTTTCTAGACAAGGTTTCTTTGCGTAAGAGCCCTGGCTGTCCTGGACTCACTCTGTAGACTAGGCTGGCCTTGAACTTACAGTGATTCACCTGCCTCTGCCTCCTGAGTGCTGGAATTAAAGACATTTTAATTGGGAGTTGGTTATAAGTAACTATTGGTCATATTCAGAGTGAAAACAAGGTTGGAATCAGGGATGTTTCTCTTTTCCTTTATCTGCCCATGAAATTTAACATGTACCTCTTTTTTGGTGGCCACAGAATCAAATATAAGTGATCATGAATATATCTGGGTTGTCCAAGATGTCCCACAGGACATCTGGTGTAATTGTTACCAGCATCCCATTGTTATCACAAATGTCTTGTTTAGGGTGACTCATCCAATTATGTGACTGTATTGCAGAGTGAAATGGCCTTTCAGATGAGTCAAGACATTGAGCTCTTGGCCTGCTAGCCAGACAGAGGCACCGTAGGACTCACAGCCCAGAACCTAGCTGTAGGTACATCAATGACAGTTGTAAATGTTCTGTGTCTAGAACTATCCAGGCAAAGGCTAGATAAGGAGATGAAGCAGAGAATATCTGGACAGCAGACAAGGGCCCAGGTCAATGACTTTAGGTTCATTCTTTGCCTGAAGTGCAATTGGTCTGAGAAACAAACCCAGAGAAGGTGGCAGCAGCTGGGGACCAATCTCTCTCCTAAAATTCCTGCTTTCATCACTGAACAAGGGAGGTAGGATGAAGGAGAGAGGTAAGGAGTGAACACGATGGATCTGGGTGCTGTATGCCTAGCCTGAGCCTCTTATTTGGACTCTAGAAACAGGAGTTGTTAGAGGCAGGTGATCAGGGCTCTGCTGGGAGGTAGGACAGGATCTCAGCCTTGATGGAGTATGCGTTGCCATGTCAGTAGCTTCAAACAATGAAGTAGGATGTTCCTGCCTGCCATACTTTCCATCCTTCATTGTCTGGGAGCTCTTGTCCATGTCATACTGACAAGAACTCGTGTTCCCTTGAATTACCAAAGTAGCACACAAAAAGGAGTGTGGTGAATCACCCGCCAACTCTCAAAGTTTCCTTGACACAGGTTATTTTGGTCTACATTTCATAGGCCACAGAAAGCCACTTGGATGCACCCAATTTCTCAAGGAAAAAAATGTCACACTCCTGTCACAGAGTACAGAAAACAGGAAGTAGTCTTGAAGCATCACCAAGTGAGTTTGGGGCAAGGACCATACAGAAGTCCACAGTCCACAGATGAGCCAGAACAATACCAGCTTCCTCCAGGGTGGTGCTCCCAACCTGTGAAGGCCCAGTGACTACTCAGTCTGTGGCCCAAGAAGGGATGAGACCTGGCCAGTGCTCCTTGTGTGGGCAAGTAATCAGTCACTACAGGATGTGAGGCAAGGACTTCCATGCTACCTTCTGGTCTGAATATATCAATAAAGCAGCTGCTGTTACTGTATATCAGGCACTGGCTATGTACCTCACAATTGTCCTTACAACAACTCTCCGTATATTCACTTACCACCAGTACATTTTTTTTTCCCACAGGAGAAAGCAACTACTACATTAGCTACAGTAACTTCCCTGGGTCAATAGTGGGCAAGTGCCCACATCAGGGACACAAACTAAGGCAGCTTGTTCATACATACACACAGCATTACTTTTGTGCCTGCCTGACTAGTTCAGCAATCAAGACATCCCCACCCAGTCTGAATGTGGCTAACAGCAGTGTGTGTGTGTGTGTGTGTGTGTGTGTGTGTGTGTGTGTGTGTGTG
>OU015757.1:71840574-71880715 GCA_907169655.1 Acomys percivali | reverse complement strand
TGTGTGTGTGTGTGTGTGTGTGTGTGTGTGTGTGTGTGTGTGTGTGTTCAATGTATAATCTTATTTTTACCAGTGATAAGGAAAGTGATAACAGACTTCCTTTCATGGGAGGGATACCTAAACATATTTGTTTAAGTAAAGAGTTAGTTGATATGGCAAAGCAAAATAAATGACATGGTGGTGAGTAGGCTCCAGGCAGAGCCAGCAGTAAGCCAAAGACAGCCATTCAGAGGATTCAGGAGGATGGATTTTCAGAGCAACAAACTGTACTAAGAGGTCAGAGGTCAGGAAAAGAAGACAACAAGAACCTCCTCTTCCCAGCTGTGACACATGCCAGCATCTCTCTGAACCCAGAGACACCACAAATTTAAAATGAAATGAATTTGAGAGCCAGTGAAGCAAAGGGTACAAGCCACAGTGGGGAGAAGGGGCCTCAGGGCAAGAGAGTGAGTCTTACCAACTTGGGCCAGCTCGATCCAGAATCTTCAGGCCATTAGCAACAAAGTAGAGGAACATGAACGCCACCTGGCAGAGACCTAGTGAGTCAGGACAGTGAGGGGAGGAAATGCTGCCTGACTCAGTGTGCGGGCCACTGGGAAGATGGCGCCCTCGCCCGACGTGTGCTCCACCAACCTAGCACGCCTGGGACAGTCAGGAAACAGCCTTGCTTCTATCCCTGCACAACTCGAGCTGGTAGGAAATCCCACAGAGAGAGGCAAGAGGGGCAGAGCCGTGTGCCTGCCATTTACTGAGGATTTGCTGTAGGGCACACACTTCAGAGTCCTTCAGACGTAATCCCAGTTCCCCCAGTCATGGGACTAACCTCAGTCCCATGTTACAGATGTGAATAGTCTTGAGACTTAGAAGGGCTGTGCCTAAGGTTAGAGAACTTCGGCACACAAAGACTTCCCAAGTAGAAATCACTCAGGGAAATAGAGACGAGATGAACGTTAGCATGGAGGTCAGAGCTAGAACGAAAGTACTAGGGGAGGCGATCTGTATCTACCCAGCACAGAGTAGAAGCCAGAACTGGTTGACACTGCATTATTTCCAGCATCAGCTCCTAGGGTACTGTGTCAGGAGCTCCTGCCCTGAGAGCAATAGTCTCCATTGGTCCCAACCTTTAACAGAATCGGCCCAGGAATCTTGTGCACTAGGTATGAATAGGACCCGGAACCCGGAACTCTGCGTTTCTTTGTGTATGTGTGTATGCATGTGCACACGTGTACAGAGGTCAGGGGATAGCACTGTGGTGTCATTCCTCAGGCACCAGATGATTCGATTTGTTTGTTTGTTTGTTTGTTTGTTTGTTTGTTTGTTTGTTTGAGACAGGGTCTCTTTGGCCTGAAGCTCACTGATTACACTGGCTGGCTTGAGAGGCCCTGGGGATCATCGGTCTGTCTCCAGCTCTCCAGTGCTTACTTACAAGCTTGCACCGTCACACTCAGCAGTTTTTTTAACACAGGAGTTCTAAGGACTGAACTCCTTTCAATGTGCTTGCAAATCATGCATTGTACCCACTGAGCTATCACCCTAGCCACGGGACCTTGCATTTCCACAAGATTACATGTTGTAGCCTGCTGGCCCACAGACTGCAGTGTGCATGGCAAGGCATAAAAATCCTCAAAGCCTTCAGAGATGGAGGGATTTGCTTTCCTGTTCAAAGCATCTGGCTCTGCCCTAAATCAATATACAGCCTATACAGCCCTGTGGGCAGCACCTTGTAGGACCAGCCAGGGGATGGAGGCTATACAGCCCTGTGGGCAGTGTCCTGCAGGACCAGCCAGGGGATGGAGGCTTTACAGCCCTGTGGGCAGTGTCCTGCAGGACCAGCCAGGGTCTGGAAGCTCATCCCAGCAGCTTCTGCATGAGGAGGAAGAGACAGAGGGAAGCAACCAGGTTCCAGTCCCTGTTCAGAGCCAGCCAGAGGGAAGCTTATGAGAAGCCATTAACATTTACACTACAGTGTCCTTCCCTGGGAAATCAAGAGCACAGTGAAAGGATTGTTACTAGGGATAATGAAAGAGCCCACCACACCTGCAGTGCAAAAGCACTCACTAGTCATAGGGGCTAAACTAGAACCCGGAGGCCTCCTGCCTCCAGCCCTCTGCTTATTTATATAGTTATTTCACTTCCTCTGGCTGCCTGGGTGCTAGGCTGGTACGCGGTGAGCATCAGATCCTTCTTTGGAATCATCATATTTAATGCTCACATCTATACAGAGGTACAGGTAAAGATTCTGGTTATCATACCAATAAAGTGAAGGATAACTCAGTGTTAAAAAGAATCATTGAGATGTGGGTAGAATGTCTGTGCACTACCTGGAGCTGTATACAGAGTTGTACATCTGCAACTGTATTTCATTGGTTCCCAAAAGCAAACCTCTCCCTGGCTGGATTGCACAGCTGATAAAGAAATGGCCTGGACTCGACCATTCTTAGTTTTTAATGCTGGGTTTTCAACCATCTCCCTCAAGAGATTTCAGAGTCCATTACTACAGAGAACACACAACAATAAAAGGACCCTGAGCTAAGGATGCTCTCAAGTAAATCTGTTTTAACCCAGTCTCCTCAGCATGCGCTTGGGAAGTAGGAGTTTGTGTGCTTAATGGTGTTTGCTTAGTCTGTTGTAGAGTGGGAGACTTCCTTGCAAAAACTTCAAGTGGGGACTCATGATGGATCTCAGCCTCAGACTGTTCTGGAAGATGGGGTCCAGCAGTACACTTAAGTTGTCAGAACTCCCTCTGAGAGCCAAAAATGGGAAAGTAAAATGGTCCAGAGAGAGCCTAACTCTCACAAAGACAGCTTATGGGGACTCACTGAGTAGAAACCATTTGCTTCCTGTGGCAATGATGTGTGTAGAGCCAGGTGCTCAGGCTTCCTGGGGCATTGTGAAGTACCGCATCAGGATTCCTGAGATGACTCATTGTTTCAGCCAAGCCCATACATTAGCTAGGCAGAGTCCTTCAGGGTCCCAAGTGCAGTAATGGTCACTCCAGAGCAGGAACAGGTCTAGGCGACCATCTCCAGCTCAGAGCCTGACTTCAGAAAAGGGAGCTCCCAATGAAAGCCTGCAGAGCCCCACTTAGGACATGGCTTCTGTAGTGGGAAGCGAGGTGCAAAGGCTTCACTGCTGACAGGTCCTTCTCTCAAAGTATCCATTCACGAGGAATCCACCTCCTCCATGTTTGCCAGTTAGTAAGAGTATGCAGAGGATGGAGGAGGAGGGGGCAGCTTTGTAGGAAAATCAAAGCACATTCCGCTCCCCACCCCCAACCCGAGTCCCTGGAGCTAGGTAAGACCTTAGTGTCCATAGATGGATCAGTCCTTCTACAGGTGAGGAAACCGACCCAGAAAGGGGGCTTGACTTTCTCAGATCCAGTATGTGGCAAGGATGAGCCTGCCTGGATGACAATAATCCCAAATCCTAATCCAAACCCCCTGCAGCAATAGCTGATACCTCCACACCGACTGGAAGGTGCACATCTTCTAATCATAGCACACAGCCAATGGCAATGAGTTCGCCTGACACAGCTGCACTGGGAGTGAGCTAGGCCTGGGTGTGAAATGCATACCTGTTGGCCTCTCGCTTAGCTTGCTGCTCTGCATGTTGTCTTGGTTTACTGACCTAGAAAATCGGAACATAAACAGTCTATATGCCCGCCATGCAAGTGGTGTGTAAAGACCATGGAAATGGGCAATGGTACTCACGGGGCCTTCTGGGACTAATTTAGCACTTTCCAGATGCTGACTTACTTACATTATCTCAATTAACCTTGAAGGCTTGGGTGCGTGTGTGGCTTGTACAGATACCCAGCAGGTCTGTGATCTGAACGAGGTTTACCTAGCTCTAAATCCATAGGTGACATGATTTCCACTCTACTCTCTTCTCTCTGTCCTCACTCCGCGAGTACCAAATCTGTGAAGAGACCCTATCTCGAGGGACTACGATAAAGAGGGAAAAAGCAGGATACCCGATGTCCGCCTCTAGCTCCACATGTGTGAGGAGCACACACACACACACACACACACACACACACACACAAATTATTTTTTAAAAGGACTTAGCTGGAGGTCCCCTCTGGACATTGACTGATGTAACGAACAGAATATGGAGTGCTGAGAAACCACATTCTGTTGATCAAACAATCGTGGGCATCCTAGAAGACAAGCAGGCCATGGCATCTATGTCACGAATGGCTCCCAGAGAGCTACGCACTATTAGTTATATCTGTTGTAATAAAATTCTATGGCCAAAAGCAACTCTGGCAAAGCAAATTTTAACCCACAGTTCTAGAAGAACGGAGTCTGCCATGGCAGCTAATGCATGGTTGGTGTTCGTAGCAGGAGGCTTGCTGATCACAGTTTCATCCATATAGGAAGCAGAGTGATAAAAAAGAAAATACGCTAAGGCTACAAGCCTTCAAAGTCCTCCCCAGTGATGGCCTTCCTCCAGCAGAGCTGTACCTACTGCAGATTCCATAATTTCCCAAACAGTACCACTGACTACACACCCACTGTACACATACACATACTTACATGTACACAGACACACACAGACACACACACATGCACACACACGAGCATGTGCATGTCCACACTCCCTCACTTAAGCCAGTCTATGTCTTAACCCAACACATGCTTACACACCACGTGGGGACTAGGAACAAGATTTAGATGGAGAAGAGTCCCTGCTGCGTAAGCATGTGCGCCTGAGTTCAGATCCTTAGGACCCATGATCAAAGCTGAGTGTGGTCACCAAAGCCTGTAATCCCACTGCAGGGGAAGGCAGAAATAAGAAGACTACTTGGGCTTACTAGCCATCAGCCCAGCCTAACTGGTGAGTACCAAATCCGTGAAGAGACCCTATCTCGAGGGAATATGATAAAGAGGGAAAAAGCAGGATACCCGATGTCTGCGTCTAGCTCCACATGTGTGAGCAAATGCATGCACGTGCATACACACACACACACACACACACACACACACACACACACACTAATTATTTTTTAAAAGGGCTTAGCTGGACATTGACTGATGTAACATACAGACTATGGAGTGCTGAGAAACCGCATTCTGCTGGTCAAACAAGACTTATCGTGGGCATCCTAGAAGACAAGCAGGCCATGGCATCTGTGATACAGACCTTGGCCCTACTGTGTGACATAGCTCTGACTCCTTTTCTCTGGGCTCAGCTGTAATCTGAGTGTCAGTAGCTGCCTTATCTGCCCTGCAGAGCTGGCTGTGCAGCTTGAGAGAGCTCCTTATGCAGAAGTGGCAGACATGGCAGCTGAGCTGTCCTCCCCACTAGCATTCCAATCACAGTGACAAGTAGAAAGGTCCCAAGAGAACTCAAAATCAATTCTACTATGGTGGAAAATGTTGCATTTACAGAGGCAGGGTACAAGAAATAGCCAGGGATATAGAACAACCTATCGTATCCAGTGGGAATCTAAAAGTAACTGACTCCCCAGGAGACTGTGGCTGAAATTCATAGCCTGCCCAAATTCTTCTTACAGAAATATTTAAAGGCAAGATAAACATGCTCCCTAACAATATTTAAATGGTGCTACCCCAAAATGATGCAAGGCCCCTGGGTGTAGCCTTGCAGCAGGGGAAATGGGGAGGGACTCCATGAAATGAATTCAGAAAAACTTTGAAATGATTACTCCATGAACAACGCATTCAAAAGCTCAGAATTCTATTTGTACAGCCAGGAAGGTGAGAGACGTCAGTAAAAGACAGACACTATAAAGTACCCTCATCTATGAGTCTGGTTTCAAGCTGATCAAGTCCTTCCAGACATTTTCTCTACATATAGACAGCCCTACCCAGATACAGTGATGGGAGGGTTAGCTCATGCTAACACCAACCTTCTAGTGTACTCACAAGGGTTGGCCAGGCCACCATATTTAAAGCATCAAGCTTCAGAGATTGCTGGTAGCCCCTCTCTCAGGGTGTTCCCCCAATAGCCACATGGCAGTGTCCTTACAGAAGCCACAGGGGTTCCTGGTCATTGCATACAAGTCCCCCTCTCTTCCACTCCTGTCTGTCCCTCTGTTTTCAAGTGGAGTTAAGGAAGCTGTAATTAAAGTCCCTACTTTGGGAATGCTATGCATAGCCACCAATTCAATCCACCATCAGAAGTGACTCAAGTATAAAGACGTGGTTGCCAATCCTGGGTGAGGTCTGGGAGTTGCTGAGTGGTTCTGCCATTCCCATGACTCTGTTATCCCTGGATGACTCACCTGGTGAGGTAAAAACTGTCTCCAACTGTAAGAGTCAGATGAAGCAGCCTGTCTCCTAGAATATTTGATGGCCTTGGGAGTCTGATGTTGTTTTTGACTCATGACATCCAGAGAGAAACTTGGAAAGATTTTCTCATACTTCTAAAAGTCAGTGGGGCTTCATGACTAAACACAAGCTGTGGGGCTATTTTTGATTCATTCAAAAAGATATATGCTAAGCCTCTGTTACTTTGGGGAAAGTAGAGATTTGATTGCAAAAAGCAAAGCCAAGAACTCAAGCTCCATGGCCAATGATTTGACCTCTCCAGAGTTCAGCCTGTCACTAAAATTGGGATATTACCCTTCACTTGTATTACAGTAGATCTCACAGGAACAACATGTAAATATTATATACTATCTCCTCCAAAAACAGAGCATGCTGGAGCTGAGAAACCAGCATTCTGAACTAATCTGTCACCAATGGCTTTGCTGCTGCCTCTCACAAGAGGGCATTGGAAGGAAACTGTCCTTCATCAGCAGGTTAGTATCGTGGCCAGCTCGCTCCCCAGTTGGAGCTCAAGACTTCTGTGAAGTTGTCTGTACATTTGGGCATCATCAGCTCTATATTAAAAACATTTGTGCTTGGGACTATTTAACTGAGTAGTATGTCCAGCGAGGCCTTAGCTCCAAGATGCTCCCAGCCCACTGTCTTCTCTGTCTTCTGAGCATGCCTTCAGTTCCACATAAAAGTTTATCCAATTTCTTGTGCATAAAGGGTTTGAGAAAGCTGCAGTGCAGACATGAGTGACATTCTCACAGCCCCTGGAACAGCCCTTCCCTTCCAAGCGTGTCTCTTCCTCTCTGTGGCTCTCAGGAGCCTGCTGACTCTGCATGCTGGTATGCTTGTGCACACATCACTGGTATGCTTGTGCACACATCACTGGTATGCCTGTGCACACATCACTGGTATGCTTGTGCACACATCACTGGTATGCCTGTGCACACATCAGCTAACGTCCCCACACCATTGTCGTTCTGATTATAGACATATTTACATTACTTTACTTCTCACTTGACAAATGAGATCTTTAGCACTCAACCATCAACATGCCCCGGATGCTGACTTTAAAATCATCTTTCCACTTTTCTTCCGCTTTCCCAACTGCATATCATTTCAAGTCAGCAGAACATCCCATTTAGACACAGTTAGGATCCGTGTTGCATATAGATATTTTTAATTGTTCTGATCTTTGTTTTTCATAATATGTGATATTGAGTTACCCAATGATATTTTCATACAATTACATAGTGTGCTTTAAGGATCCATCCACCACACTCTCTACCTTGCCTTTGTTACCTCATCTGGATATATTGTTGACGTTTACAGCTTCAGACACATACTTTCGTGTCATTGTATACATTTATAATTTTATGTATCTATATAAAATCTAGGAAGCACAAATGAGAAAAAAAATGAGCTATTTGGTTTTCTGAGACTAATATAGTTCATTTAATACAATTCTTTTAAGTGGCATCCACTCCCTTGCAAGTGACATAAATTTGTTTTTATAAGTGTGTATGAGTACATGAGTGTGTGTGTGTGTGTGTGTGTGTGTGTGTGTGTGTGTGTGTGTGTGTACTTATACAGCCACATTTTTATGGAGGCCAGAAGCCAAAACCTGTGTTCTTGTTCCTTGGGAACCATCTAATCTACCTGGCTTGTTTGCTCATTACTTGTTTTTCACAAGTTCTCTCTAGCTGTCCGGGAGCCTACTGATTAGGTTAGACTGGTTGGTGAGTGAGCTCAGGAAGCCCCCTATCCCCATGCTAGGATTCCAAGCATGTGCCATCATGTTTATCCTTGGCATATGGATTCTGAAGATCAGGTTCAGAACTTATGTTTATGCAGAGAGCAATCTACTACTGAGGCATCTCTTAAACCCATCCCTTCTTCTTTATGGCTGGAAAACATTTCAATAATGTACAATAACAGAGACATTAATTACCATACTTGACTTTAAGTTATACTACAAAGCCATAGTAACAAACACAGCATGATACTGGCACAGAATATAGGCATGTAGATTGTGCTGGTTGGTCAACTTGTGTGAAGAGAATGTAATCTGCCTTATTATGGGCCCAAGGTGAAAACAGTCTTGGGATGCCACCCCACTGAGACTTTGTCTCTACAAATTGATAAACATCTGAGACAGGAGGAAGTATCAGCCCGAGATAAAAGACAGGGGCCAGTGACTCTGGCTGGGCGCTATTGTTTCAGTGGGTGGAGGGAACCAGAGAGAGTTCAGAAATTTCTGCCAGATGGCTCAAGGAGTTTAAGGATTTGCAGTGGAGGTCTGGGGGGTGTGGGGGGGGGGAGGACGCAAGGGGGGCGGAGATACCTCCAAGTTTGGTCCAAGGATGGTGTGGCTTCTTCTGTCAGATAGATGATCTGCTAGACTCCTGAGAATTACACCAGGGGAATTGCCTCACAGAACTGATACCCAGAAGGTTTCATTCTTTTCTCCTTAATCTCCTTTCTCTCCTATTTAGGGTAGTTGGGTTGTGAGGAAGGTACATGCCTTTAATAAATCCCTAATAAAATAGAATCGTTAAGGAATCAGAGCCAACACACTTGAATAATTATTATCCTGATCAGCACATCTGTGAGGAATTATTTTGATTGTTGACTGCTGTAGGAAAACCCAGCCCTCTGTGTGCAGCACCATTCCCTAGGTCCTGAACCTTGTAAGAATGAAGAAAGCTAGCAAGCAAGCAGGCAAGCATGGGGGCACTGATTGCTCTCTGCTCTTGGCTATGGGTACCATGTCACTAGCTGCTTTGAGTCTGTGGGGCCAACTCCAGAGAAGCAGCGCAGGATCTGTGCATGACAGAACAATCATTACTGTGGTTCTTAGACCCAAAGTCCCACACTTTGCAACTCAGTTCAAAGTACAGACAGGACAGAAAGAAAGGTAGCAAACAAAGTGAGGACATTAAGCCTGCATGGTCATTATACACCAGTCATCCTGGCCCTTTTTTTTTTTTTTAACTCATTCTTTTTTTATTATTATTATTAATTTATTCTTGTTACATCTCAATGGTTATCCCATCCCTTGTATCCTCCCATTCTTCCCTCCCTCCCATTTTTCCCTTATTCCCCTCCGCTATGACTGTTCCTGAGGGGGATTTCCTCCCCCTGTATATGCTCATAGGGTATCAAGTCTCTTCTTGGTAATCCTTCCTCTGAGTGCCACCAGATCTCCCCCCCTCCAGGGGACATGGTCAAATATGCTCCAGCACACAACAAGAAAATTTGTTCAACCATGTTCATAGCAGCCTTATTCATAACAGCCAGAACATGGAAACAGCCTAAGTGTCCCTCAGTAGAAGAATGGATAAAGAAACTGTCGTACATTTACACTATGGAATACTACTCAGCTATTAAAAACAAGGAATTCCCGAAATTTGTGGACAAATGGATTGAGCTAGAAATGATCATAATGAGTGAGTTAACCCAGAAGCAGAAAGACTCAAATGGTATATACTCACTTATATCTGCATACATCCTGGCTCTTAAGAAGTGGATGTAGAGAGATCATTGAGTTTAAGAGATGAAGACCTACCTATGCAATACTGTGAAACACAATCTCGGAAAACATAATAACGAGGTGGGGGAGCACTGGAATTTCATGACCACAGTACCATTTCCTGCTCTTCACCCCACTACCCCCCTTGCCTCTCAGCGAGATGGTCCTGCGCCTTACTTCCTTCCCCACTCATTCTGCCAACTTGTCTGTTGTGTACTTGAGATATACTAGATGTTCTGTATCTGAAACTCAAATTTTATTCCCATATATGGTAAACTCATCTGGATATATTGTTGACGTTTACAGCTCCAGATAACGAAAGTGCTATTTAAGTGTCATTATTGACTTTCTTATCATACTTCCATCCTCTCTTGAATATAAATGCTACGAGAGCAGGGAGCCCTGTCCATCTTATCTTTATAACTATTGTAAGTCCAGGCCCCTGGAAAAGGTCATGATGGGACTTGACAGAGAGACACCGCTAAAAGGTCATCAACCCTTTGCAAAGTGAGAGAGGCTGTGGCTATCTTGCCCAACTTGGTGTTTGTTCGTTTTGTTTTTTCTTTCTGCTCTTTCTCAGGTGCTGGGTTGTGGAAGTCTTTGCAACCTTCACTCCCATCCCTGTACGGTTCTGAACACTCCCTGTTTGCAGATTGACGCTTAGACTTCTCTCTCAGTGCATGGGAAGTAGTACAGGGCTGAGAAATTCAGGATGTTTTTCCTCTCAAATGTGCACAATCAGTCCTTCTCATTCCAGTTCTGCCACAGGCTGGCTCTGTGGACCACAAGAAATGGGCTTGTCTGATGCTGACGGCATTTCATTTATCATTGTGGGGTTGGATGAGGAGAGGCCATTAGGCTGGGTGTGATGTTTTATTAGTGTGTTTTTCTGAGGTCTGTGACTCTGCATAACATAATGCATAAAAATGACCTAAATTTCACCTGGTGAGACATTTTCAGGCTGTTCTGGTCCAGCTGCTGAAACCTGGGAATGATTTTGGCAAATAGCAACATTGTAAGCCTGTGATGGTTACTTCCAGCGTGCCTTAAATTTAGCCTCATCTGAATTTTTTAATAGAAATTAGTAATAACTCTGATTTCTCATAAAGTAAACACAGCTCACTCCTTCATGCTTCTTTGATAAAAAAAAAAAATGAAATTAAACCGATAATCCAGACTTAAGGAATTTGTAATCCAAAATGCCTCCCCAGTGTCTGAAATTGGTGGCTTAGCCAGCGTTAAAAGTTAGCACTTATAAGTATGGTTGGAATTGTCCATAGCCCCTTTTGATTTAGAGTGTCTATTGCTGTCAGATGTACAGCATTTAAAGAGAAATGGCTCTCTCTTTGCTTTGGAATTGAGTTTTAAATTGAAGGGGTTATCTAACCAGGGCCATCATGAAAACCTGGATTTCTGAGGGGCTGATGGCAGCAAAAGAAAGTCCCTCTTTTTTGCCTCTATGCATTGACAAGATGATGTCTTGGTTAACCATATAGCAGTTACCTTCTTTATCCTCAGGCTCAAATAATTGGTTTCTAGAAACGATAAAAGGTAAAAGAACAATAAAGCACAAAGGCTCTTTAAGCGCTGGTGTAAACTGTGTCCCAAGATACCTCACCATGTCACACAGGGAAATCTGCAGTTTACAGATAAATCACAGCTTGAGCATATGCATACCATTTCACAAATTCTACCAATTAGTTTCAGAGTGTGGCATGACTCCTTCTTACCATAGAGATCAGTGTCTGGGGCTGGAGAGATGGCTTACTTGTTAAACTCTTACCTTGCAAACACAAAGGCCTGCATTTGATCCCAAGCTCACATACAAAGCTGAACGTGAAGTCACCTTCTGCCTTTGCCTCTTACAGTCTTTCTGGTTTCTCTTCTGAGATGATCTCTGGTCCTTGGAAAAGGTGTGTGTAGTATACATATTCCATTTAGGGGTTAACATTCGTTAGTCTCTTACTCTCTCCACCTTGGCCAGTTGTGAGCCTCTGTGTTGATCACCATCTATGGCTAACAGAAGCTTCTTAGATGAGGGCTGATCTGTGATCATAACAATAACTCATTGGGAGTCAGTTTAATTCTATGTTCATTTAGAAGAATAGTAAGAGGCAGTTCTTCCCTGGGCATGTGGCCTGTCTAGACAAAAGGTTTGGACCCAATAATGATGCTAGGTAATGGCAATTGCAACATCACGCACAACCTGTGCAAGGTTGTGCAGACCAAATCCCAGCATGGGGATGAGCCCTTGGCACACAATCCACTTCTAGCCATAGAGCAGCTGTTAGCTCCTGGGCGTTTTCTCTAAGTGGGTAGCTCTCACTAAATAAACCAGGTTCCAGTGCAAGACCACACATCCAGGAGTGTTGGAAGGTACAAAATGGTCCTTTAGGGGGAGAGAGAGAGAGAGAGAGAGAGAGAGAGAGAGAGAGAGAGAGAGAGAACTCACTAGAAAAAGGAAGTAGAGCAGACAGTTGTGAATGGAGGTGGGGCTGGAATGGGAGGATCAAGTTGGAGAGGAAGAAAAAAGAAGAGGATGAGGGAGGAAATTTGAGGAGAGGGAACTAAAATTAAGAGCCGTTTTAGTATAGTACGGAAGCCTAATGCAGCAAAACCTTTCTAAAAATATATACATATATGAAGGTGATCTAAATGGATTTGCCAAACAATGGGGGAGACATTTCTTGTCACCAGATGATGCTTCCAGGACTGGGATTAGGTCTATATCTGATTGAGCTGTTGACCAAAGTGGTCCAGTTGGAATCCTCAATCAACCCAGGTTGTTGCAAGGCTGTAGGCTGCTCTCCACAAACTGATGGCAAGGTCCCATTGCTGCCGACAACTCCCGCACAACTCTTTGAACATAGACAAATTTGAGCTGGTGCCTCCATAGAGCTTTCACACCGACATTATCGTCTCTGGTACAGGAAGGTGCTCTGCATTCTACCAAAAGAGAAATGTAAACACCATCCCAGCCACAAACCCTTTATCTACAATGGTGTCCTGCCTGCAAGAGATGCTAGGGCAACGGTGGCACAGCGCATATGGGAGTAACCAGCCAATATTTAATTTGACCTAAGACCCACTCCAGGAGTTGGAATCCATACATAATAAGGCTTGGCTGACTAAGAACCTGAGAGTTGATGGCCCAGGAACCTAGGGTAAAATCAAACATTATTGTTCTTTAAAAAAAAGTAGCAATAAAATGCTTCTGATGACATTTAGCTATACTCATATATCAGTGCCTTACTCAACCATCACCAGAGAAACTTCTTCTTACAGCAAATGGGAACAAATACACAGACCCACAGACAGGTGTTATGCAGATAATGAGAGGCCTTGGAACACTCATCCCTAAAAGAGATGTCTCCATGGAATCTCTCCCCTCAGGACCGAGGGAACTGTTGAGGGTTGATCTGGTGATTTAGTTGCAGCCCGGAAGTGGGCGTTGTTGTGTTCAGTGATCAATATTTGCTCCCCAAATATCTCTGATTGGGTAGTAAAGAAGCTGGACAGTCAACTGGGCAGAGGAGATAGAAAGTGCCCTGACCCGCTGTGGTTCGACTAACGCTTGGGAGGAAATTTTTCCTGTATAGAGACAGAACACTAGACACGAAGAAGGGGGCAAGTCTGCATTCTGATTAAACCTCGCTTATTGAGAATTTGTACAGAGTTTATATAGGCACAGATGTATGGGTATTTGTGTAAGCAAGGGTTGCTATGAATACCTAACTCTGGAATGCTCCAGCAGGTAGGTATCTACCTTTACAGCTGCTAATTGCAGGAGAGAATTCCAGGAAAGTTGTGAAGGATCTGGTTAGTCAGGAAAAAGCTCGCGGAACTGCTGCTCATAGGCAGCTGGCCTTTAATCTGATCTTATCAGTAGTCTCACCGGAAAAGGAGTAGCTCGGGGGTCTGGAATGACCAGCCCCCACAACAAACCACAACAGGTGTCTAACTGCTGACCTACAACAAGGTCAGCTAGTTTCTGGTGAATGGCAGACTTCTGGAGAAATAGGAACGTAGGTTCTGACAAGATGGCTGAACATTGGCCATATAGCCCGTCCCCAACAAGAAAGGTTGAACGTCCGAACCGGTGGGGTGTCTTAGGAAGGGACCATGAGGCAGAGGAGAGACGGAAAAAGAGGATGAGAAAGGACATGACCATAAGGCTCTGCCCTGGCATGCTGAGCAAGACGGACACATGAAGCTGAGAAGACGTAGCCAGCCAAGCGGCACACATAGAACAGAATAAATGGGTAAAATAAGTTGTGCGCTAATCAGGGAAGGAGCCAAAGCTATGGCCTAAGCATTTATTCGTAAATAATAGAGTCTCAGAGTCATTATTTCAGGAACTGGGATGAGGGTGCAATAGAGACATTGTTACAAGAAACCCTGCTGAAGAGGAAGCAGGAAAAGTGAGAGCCATAAGAATGGAGGACACCAGAAAACAGGGTCCTCTAAATCAATGCGAGCAAAGCACATTTGAACTCACAGAGACTGAAGCAGCAAGCACAGGCCCTACACAGGTCTTCTGCATATATATATATTATGTCTTCAAATTTAGTGTTTTTATGCCAATGAGTAGTGTACCAATGAGCAGGTCTCTGATTCTTGTACCTTCTCTTGGGTTCTTTTCCTTTGGTTTGTTTGTTTTGCCCAAGTCTGATGTTTTAGTTTTTGTTTTATCTTATTATATTTTATTATTATTGCTTTGTGCTGGCTAATTTTATGTCTACCTGAAACAAGTTAGCTGAAACGAGGGAGCCTCAATTGAGATAACGGCTCCCTAAGATCCAGCTGTAAGGCACTTACTTAGTGATCGATGAGGGAGGGCCCAGCCCATTAATGGGTGGCGCCATCCCAGGTCTGGTGATCCTGGCTTCTATAAGAAAGCAGGTTGAGCAAGTTCACAATGAGTAAGCCAGTAAGCAGCATCCCTCTATGGCTTCTGCCTTAGCTCCTGACTCCAGGTACTTGTCCTCTTTGAGTTACTAGTCTGACTTCCCCCAGTGATGGAAGCTGGAAATGAGACTTGAAATAAACCAAAATTTCCTTCCTAAGTTACCTTGGTCATGGTGTTTCATCACAGCAATAGTAATCCTAAGTAAGACATCCTTAGAAGCCTGTTTTTTAGAGACAAAAAAAACAGTAGGTTCGCACGGGAGGGGAGCTGAGGAGGAACTGGAGAAACTATGATCAGGATAAAAATTCTATTTTCAATAAAAGGGAAAAAATACAAGCAACAAGGAAAAAACATTATTCAAAGGTGCCCACAACTCTCAATGGATAGCTACTTTTGTATGTTAGGTGTTAGTAGAAGTATACAAATATACTAATTAATAGGGGGAGAGAGAGAGAGAGAGAGAGAGAGAGAGAGAGAGAGAGAGAGAGAGACAGTCGAGTCCACAAGCAGGCATAAGAAGAGTTGGGGATAGGTGAATATGATCAAAACACAGTATATGAAATTCTCCAAGAATGTATAAAAATTATTTTTAAAAGAGTATTTTCATTTGGGTATAGAGAACATACTAGAAACATTATAAATGTGTTTTCATTACAAGCTGCTTCACTGGCCTTTACAATGATTGAGTTGAATTTAAGCACACACTAGGGATCTAAAATCAGAAGAAAAAAGCAAGGCGTGACAGCATGTACGTGTAGTCCTAGCAGCTTATATGGCAAAGCTCCAAGCCAATGAGAGACCCTTTCTCCAAAACAAAGACAAGTGCAGGTCACCTGAGGAATGACACTCAGCTGTCTTCTGAATTTCACACACATATGCCCACACTTGCAAACATGTATCTATATACCGATGCACCCTACACATGCACACACCTACAGTTTTTGCACACAGAAGTGTACCCTGCACATACACACATATGCACATGTACACACACACACAGAAAGAGAACAAATTTAGTTAGGAGAAATGAAGCTGTGCACACAAATACGTTAATTAGTAACAATGTGAGGAAGAAGAAATTATAAACAAATTCTAAGTAAAATGTTCTGTAAATTGTTACGTAAGCCACAACAGGCTATGATGAGGAACAATACACACAGCGACATTAGAGTCTGTGGCTCCTGTGGACAATAAATTACAAGGCTCTTCATGTGGCTTTACAACCCCCACTGAGAAGCCCCGGCAAACAACAGAGTCCAGCTCTCATTAGCCCTCAACCAGCATGGAGCATGAGCTGCACAGCTGTATCAAGGCCAATGCCTATTGTCAGCAAAGAATGAAGACAGTTCTAGCGATGTGGAAAGGGCCACGGGACACTAGCCAGCCTGTGCTTCTCAGACTGGGCCGTGACCCACAGCAGCGTCGCTGAACTGTTCCGAGCTGCTCAGTTCCAGGAAACATCATACCACTTGCTCTCACCTGGCACTCTCCTCCAAACCTGGGCCTCTCCTCTGGAGTGTGCCCCCACTTTACTGTCAGGGAATTCTCACAGAGTTCAGGGGTGAAGTGGCTGTAACTAAGGGGGTTGAGGTAAGGCCACATGTCATGAATGTCTTGGCTGGCACGGGCTTCTTTGCCAAGGCCTGCCCGGTGCCCGTTTACCATCCACCGTGCTCTGGATCCGCCCAGGCCTCTCAGGTCCTTGTTTACTTCCGGCTCTAGATCGAATGGGCTGTTAGCATGATTTGCCTTTGAGGTGCATTCATTTTTCTCAAATGCAATCAGGAGGAAAGTGGAAGTTCAGAGTCACTGAAACGGGATGCATCAACACTATCACTTTCCTACTATAGGACTAGGAGTGTAGGGGATGTGGTCAGAGAATCCTCAGCCTCTGGACCACAGAATCTCACAGCAGCTACTGAGAAGATGTGATGAGAGCCAACGTAGAACATTAAGTCCTTTGTCAGGCTTCTGGGGCCCAGAAGGCTGTGCCTGTATGTCTCCTGACCCCACTGTGTCCTCCTGGGTCAGAGGCCACCTTCAACTTTATACTCTTCCCTTTCTTCTTCAGCCTAGGTCCCTGGGGTGGCTTATTTGGAGACCTTCAGCCATACTGCACTCACAGTGAAATGTTCTGCTAATGGAATTTTCATCTAGAAAAACTAGAACGAAGGGAAATAACAAATGCTAGCATTAACAGAAGAAAACAACAATAATTTCATCTGCATGTTATGGTTGAGTCCCAGATTCAATGACCTCTGAGTGAGATGGAACATATAATAAGCATGATTCTGAAAATTGAATAACTGGCATTATTCATAGTTCCAGTTGTAATGGATGGAAAACTGTAAATAAGATAGGAGGAATATTTGCTAGAGAACTTTTCTGATGCCGCCTTTAAAAATAAGATATTTTGAGCCTCAAATTACCAACTGTGGAATACAGAACATAGCTTCCAAATGTGAACTGTCACATTCTAAGTCGGAATCTGAAAATATCGACACTTCTAACTTTACAGGATTAATCTCTGTCTTTCATCCAATAACAACAAAATTGAATCTGCAAAGTTGTGTTCACTGCATGATTTTCAACTATGTAATTATTGTTTAAAGATACAAGTCTTCAATTTCTTCTCTTTCCTTTTGAAACTCAAATCCATTTCAAATCTTCTGTTAATAAACAAGTTAGCTCTAATAGAATGGTTTCTTAGTGTTGGTAATTAAGTGTTATATTTACACAAAAGGAAATAATGAAATACAATCTCATCCAGAAAGAACATTCTAAAACATTCCATCAAGTACAGACACATGACCCTGAACTATCAGAATGTCTTTTTATAAAGCCAACACAAAACTCCTGGAGCTATTTTACAAGGCATGAATAAGAAAGTCTGATTTCTTGGAATGATCTATGCTTTCCAGATGAGAGCTGAAGAATTGTAAACATGCATTTAAGTGTGTAGCACCGCAAGGTCATTACATGAGCTTTAGTCCTTGCCAGTGTGACTGGGGTTTTCCTCCTGGACATTAAGTCCATGCAGGGCAAAGATGCTCCTTTCCATAGGATAGAACTGTGAGTGTGACTGTTTTCTGTAAGACATAACACTGTCTTTGCAGTAAGAGGCACCTGACTTTTAGCACACATGCATGGGGTATCTCCTAATCATGGGACAGGCACTCTGTCTGAAGCTCCACTAAATACGAAGTTGAGTAGGATGGAGCCTACCCTCAAGAGTATTTGTTCTGGTCACAGAAATAAGATAATTAGATTTTTTAATGAGAGAGAGAGAGAGAGAGAGAGAGAGAGAGAGAGAGAGACCAGGTGAGAGATATTGTGGAGGCGAAAGAAAGGAGGAGTTGGAGTCTTGGAGAAAGGGAACATAAGGCATGGTTAGGAAAGAGGAAGTTACATAAACACGCAATTCTTTTTTTTTTCCCTAAGAAATTTGTTTATTTATTTACGTATTTATTATGTATGTACAGTATTCTGCCTGCTTGTACCCCTGCAGGCCAGAAGAGGGCATCAGATCACATTGTAGGTGGTTGTGAGCCACCATGTGATTGCTGGGAATTGAACTCAGGACCTTTGGAGGAACTAACGGTGCTCTTAGCCCCTGAGCCATCTCTCCAGCCCCACACACGCAATTCTTATAATGTGTGTCATGCACTCAGGTTTTGCTTGCAGCAATTTTATATATGTGTAATAATATAAATGTGTTTATAAAAAATTAAAAACATATTTTTAAAAAGACATGTAAGGTGAACAACTGATTCCAGTTTGCATAGCACTTTCTTGTTTTCCCACTGAAATCTCCATACCTCCATTCCCTCTTGATCCTGGACACTGGCTGGTCATCCCACACACATCTCTTACAATAATCTTATGAGACCTGTCCTGCTGTCATCTGCATCATATAGATTAAAAGTTGGATGGTCACTGATGCATGGACAGATGAGCTCTGAAACAATTCTTGCTCCTGTTCCAAGAGGTGAATCCTTAAGCTAAAACTGTTTTCATCGAGCATCCCAAGAGATGAGACACCTACCCTAGAAACTCGGTATGGAACCGTGACGCAATCAAATGTTGATCTTGGAGAGTCACTAAGTCGCAAGGCATGAAAGTGTTCCTGCCTGATTTGCTGTCAATGGCACCAAAGCAGTTAGCTGAATGTCATTACCAACCATTCCCCTAGCTTTGAAATTCTAGAGTCTGGTCTTCTGAAGGCTACTTTCCCAAACCATAAACAAACTGAAGAAAGCACTGTGATGATTAAAGAAAGAACCCTGTCCCCAAGTGAGTGAAGATCTTTTGTTTTTAGTTATTAGAGCCTTTTCTGTATTTCTGTGTCAGTACTTGACAATAGCAAAAGGATTTGCTTAAACACATTTCCCTTTATACTCATCATGTTTCAAACTTAGTTTCTTTATATTGATTATGTGTATAGGGGACATTGGTCCTAAATTTCCCCGGGAGAGATGGGAGCAGGTAGAGTGTCCTGGATGGGATTTGGGGTATTGATTTTGTTGGTGGTGGGTTTTGTTTGTTTTTAAGGATTTTTTTTTTTTTAAGTAGAGTTGTTGACACAAACTAGAGTTATCTAGGGAAAAAAATTAAGACAATGTCTCCATCAGACTGGCCTGTAGAAAAGTCTCTAGGGCCTCTCTTGATTAGTGATTGATGTGAAAATGTTCAGCTCACTAGGGGTGATACTACTCCTGGACAGGTGGTCCTGGGTGCTATCAGAAAGCAAGTTGAGCAAGCCTTTAGCCAAAACTCCTCCATGGCTTCTGCCCCAGTTCCTGCCTCCAGGTTCCTTCCCTGGGCTCCTACCATGACTTCCCTCAGTGGCTGACTATAGCATGGAAATGTAAGGCAAATAAGTGCTTCCATCTCCACGTTGCTTTCAGTTATGTTATTTATCACAGCAATAGAAAGCAAGCTAAGACATGGAGGGAAAATGATTGCATCACATGCCATACTCATGCATACATGAGCATCTTTCCTCATTTAACAAATTTCATGTCCATTGTTTTTCCTCTTCACCGCCTTTCTTTCTCAGCCTTCAGATGACTTATTTGGAGGATGGGGATGGAAATCAATACATCCTATCTGTTGTCAGGTGTGTCTTCCATAGTCAATCTAATTTGGTCATTTAATTTAAGACATCAAAGTAGATCCAAGGCCAGGCAGAGAAGATGGTAATTTCCATAAAGTGTACCTCTCTGTTGAATTCAAGGAGATGCATTACGCAAAAGGCAGAACCAGAGTCTTTGAGCTGGGAACATTCATTTAATTGCACGCTGTAATGTTCCTGCCAAGGCACCAAGCCCATACATTCCCAAGCTCCTGTTTGTTTAAAATTGAAATCACTCCCTTTGCAAAAACAAACAATCCTCCTCATCAGTTGGCACTGTCAGTTGGTCAGAGCCTCTATTTCAGAGTCTATTTAATGATAAATTATATCAAGAAATTAAACAGAAAACCCATTAGTAATGCAGACAATATTCATGCACTCATGAAATATTTAATGAAAATCAGGAGCCCGGGAACTGAATTTGCACACAAGGAACCTGTACGAGATGATGCTCACTGTATGCAAAGGCCGCTGTGACTATCTGAAAGCTGCCCTGTGTTTTGCTGCTAATGACAGTAAGACATCCTCAATTTTGGCTGATCTCACTCATAACACTGTGAGATACCTCAACATATTTTAGAAGTCCAGGGATATTCTTCAGAGGAAACAAATGAATGGAAGCCACACAAATAGTTGCCACCACCTTCTAAGGATACAAATGGCCACAGCAGACTTATTCTTCAATGGATGAGTAAACTTGATCACAGTTAAATGGAATATTCTCTTAAACAAAAGAACAGGTAGCAGAGGGAATTTGTAAAACTGCGTTTGGCCATGTTCCCTCAGAAAGTACAGTGAGCTGGACCATTTGTGCTCACTGAAGTGTAGTTATTTGAACGTTTGGTCAGTTGGACCAGTCTATCAAGGTAAACAAGGGCAGTCTATTCCTATGTTTCCTAAATCTTTAATAAGTGTCCAATCGAGATGCAGAAATTTGCAATGTTGAGTTTATGGAAGTCATTGAAGAATGGAAGAAGTAGCCACTAGATCTAAGGCTGGGGAGAATCAAAGGGACACTCAGGTCTATTAAAACTTGACAGACTAGAGAAGGCCCTGCAGAGCTTGGACCCAAACCCCTGGGGTGTGCCACCAGCTGACTTCAGTGTCGGCATTCAGAAAAGAATTCAATCGATCAACACTAGGTCAGGCAGTTTTGTGTTTTGGCATCTCAGCCACAACTGCTTCTGGGATGGTGGCAAAATGGCAGACTAGACTCTGTTGTCTTTCCTGGACCCATGGAGGGAAGAACAACCATCAGGTTGACATTGACAGAAGCAGAGAAAAAACAAGAGGAAATTAAATCCATTCATGTACTATGAGTTCGTCACGAATGTCCACCAAAACCACGGTGGTAGAGGGTAGGTATACCTGGTAGGATCACGGCACCAATGTTCAAAGAGGAAGAAAGGAGTGTGTTTGAAGTAAGAAGTAAGGATTTAATCACCATTAGTGGTCCCACTCCGTTCCATTGTGTAGGTCAAGCTGAACCACTGACCATAGAAATCTGATATTCAGGTCTGCTCAGGCATCCCTGTTTTGTTTCCTTTTGTCCAGTACCTGTTTATTCACCTGAACATGGCTACCTTGCTCCTTTGGTCACTGCCTTTGGAATGACTTGTGAGTTCCTGTGTTATAATTTACATCTATAAGTTCCCGGTACCTTTCATTGGTTCTACAAGACCCAAGTCTAGGCAGCCAGAGAAGAGGGATTTGACATTAGATATGAATATTCTTTGACTCGCAATATCGAGGACCGTGTTCCTTTGGACTTATCTAGCTCTGTGGTCAATTATGGCTTTGTTTGATGTGAGCCCCAATCATGATCTACAGCCATCAGCTTTGATGAAAACAAAGTAGGAAAATTCTGTCATCCTTTCCTTTGAGATATACCTGAATTTAAAACACCATGTTTTTTGACTCTGTTCTTATCGTCTAGAAAGAAGTGTTGGGTTGTTTTTGTCGGTTGTAGGGTTTGTCATTAGAAAAGACTCATCCAGTTATTTCAGAAGAGTAGTGGATAGGCCCCATGCTTTGGGTTTGTTTGTTTGTTTGTTTGTTTGTTTTTGTCCAGAAGACAAAATTTCAGTATAAGACACTGAACTTTCCTTAAAAAATCATAGAATTAGTGAGCCAGGCTTCACTTGTTCATTCAGAAGCTAATTATCAGCCAGCTATGGGATCTAGGAATTGTCTGAGCACTAAAGGGACAAAAACGAGCAAGTAGTCATTCACGGCAAGCACCTTACACTTGGGGAGAATAAACAAATGAATTCTTGTATTTCTATATAAATAAAAGATATAATGCACATGACAGCACACTACATGTTAATGAGTGGGTTGGACATGACCTCAATACTTAGTACTTTTAGGAGCTTAGGGTTGCAGAAAGTTGGAAGTACGGGTTCAGTCCCACATGAGGCTGAAATCTCACCAGTAGGTCTGTCTAGGACTGGGGGGTGGTTTCCAAGTTAACTCCTGGGGTGTGGTCACAGAGTTTGTCCATCACCACGCGGTGCTCTCCGGAGAGCTGATTACAGCTTGACAACCTGCTCAGCCTGAGAGAATAATTCTACAAAAAGAAAGACCAAAACAAGAGCGACACGGTGGGTCCCACTCTTGGGAGTGACATACCGATGTTTCTGTGTATTCAATGAGTCCCAATGCTGTTAACATGTGGGAGGCAACTACTCCAGGCATGGGGGTGACTACAGGGATTGTCCAGGGCTGGTGCTAAGGAGAAAATGGGAAGACAGGGCTGGAGGCTTCTCTTGATGTCAAAGCTCAGAGGCAGTTACTGGCCCAATGGAGACCTAGGACAGTGGGAAGCAGCTTTATGGTTTGCTTTCCAAAAGACTCCATCCAAGGGGAGGTCACTTTGTCTCCTCTTCCCTCCATAAAAGTCATTCCACTGCAGCCATGCCCCAACATAGGTCAGCTTCACTAGGACCCTGTGCTGCTCCCCACAGAATCCCTGCATTCTGCCACCTCTCCTTGCTGTTTGTTTCTCCCCTTCCACCGTAAGGCAAGTCCTGTATCCCTGCAGTTACTCATCTTTGTACCCTGAGAAAAGGTTGTTAGAGAGGATTAGGAAAATGAGTGCAGGTGTCTGCTCACTTTCCCTGCACTCACTTTCAAGAACTTGGCTTCAACTGCTGTCTAACATTATTTTAAAAAATACTAAGCACCAGTTATCTTTTGTGGATTTATATAGACACTTTAAACATGTAAATCTACTTTTTTTTGTATGTCAGTTGCCTTCAGACACTGTTGGTTTATGAAGTACCATATGGAACAAAAATATGTGGCAACTTATTGAATGAGAACATTTTGTGAGAAAAATATTTTTGTTCCCATGCAACAATGTTTCCGTTAAATTGCTTCTAAATACGTACAAAAGAAAGAAAGCCCTTAAAGTGGCAACTAATACCCCAAGGAGTCTATAAAATATGAAAAACAGGAATATCTTTGATAATGAAAAACAGATATCAATGTTTCTTCTTCACACTCCTTTTTTGCAACTGTTTTCTTTCTAAATTACATCACATGTTCTGGTTTACCTACAGTGCTATCCTAGAGGCATCCATTTACATCACAGGGCAGCTGGCCATTCACAGAAGGATGCCCTTTGTATCTGGGAACTAGACCATCAGCCAAGCTGCAGCATCTCCTTCATCTGACTCCAGAGGTCCAGAGGCATCCAGACTATTATTGCTCCCCAAATTTGTCCCTGTGAACATGAAAGGCAGAAGCTCTGCATGCAAACCACTGAATGTTTTATTAAGTGTAGGTTCTGACGCAGAAGGTCCAATAATGGAGCCCGTGATGCACCATCTCTAACAAACTCTTGGGTGATCTGTAGAAGGTGTTTCTCATGTTCAAAGCAAAGTTCAAAATATTCAAGCACGACCTATCTATCTATCTCCAGAGATATTTCTTGTTTCCTTTTTAAAAACTGATTTAAGAATCAGCCTAGTGAGGAGCTCTATAATAACCCAAACCAAACTTACTATTATTTTAATTCGCAAAGTATTTCAACCAGTTATTATTCCACAATGCAACGTCAACTCTAGGTCTCTGATCTTACCCTCTTGTCAATCTGAATAGTGTGTTCACTATACATTTTCATAACAATTGCTTTGCCAAAAAAAACCCATGCAGTGTAAATTCCAAACCAAACTAAGCCCTCATCTCAGACCTCTGTACCAAATGCCTGTGTTTCAGAGCTGCAGGTTTAAAACATTAGTCATTAGATATGCAAGTCATACTGAGCTGGGTATGGTGGGCTGTATCTGCCAATCCCTGTGCTTTGGAAGCTCAGGCTGGAGCCCAGCCTAAGCTATAAAACTGGGTGGGAGGGGCAGAAGAGGTGTATTGATCATATTTAACAGAATTCGAGGTAGACATCTTCCTTCTGCATTCTGGCTATGTAAAAAATTAAGATGTATTTTAGTTACTAAAAATGTTTATATTTGTCATGGGGAATTTGCTCAGCTGGTAAGGCACTGGCTCTATAAGCACAAAGACCCGGTTGCTATCTCCAGAACCCACATCAGAAGCTGGGCCTGCTGTCAAATGCTCACAGCCTTGGGAAGGGTAGGGAGCCTGGGCAACTTGATGGCAGATCCAGGCCAATGAGAGCTGAACACAAACAGGGAGTGACCACCATACACGTGTGTGCACATATCCATGTGAATACCCACACACATATGTATGTAAACCCACAGGAACATATGCACCCTTGAGTTTGTGCGTGTCACTAAATCTACTTCTCACGGTGCCTGACACCATTTCTAAAGCTACTAAGTGAGGTTTTAGTGTGTGCTTTGGACATTGTCAAGACGTATAAATAAACCATCATATTGGCTAGAGGTTGTTGTCTAAGTCTTCTGTTTAAACGTTATTTATCAAAGTATAAAATATATTATGGAAACTACACAGATATACATAACAAGAATAAAAAGCCAGACACCATGAACTCGAGAGACAGCAAAGGAGGGAACACGTGGGAAAGAGTCAAAGGAGGAAATTAGATGGAAATTATGTAATTATATTTTAATTTAAAAGAAATTAAAAAATGAAAAGACAAAGACTATGAGAGTTTAAAATTCACCTTTATACACATACACTAAAAATCACTGCCCTTGACGGTTTTCTTCAATGGTGTATCTCTGGTGGGTCCGCCACTCCAGTAGAAGGCCTCACACTGATGGATGTATCCTCACTACATACTGGACCTGGTGGATTATTTAGAAGTAGAAAAAGAAAGAGGCACAAAGTCTGGAGAGAACAGAAAGACAGATCTGGGAGGAGCCAGGAGAAGAGCTGGGAGTTGTACGATCAAAATACGTTCTATTCAATTCTCGAAGAAGTAATAAACATTATATTTTAAAACATCTTAAATGTGTTGGAATCAATGGGAGGTTCTGTGTCTTGTAACCTACAAAAACTAGCTATATAACTTCAGATCCTCCCTCAAATTCCAACCGCAGCCCCACTTCCAGAGTCCTCTTGTGCCCAGATCTCTGTGGAGAGGCGGTGACTAGGTCCTCACAGCAGGCAAGCTGGCCCAAGTCAGTCTAATTATCCCCATTATGACTTGAAGGTTGGAAGGAATGAACCCAGCTCACCATCAGCCAGCCGGCTGCTGCCTGTTGGGCCTTTCTGCCCCTCTCTGCATCACAGATCCCAGAGCACCCTCCTTTCACAGACAGCAATGCTTGAGTGAATTGGATACTTTGGGGTTGGAGCCATCGCACATCTGAGCCTCACTCAGACTGGGCCTCTTTGCTGGTTAAAATTCACCAAGCACCATTTCCAAGAAACTGAAAGGAAAGTGATAGATGGAACCTGTCCCTTTCTTAGGCCAACGAGAGAATCCTGATGGCCACTGACCTCCTCTGGCTGATGTTGGTTACTTTTAAACTACTTTAAATTTTTTCTTTGGATACATAAACCATCAGCAATATCCATAATTACCAAGCACACAGGACCTAGTCATTGGGTCTCAACAGCGATCTGGGCACAAATGCTACCTTCACACTTGGATCTGGGTGAGGACTCTGGGAGTGAGGTAGGGCTGGAATTCGAGGGAGAATCTGAAGTTATAGCTACTTTATAGGTTACAAACCAGGGTTGAGAAGCTCTTCAACCCAACCATTTCATGGGGCAAACGTAGCCACAACCACAGAGTGACGCACACGTGGGGTCAATCTTAGAGCTACCCCATGACCTGTGAGGTTGTGAGAAATAAATCCATCTCACCAGCAAGGTTGCTGAGCCTCAGAGATTCAGCGTTCCTAGAGGCCATGCATCTAGTGAATGGCAGGGCCACAGTTTGCATGTAAAACATTAACCTCAAACTCCCATGGCCTTCCCACTACACTACTATGCTTCACGTATGGCCAGGTGACAGTTTTGATCCTGGAGTTAGTGGGACATGTCTGAAAATACTTTTTTCTGCATCCCAATCTGAAGCCTTGACACTTTCCTGGGACTAAAGATGCTGACTTAGAAATTGGAAAAGATACAATCAGAACCCAGAACCCAGGCTGGGGACAGTGTGTGCTACAGCGGAGGCTTTCTGGGGGCAACACAGGAAATAAAAGGGAGGATAACTGTGTGAAGTTTCCAATTCCCACCCTTCTCGACTTGCCTGGACTCTTCTTTGTTTTGGACACTGTAATCTAATCTTAAAAGCAAGCTCAGTATAAGGAGAACTGAGGTCGGGAGTCCCAGACTGATGCCCCCTTAACCATTTCTGGTGCTGTTAGCCTCAGACCCCTTGCACCTCAGCTTCCTCATTTGGGAAAATGAACCCTCAGAGCTTCAGTGGGGACCAAGTGAAGTTACACCATTGTGTTCTGTGATTAGGGTCATCCTAGAAAGGGTCTCTCATATGCTTGGCTTTGCTGGGTTAGGGGGCAGGGAGTGGGGGCAGGGACGGTAGGCAGGACGGGTAAGATGCAGAGGGGAAAATTAAGAATTTCTTGTAGCCAAGAACATGCTGTAACCTGTAGGAAAATTCCCAGCCATCACCCTGCCCTGGGAAAGGGTCTGAATGTTCCCCCAAATTGGATAGTTTTTTTTTTTCTGTTCACTGGAAAGTTGGCATCACCAGTGACGACTCTGGGAAAAGGACATGCGTGTGGTCTACTGGTGTTCAGCCCTCTCCCAGAAGGAAGAGCACTCTTAGAGTCCACCTCCTGGGAATAAACCAGAGACTGTTTCCTGAACTGATATCCTTGGAGTATTCCAGACATCAAAAGTGTTTTAAATAAATCTATGCACCATGGAAACTGAAATCCAGTGCTGTGGCTAAGGGACCCGAGAAAGCAGCATTGTGCAGTAAAGTCCATAGAGCAGTGATTCTCAGTCTGTGGGTTGCAACCTCACTGGGAGTCAAATGGCAAATCTGATACACTGCATATTAGATGTTTACATTGTGATTTTGTTTTGTTTTGTTTTGTTTTGTTTTGTTTTGTTTTTTGAGACAGGGTTTCTCTGTGTAGCCTTGGCTGTCCTGGACTCACTTTGTAGACCAGGCTGGCTTTGAACCCACAGCGATCCACATGCCTCTGCCACCCGAGTGCTGGGATTAAAGGCGTGCATCACCACACCTGGCTTGATATTTACATTGTGATTCGTAACAGTATTAAATTACACTTATGAAGTAGCAATGAAAGCAACTTTATGGTTAAAAGTCACCAGAACATGAATAGCTATATTAAAGGAGTGCAGCATTAAGGAAGTTGAGAAACACTCCATAGAGCCTGGGTGTAATCTACCATTCATTTCTTTATGTATTATTTACGGAGTGTGAACTTGCTTCCCTTAGTTGGAAGATGGACTTTGAATGTATCAATACATTACATCCCATTCTGTTTTGCTCAGTCTCTGAATATAAGAATTACACATGACTCAAACAAGGAGAAAGGTCAACATCATGTTAATCGTTGATATTAGGATTTGGGGATTCACCCTGAATGTATAGACAGGTGGAATCCTTAATATTCCACCTTTTCAAGAGACTGGGGCAAATTCTAGCAAAACAGCCCCACAATTACAGCCACCTGGTTATATTCTCTTAAAAGTCACTCAGCAATAGAGAACCCTAGAGACCTGGGGACCCTGACTGTTCTGTTGTAGCATTATCAGATTTGGACATTAGGATAATGCTGGCTTTGTCATCCATGATGTTTTCCCCATTCTGTATTATGGAACAATCTCAAGAACATGAGCATCATCTCTTTTTTAAAGGCTTGGTAGGATTTGGTTGGAAGATGAAAATTAAATTATTTTTGAGAGTCCATATCACCCTGCTCAGAATGGCCATCGTCAAGAACAAATAACAATAAATGCTGCTGTAGGGAAAGTGGCCACTGTGGAAATTAAAATAGAGGTTTCTTTCAAAAATAACAAAACTAAACACTGAAGGCAGAACTACTTTTTTTTTAATTAATTAATTTATTTATTTATTTATTTTTAATTAATTTATTCTTGTTACATCTCTATGGTTATCCCATCCCTTGTATCCTCCCATTCTCCCCTCCTTCCCATTTTCCTCTTATTCCCCTCCTCTATGACTGTTCCTCAGAGGGATTACCTTCCTCTGTATATGCTCATAGGGTATCAAGTCTCTTCTCAGTGACCTGCTGTCCTTCCTCTGAGTGCCACTAGGTCTCCCCCACCAGGGGACATAGTCAAATGTGAGGCACCAGAGTACTTGAGAAAGTCAAATCCCTCTCTCCACTCAAGTGTGGAGACTGTCCTGTCCATGGGCTAGATCAGGGTAGGGGTTTAAATTTTACCGCCTGTATTGTCCTTGGCTAGGGCCTTAGTTTGAGCGGGACCCCATGACCCAAATCTGCCTATCATAATGTTCTACTTGTAGGTTTCTAGGACCCACTGGATCCTTCTACATTGCTATTCTCCCATTGTTCTCTCATCTAGAGTCCCAATAGGATGTCCTCCCCTCGGTCCCAGTTTCCTGGTAAGGGAAGGCTTTCATGGGACATGCCCATTGGCATATGGCCTAGGCATACCAAACGACTCTAAGTCAACAGAGCCACGTGAGCATCCGTGTTCTCTGCTGCAATACTCATGATCGCTAAGAAGAGGGACTGGCCTGACCGTCCGTCAGCAGATGGAGAGATGATGAGAACAGTCCACATCTGCAATGGGATTTTATTCAGTTATGAAGATAAATGATATCACGACATTTGTAGGAACACAGACAACTTGAAATCAATATATTATGCCTAATATGCCAGACTCAGCGAAACATAGGTTTCGTGAGTGTGTGTATGTGTGTGTATGTGTTTGAGAGAGAGAGAGAGAGAGAGAAAGAGAGAGAGAGAGAGAGAGAGAGAGAGAGAGAATCAGAGACAGAGACACAGAGAGACAGAGGGAGACAGAGACAGAAACAGAGACAGAGAACACTGAAATGGGACCATGAAGGAAAAGAACTTAAGAAAGCAAGGATTGTGTGAGTAACAGAATACATGTGACATGAAAGGGAGTGTCATTTGCATGGAGAAAAAGAACCAGAAAGAGAAGGGCACGTAGGGCAGGGGAAAAGATGGGGAAGGAGGTGAATTAGAACGAAATGTACAGAAATGCTGGCGTGAAGCCCGTTGATTTGTATGCCTACTTGGGGGGGGGGGGCGGGGGTAGCAATATAAGTGTCTGGAAAATAAGCATAAGAAACCAGGAGGCCAAGCTCTGATGTGCTTGCTGGTCTACGCTGCTCCTCCCTCTGAGAGCGGCCAAAGCTGCTGTTGGCGAAGGACCTTGCTGCAGAGTGGGGTTCATGGCCAGAGAAGGTTTCACAGTTAGAACTGGTGTGGAAAGGATCCCAGTACCCTCCTGCTCATTTTCCTGGATTCTTTTCTCAAAAACAAATGTTTTGTCACCAAATTAACTTACGTTCACTTGAAAATATTTCTTAATTTCAAAGTTTCCTACCCATACCCTGTTGGAAGTGAAATTAGAGAAAAATGGTTTGTTCGGCCACCAAAACTTTTGGCAGCTGGCCTGTGAACATAGGTTAGAATTATGTAACTCTGCCCCACAGGGAAATTTTTCCAAAGAAGCCAACTTCTCCTCTGGAGCCTAATATTTTGAACCAGTACTTTAGCCAGTTGCAAGGGATTTCAGTGTTGAGTGGGACTCTCAGAAGCCAGCCTAGTGTAGGAACCAGGCCCGACTGGGCTGCCTGCCTGTCTTGCTGTTTCATGTCCTGTTTCTAGCAGCTTCCACGTCTGTGTTTATCTTGGTTAGCTAGTCGTGTTTACTGCTCTGAGAACGCGCCACTCCCTTCCTCGAGACTTTTCCTCCTGTGTGTGATTACCTCTTGAGGAATTTCACCTGGGAGGAGGATTCCTGTTTGGCTGCCTGTAAGAAGGCTCTTTGGAACTCTGGGAGAGTGAATAAACCACTGCCGTGGCTACTGCTGTGGCTGCTGCTCTCTTAGCATGAAGGACCCACTGTGTTATTGTGTGTGTGTGTGTGCATGAGTTAAATCCGCAGCCCCTTGCCCTCGACTCGGTACTGCGGTGGCGCGGGCACCATAGCCTGGGATGTGTGATGCTATTCACCGGGGTTTTGTTAACACATCCTAATGCGTGGTGCATTGCAGATAACCAAAAGAGTCACACCCTCCTCCCCAGGAGTGCTATTAGTACATCATTTACAATCAGAGGTGATTGTGACTAGGAGAAAGCTGAGGGGAGAGAAGGCCACATCCTCAGGGAGGCCAGCGATGAGCTAGATGTGGTCAACTGTGATCACCTAATATGGCGGGGGTAAGTTCTTCAGTCAGTCATAGATGCAAAACCTTCTCTGGTCCTCATCATATCTGAATAAATCTTTCCAGAGCCCTGAGTAGGCAGGCTTTCACATCCAAATGATCTGAGATGGACTTCACCATTATCCTAGAGACTTACAGCCTGGGCATGCTAAGTGCATCTCACGCACCTTTCTAAGAACTTCTGCTAAGAAACCAGATGGTTTAGGAATTGGCTCTACAAGTTACTGTGCAGGAATCAGTCTTTCAATCATTCTTTGGTTCAGTGTACACCTTTCTGGGGTCTTCAGGGGAAACTATGGCAAGCAGAAAACAAAGTAGGGTTTCTCCAGGTGTATTTTCTAGAAACTAGTCCTTGCATTTTGTCCATGAAGAAGGAATTTTGTAATCAAAGAAGTTACTTGGGACTCTAGATGAGAGAAGCATGGGGGAATAGCAAAGTAGAAGGATCCAGAGGGTCCTAGAAATCTACAATAAGAACATTATGATAGGCAGATTTGGGCCCAGGGGTCCTGCTGAAACTATGGCACCAGCCAAGGACAATACAGGCCATAAACTTCAAACCCCTACCCAGATCTAGCCAATGGACAGGACATTCTCCACAGTTGAGTGGAGATTGGGGACTGACTTTCACACGTATTCTGGTGCCTCATATTTGATCATGTCCCCTGGAGGGGGAGACCTGGTGGCACTCAGAGGAAGGATAGCAGGTTACCAAGAAGAGACTTGATATCCTATGAGCGTATACAGGGGGAGGAGGTCCCCCTCAGTCACAGTCATAGAGGAGGGGAATAAGGGGGAAACTGGGAGGGAGGGAAGAATGGGAGGATACAAGGGATGGGATAACCATTGAGATGTAACAAGAATAAATTAATAAGATTTTAAAAATCAAAAAAAAAAAAAAAAAGAAGTTACTGTACTGCACAAAGTGATGAACTGACTAGTCACCAGGTCGCTGCGGTATTAGCATCTCCTATGCTCACATGCGATGGGCTGCTGGGCATCTGGTAGAGAAGTTGTGGACAGATGGTGGGACTGCAGGTCAGATGCTGACATTTGATATTGATCTTCCACTCCAGAGACACTGGTCCTGCTAACTCTGCCATGGTATAACAATCATGTTGCAGGGAAAAGAACGGCTTCCCCGATTTCTTAGACCTATGTTCCAGTCCTCTACGGAGACTGCTTCCATAGCAACCCCAAGTGGGTCTCCAAGTAGCAGCTCCATGTCCTCCAAAATTGTCCCCATTATAGAAAATTTGGACCAAGACCAGAAATGGAGGCAAAAAGTGTTGACAATGGCTCCAGGACACAACCACTCACATTTTCCACATTGGTTTGATGAAGCTGTGACCAGGACCTATGTCCCAGACATCTCTGTGTCCCTCTGAATATCTGCCACAGTTCCATGCACTACCTACGTTCTCAATAAAATTTGCTAAACATATGGACTAATAACTACGGCCTGCATTCCTCTGGCATCCAGGGGCTTCTCTAAGCCACAGGCCTCCTTTTCAATGTAGTAGCTTTGCCCTACCATAGAACTAAGAGCTAGCATGGAAAGCTCACTAGTGCACTCAGAAAACCAGGAGTGGAAGCTACGAGAAGAGAACACTGTTCTTACTCTCCAAGACCTTACAGTATACTAGGAGAAGTTTGAGAGACCACAAATACCTATAGTATCACTGTCAGTCATTACATTTGCCCCTCATAGACATTTAAGCTCCCCCAAGGCAGAGGCTACCTTCCATAGCACCACCAACACTACTGCCAGTGTGTTATCTCTCTTTATCCTATAAGCGTCATGAGGTCCAGGGCATTTCTTCTGATCCCTAATGCAGTCCAAATATTCAAACCGTATCTGGCACTCTGATACTAACCATCATCAAAGCTGGAAGTGCACATTTACTTCTTTCCAGGGACTAGGCCAAGTACTCTATCTTCATTAGTTCAGCCGCAGCGTCGATAGATGCCGAAATGTGTCAGTGGACAAACTTTAGACCTGAGCACGCTGAGCCCAGTGAATCCATCTTTGCCCACACTCCTCTCCCTCTCTTCATTGTACCACTCTGCATCCATCACAGTTCACTGACAAGAAAGTGATAAACATTTGTCAGATGAACGAAAGGGTAATATTCCAAACCAAATGTATGGCTCCGTACCACTGCTTGAATCTGTTAACTCAAATCTTGAAGGGTTCGGCATTTTGGCCCTCCAATAAAACCAGCCTTAATGACAACATTCTGGCTGGATTGCCCAGTGAGATGCCAGTCTGAAGCCCTGCCTAGCCAAGCAGCTAACAAGAGACATATCGACAAGAAAATAAAGTCATCAGAGAGAAATGGGATCTTCCCTGCCTTGCTAAGTGAAATATGAGTTGGGCCAGGTGGACAACAGATTGCTTCCTCTGGCCGCAGCTCTCTGTGTCGTTTCTCTCCAATGAGGCTCAAGTACTAGAGCGCAGAAGGGCAGCTGTTCCATCTCTTCATCCCAGGCTCTAACACAGGCCCTGAAGCCTGAGGAGGAGGAGCCTCAGCAAGGAAGTGACCTGTGTGTGCATCATGGGGGAAGCTTGGATGGTAGGAGGATCTCTGTGCACATCACAAAGTGGTTGGGCTTATCGAGGGAATTCCGCACAGACTACAAGTGGATGCTCACGGGAGAGGGCTGTGTTTATCTGTTATCATCTAATTAGAAACATACATTACAATTGTCATATTTAACTCATTTTCACAAACATCCACTCACCATCTACTAGGGGTCTGAGTCTTCAGCAAGACATTGTTCTGTATTTTTGCTCTGAGAGCCTTATTACATAAGCCAGGCGAGCCTTGAACTTGCAAAATCTGGCCTCAGCCTCCATAGTGCTAGGTTTATAGGCATGAACTGCCAAATCCAGTTCAAGATTCATTATTCTGTATGCCTGTTTTAGTCAAGGAAGCCAGAGTTCTGAGAGTGGGTGCTGGCAACTGAGGCTCACCAAGTACTCAGATCGTGCCAGGCAGTGTGTGGGGAAATCATTTCTTTCCACAACAGCCAGGTAAGCTAAGTACATTACAGTATGTCCATCGTAAGGGCAAGGGGATTAAAACTTCAAAGGATAATGTTCAAATTCCCAAAGGAAGCACTGAGATGCTATTTAAACTAAAGAAGGCCCATGCTTTTGCACTGGTTCAAGGCCATACTGTCAGGAGAGGTCAAATGATCATCCCAAGGCCACACAGCTCTCTGCAGACAATGCTCCGCTGATATTTGGAGCTGATGCAGTTACCTGGTCTGTTGGAAAGTCCTGGCTAACAAAGTAATGGCAAGGCAGGGCTAGTATCAAAACATGCCAACATGTGCTCTTCGGCCCGGTGATGAAGTCTGCAGGTAGAAAATGTTAAAGCTCAGAATATAAAGCAAGTCCATTGGCCACACATGCTGCTGGGCATGAATTTTGAGGATTCAATATGCACTGCCTTCTGCCTTGCTTTGGTAGCGCTGCCTCCTGCCCTTGGTCAAACCTTGTAGCCACTGCCTGCATCACTTTGCAGCTTTGCGTTTGTGACTAGTTCTGGAGAATAAGCCATGGGTGGAGAGGTAACTCCCATCACTCCTGAACCAAACCAAGAAAATCACAGAATGTCCTAAGTGTTTGTCTATTTTTCAGAGAAATTTTCCAGTCTAAATTTCTTTCAGGAAAAAAAGGCTCCAAGATATTTGTTATGGGAAATGTGTGATGGTAACATAGCATAGCTTGTGCTAACCGACACACAAACGTGATAGCATTTGAAGGGAAGTTGAGCTGTAACTTACACCTTGACGATCCTGTAGAATGAACGCTGACATGGGAATTGGAAGAACCGCAAGAGAGACCAGACTTCCTACATCAATAGGTGTGTGTTGGAAATTGGGGTTGACCAAACATGAGTTAGAGGAATAGGAAAAGGCCGTAAGGAGTCCTCAGTGCCCTGGCTGAGGTTAGACACAGCACAAGGAAGAAGCCGCGCACTAGAGGTGAAGACTGGCTCACAAGACCCTGGAGGTGGGGACAGCATGGTCAGCTCACATGCACAAATTTAGCAGAGTGCAAATGGAAGTAGTGTGGGGACTGACTTTCTGAGGAACTAAAGGCAGAAAAAAAAAAAAAGCTAGGAGAATCTTTCTAAGGCAAAAAAGTCTGAAAAGCCCACACTTGTGAAAGTCAACCAAACTTTCAGTTTCCAGGACAAAGAAGGGCAAGATTTCTGAGGTGAGAGGTTCATATAAGTCAAATCACAGGAAATAACCCATGAGAATCCTCAGAGGGACCCATGCCCACGGGACAGGTGTGAATGCTTTCCCACAGCTTGATACGCATGTATGCTTTGCAGCCAGCCACACTTTGCTGATCCAGAAAAATCTAGAAAAAAGAAAAGATGAGATATGGCCCAACAGTTAGCCTTACTAAAACTCTCTCTTCCAGGACTCGCTTTCACTTTTGCAAGGTGGTTATAGCCATGATTCTTGTTTGTTTGTTTGTTTGTTTGTTTGTCTTTTATCAGCTACTTAGTTCATTCATCATAAATATTCATTGCAAAACTATTGGGTGTCAGAAACCACGCCATCTCTCAGGAATATAATAGCGAGAGTTGAAATTCCTTAGAGCCTGAGTCTCAGAAAATCAAGAGATATACGTTTGTCATTCCTTAGTGTCTAATCTAAAACTGGAATAAGAATGCCTAAGAAGGTCAGGTTCTCCTAAAATACATAAGAAAAGGAAACAATTGAAGTGCTGAGCAACCAACGAAAACAACAAAGCATGTTTAAATTCTAAAGAAGTGAGAGTTGCTCTGAAACGAGAAGACACTTTGGGGAGTGGTGAGGCTGCAGATGAAGGCAGAGGCAAACAGCCATGGTGTATTTGAACCCAGAAATAGAAAGCCCAGGGCATCTGGACTTTGAATAAGGAGAAAAGAGAAGCAAAGCTGAGATATTTTCAATTCCTTTACATGACCTGTGAGGATGCCTGAGGACACGTGGAAGACCCTGAGCACACTACAACTTAAAAGATAGGCTGAAGATGGGCTATTGCTTAGCATGTGGGGTGCAGAGGAGGGACTGCTATGAGTTCAAGGCCAGCCTGGCTTACATAGTGAGACTCTGTACCAAGTAAACAAAACACACGCTTGACTGGCTGTGGGTTTAAAGTAGCCCAGCTAAAGTGCAGGAAGTGATAGTCATCCGAGTGATGCACTGTAGTAGTGCATTTGTGGTGGTGGAGAGAAAGGAGAAAGGGGGGGGATATGGCAGTTAGCTTTAATTGCCATGTTGGTACAACACAGAGGTTGCCTATGGCATCTCACTGAGTTGTTCATGGGCAGTCTTTGGGGGATTGTCTTAATTAATTATGTGGGAATACCTACCCCACTGTGGTCAGTATTAGTCCCCAGGTGGAACTCTGGGCTGTAGAAGTGGAGAAATCAATCTGAGCAGGTACACCTGCTTTTCTCTGCTCCTGACTATGCCTACAATGTGACTTGTTGTTTTTAGGTTCTGCAGCTTTGACTTCCCAGCAATTATGGGACTATGAGCTAAAATAAAACCTTCCCGTATTGTTGATGTTTTCTCAGGGTACTTTATTACAGCGATAGAAATGAAACTAAAGTGGATGGGAATGTATTAGAAGGATGTGAAAAAAGTGCAGGAGGGGTAGATGAGACGCCAAGATGCGTTCCAGTGTTCTGAATTAAACATCTGTGTGTATGATGTTGATATGTAAAATTATCCTTTGACACAGGAGAAGAAGCTGGTGTGGGCCACAGGAAGGCAGTTACTTAGCTTTTACAAGCATGGAAATCAAATAAATAGTTGGGCCACTAATGATGTTACTATCTAATCCACTGATAAAGAGAACTCTGTGTGTGTGTGTGTGTGTGTGTGTGTGTGTGTGTGTGTATGTGTGTGTGTGTGTGTGAGAGTGTGTGTGTGTTTTCATGTGTATACTCAAGCATATGGAAGCCAGAAGTCAACACTTACTTCTGCACTATGTTTTTTTTAAAGACAGGGTGTCTCACTGAACCTGAAGATAACCAATTTGGTTAGATTTCTAGCAACAAGCCTCAATGCTGGGGTTACAGACACAGGCCCCCCATATTTTTCAGTTTTAAATTTTATTTTAAATTTTTTTATTATTTGAGAACTTCACACATGCATATTTTTATCATATTCAGCCCCCACAACTATACCCCTACGATTTTTCCAGCATCTCCCTACATTCCCTGCAAACTTCATTTTTATTTTATGACTCACAGAGACCAAGTAATGCTTCCGACATTCACATGGGTATGGGGCCATCATGGTCAATCTAGCAAGGACTAACTACACTCCTAAGGAGAGCTGACTCTCTTCTGCTTAAGCCATCAACTGGCTTTCTGCAGGTGCTGTGGATCCAAATGCAGCTCTCACAGCAAACACTTTTTAAGATTTAGTTTGTATGTATGAGTGTTTTGCCTGTATGTATTTATGTGTTCCATTTCATTCCTGGCACCTACAGAGGCCAGAAGGGGATGTCGGATCCCCTAGAACTGGAGTTATGAATGCTTGTGAGCCACCATGTGGGTGCTAGAAATGGAACCTGGGTCATCTGCAAGAGCAACAAGGTCTTCACACTGCTGAGGCAGCTCTCCAGCCCAGGAGGCTTATTTTTGAAATGGTACTGGATTCTGGTCTCAAAGGCTCCCTAGAGAATTCTGAGTTTTAGGAACAACGCGCTCTTTCCAGATCCCTAATTGGTGGGGCTGGAATAAGCCCGTCATACTCTTATCCCATGAGCTACATTGGCAATAGATCGGATTCCAAGTTCAAAGCCATAGCATGTGACCTGTTAGTTTCCTCTGTTGGTGGTGGTGGGTTTTTTTGTTTTTTTTTTTTTTTTTGCATCTTATTCATGTTAAAACCAGCTTTTGCAGTTGACCTAGGATCCACAATAAGGAATTCTTACAGGAATAGACACAGAGACCAAACAATACTGGGAATTGGAGCAAAGCTAACAGTTTGGGGGTTTTCCACTGTTTTTAGGAGAATCCCATTGACATCCCAGAGGAACACAGGAAGTCAGTGTTCCAGAAAATAAGTCTTTTCTGGCTAAGGAAATCAAGAAAGAATTTCCTGGGAAACTTTTGCTCAGTTGCCTCTTGGAGGATGTGTGTAGTTTGGTCAAGTGATGGTGAGGAGAGCCAGGAGACAGCAAATGGCAACAGCGAGTACAGCAGATGGAAAGCTAGGGGGCATAGTTCCTCCTGGACCCCCTCCAGGGTGTCCCTGTTGTGAGCACATAGTCCTTACTGACTTTACTTAGTGAGGTCAATGACCATCACAGAGAAAGCTTAAGAAATTGTCCAGGCCGTGTTAGGTATGCCCACATTGGGGGCAAAAAGGTTGAGAGGGGTTGAACGCAAGGATGAAAAGGAACTTGTAACAGATATTTTATTTTCACCCTGCTTCTCTTCTGTATATATACATAAGACTTGTGTCCTAGAAAAGGCACCTTTCCTTGCAGGCATCTCTCTACCTTTAATTATGGCGGACCTTCTATGAGAAGCATCCTTCCTTCCTCCTCCACCACCTTCAGTCCAAACCTGACACACCCTCTTCTTGATGTAGCCCAACGGCCAGGTCCATAATAGGGTTTCTTCAATCCCCAGCCACAAGGGAGCTCTGGTATAGTAATACCCTACCCCAGCCTACCTCTCCTAGGCAGCCTTCCAACCCAGGCTTAGAGTCTGTTTACTAGGCATTGATTGTGTTGCTTCCTGAGTCCAAACACTGTGTCAGATTCCTCTTCAGAGACCACAGACATCCCAGCACATAAAGTGAGAGCTCTATGAACGTCAAGAAATGAGAGGACTGGGCTGGAATCTAGAACTCCTGGGCCTGCTTTACAGCTTTGACACTGAACTATAAACACATAGGAGTGGTGTAAATCCACTGTACCCATAAACACCTTCATTTCCCATAGCCTGAAACCACAACACAACATTCTGAGCACCTAGAGGTTTAGAGCCAAATTTACTTTTAGTTTTTCTGAATTTCATAGCTGTATCTTAGACAAAATTGCTTCCTGCCAGTACATTGGTGGTACCTCTAGGGCTCAATGTGCTCCATCGGGTGGTGGAGGATAGACTGTAGAAGAAAAAAAAATTATTTCCCTGCCTACTATAGGCTGCCCATGATAATATCCAAGTGGTATTGTGTGCTGCTAAAGCCTATACATGTCCTATATATACATATACATATATATATACATATACATATACATATATATATATATACATATACATGTGTGATCAGGACAGTGGACAAGCACATCTGTCATAAATTTATCATCTCAGCTTTCAGTTTTGAAAACACTTGTGTTCTGACTCATTCACAAGCTGAGAGAGTGTGTGTGGGGGGTGCAATTTCTAGTCACCAGTGGTGATCACATTACACAAACCACTAGGAGCCATCATGTTTATCTTTCTCATTCATCCAAACCCCAAACAGCCCACTGCAGCAAATCACATTTCAGGAGAGCAGATCACTCCATCCTTAGCATAAACTTCTAGCTGCGGAGCAGCCTCTGTGGGTAAATAGAAATCTCATTAGAATAGCAACATTTCGAGAAGTAATGCTATTTGACCTGATTTAGAGAAAACACAGCGATAGGCTCTGGCAACACTGGCCTTTTCCTGAAGAAATTCGTCAAAATCCTGTGTTTCAGAGGCACTTGGAGCACTCCTCTGTCAGGGCGGAGGAGCACTGGCGTTTGTAAAAGGAGGCGCGGGGTCTTGATGAATCACGTCAGCATGCTAACCTGGACTATAAGCAGGAGACCTGGGCTCCCTCTTTCTTGTTTTGTCCGGCCGGCATTTCCTGGAGACCAGTTCACAAGACTCATACAGACCTGAGACAGATCAAATGTCCATTTTTTCCGCTCACTGCATAACTGAGAAGCTGTCGGCTTTACCCCCAAGGGAATATGAAAACACAGGCCAGTATTGACCTCAGCACTGGGAATCAGGTGGCCCAGGGAAGGGCAGCTCTGCAGGGAACACTAGTCCTTTCCTGCCTGGCAGAATCACCACCTTTAGTCCTGGGGAAAGGAAGTCAGAATCCAAACTTGATGAGTTTAATCACTGCAGCTTTGCTCCAAAGCACCCAGAGACTTAGAAGAACAATGCCCGAGAAATAAAATAAAAAACCTTGGTTCAGCTTCTTAGAGTAAATATCCTTTTGGAAAAGAGGGTTGGTTCAAGCTCCATCTGCCACTGCTGTACGCTACCATGCTGTGCTCTGATGCAAAGTGCTAGACCAGGCTGGGTGAAATGCAGATGAAAGAATGTGGGCATTAGTTCACCATGGTCTACGGGTGTGCAAAAAGCTCTAATGGCCTTCCACTCAGGTTTCACGCATAGGGAGGTACCCTGAAGCTAGAGGGAACCAGATCAAGTTGAAAACAAAACAAAAAAATAGCTTC
>OU015757.1:71811959-71840564 GCA_907169655.1 Acomys percivali | reverse complement strand
AGAGGGTCCTAGAAAACTCCTAGAGTATGTCTTAATTAGATAACATCTGGCGCTGTTTTCACCCAAAGAGCTGATGGCAGCCTATGTAACAGCATGTCCCAGCAAAGCCTAGGCTTAATGGTAAGCAGTGAGGCTTAGGCTAAAGTCAAGTAGGATACCCCAAAAAGGCAGCTCCTTAAATATAGTCATTCAATATTATGAGAGGTAGAAAGTATGAAGGGACCTCATCCCCTCAGTGCACTAAGCTCTTTGTGTTTTAAATTTTCATGTCATAAAAACATCTTCAAATGCCATATTTTGCAGGTCTCTGAGGTTTTGAAGACCTTATTTAACTATTTTACCTTATATATCTATAGAATAATATCATCTGTTAGACCTAGGATATATATTCTTGTGATAAAATTAGACTAGTATTTGGCCGGACCATGATTTGTATCAATATATAAAATTCCATACCAATTAATTAAAAATAACCTTCTTTGTGAGTAACAATTAAAGCCTTGAGTTAAGAAGTAGGTTCAATTGTCTATTTTTTATTCTATCCTTGCTCTATATTTCTATATCCCCCCTTTCTTTGTTTTCAGCTCCTATCTCCTTACCTACAAAAGAAAGATAAAGGAAAAGAGAGATGTCCCTGAGTCCAACCTAGTTTTCTCTCTGAATAAGACCAATAATAACTTATAACTACCTCCAGATGAAAATAAGCATCTGTAGACCAAGAGAACAAACAGAAACCTACCCAATGCCCCCTTAGAGGAAACAGGACGTCATTCTCTTAAGGTTTCTTTAGGCTGATTTGAGGTGAATAATACCTTAGAAAGGGCCCCCCCCAAAAAATTGGGGAAAATGTTTGAGCAAGCTAGGGATTGCATTTGTGCTCCAGTTTGTAAATGTTGAGAGATTCCAGGCCTAATAGGAGTTCTGTGTGGGACAGACTGAAATGCTGGACCAATTGGGATCAGTAGCTTTCTACAACGCTGTCCTGGAAGCTGTCCAATTCTGATGGGTAACAGCAACTGAGATTCTTTGACAACAAGACAAGTTAACTCCTGGCACCACCCAGCCTACCTCAAAGAAGATGATCAACACCAAAGAACCTCCTATGGAGTTGGCTTCCAATATGGCAAACCAGCCACTGGGCAAAATGCCACAGACAGAATTCTGCCTAAAAATGGGCAAGCTTAGGTGCAGGCAGAGTTGATGGTCAAACTCTGCCAAGACAGGATAAGCAAGTCCTCAGTAGTTCCTGCCTCACAAATATGTTTGGCAGAGATATTGGGCTAGAAGGCTCAAGATGATGCTCCAACATTATAGAGAGTGTTGGGTGACTGTGCAAGCAGCAAACTGTCTCTGTAGTTTTTTATTTTAGAAGCTGCTAACCTGCACTTCCTGTTCACTCAGGCATTTAAATTTCATTCCTACTCAAGTCTCTGATGGGGTTGAAGACTGGATAGTTTAGTCTTAGTTGGTTAGGGTATATGATCTTTTTAGATCAAGATAGATGATTTAAGTTAATAGAGATGGGATATGATAGATATTGATTTTCATTCAGAAATTTAGACCCAACAAGCTAGGAAAGATGTTTATTTCAAGTTTGACAAATGCACATAGCCAAATCACTATGAATGTAACATTTATGTAACTCATGATTGGCTCATGGTTCTTCCTGCTGTGTGTAGTTTATTTTATTCGTGTGTGATAATATGAATGTATATGTCAAAAAAGAAACATAATAAAACGATTTTTAAAAATTTCATGCCATGCTTGCATGATTGTAAGATATACATTTCTTTGTCTCAATACACTTATTTATTACTTCCTCTTATGTTTGTTATACTACAGTCTGTGGGCACAAGGAAAAACAAACCCAAAGCAGGCACTGTGCATACAGTCTGGTTTTGTTTTTGTTTTGTTTTTCGGTTTGGTGGGGGTTTTTTGTTTGTTTGTTTGGTTGGTTAGTTGGTTTTGTTTGTTTGGTTGGTTGGTTTTTTCAAGACAGGGTTTCTCTGTGTAGCCTTGACTGTCCTGGACTCACTTTGTAAGCCAGTCTAGCCTCGAACTCACAGCGATCCACCTGCCTCTGCCTCCTGAGTGCTGGGATTAAAGGCGCGCGCCAACACTGCCTGGCTATAGTCTGTCTTCTAAAGCGCTGGTCCAGTGTTTGAGCTCACAGTGCAATACCTTTCGCTGTCAATCTAGGGCCTCCTGGGTCCTGAGCAGTGCCGAGGGGATCCTGAGCAGTGCCGAGGGCATCCCGAGTGGTGCTGAGGGCATCCCGAGCGATGCCGAGGGGATCCCTAGCGGTGCCGAGAGGACCCCTTAAAGCCTCGGTGCCCACATTTGAGGAACAGAGTGGAGTCCTTAGGAGAGGCCTGGAGCCTGGGAACAGGAAGAGTTTCTCAACTTGACTCCAAGGAAGTTCCTACCAAATATGGGGAGAGCCTCCTACATCAGTGAGCCTTACTTTCCTCATTCTCCAATATATCGGCAGCACATTGAAAGAACCAAACCCAGTCCCTGTGATGTCTCAGTTTTCAAATTGTAGGCATCTATTAATTGTGCAATTTTGGTTCCTGGTAACAAAAAATCCACTCCCAAGTGATTAGAACAAAAATATTAATTTTCATTTTATGTATGTGAATGTTTTGCCTGTACGTATGTATGCATATGCACCACATGTGTGCCTTGCTGCTTTGCCTGCCTGCATGTATGTATGTGTATCGCATGTGTGCCTGGTGCTTGTAGAGGACATGAGAGGGAACTAGACGGCTGGAGCTGAAGTTACAGACAGTTGTAATTCACCATGTGGGTGCAAGGGGCTGAATTAGGGTCCTCTGCAAGAATAGCAAGTGCTCTTAATCACTAAGCCATCTCACCAGTCCTAGAAATCCCCATTATTTATCTCAGATAACTTATATACGATGAAATGTTTTATGGTTTAATTCCAGAATATGTTCATATTTGGGGGATGCCTGGTCCCCCAACTTGTGGCACTATTTTGAAAGCTGCATCTTTGGAATGATAGGCTTGGCTACTGGAAGTGGTCTCTATAGCTGGGCCTTTGAAGGCCACACAAGGTTCTGATCTGCTGCTCTCTGCTTCCTGCCTGCCACCATGTGAATGAGTCACCACCTCATACTCCCACTATCATGACGAGAGCCACTGCTACCACCGTTCCTAGAGGGGTAATTACCATGGAGCAGTCTCTGATGACTAGTTCAGTGTCCAAGCAGGACTCATGAATAACTGTTCTACCTAGCTTCCTCCATCGCACTCAACATACTGGTCCTCTGTCTAGGCTGGCCCCTCAAGACCCACAGAAAACTAACACACTTTTAACTACATATGTCAACAACAGGGAGTAATGCTTTTCCTCCTGTGGTGTCTTTGCTTCTTTTATTGTTTTAGAGGAAGAAACTCTCTTACCCAGACGTCTCTTCTGTAGCATTTATATCTTGTCAATTTGACAGTCATGTGATTTCTTCTAAATCAGATCCTGGCAAGGTGAGTAGCATTACCATGCCTTAAAAGAAGGCATTCCCCATCATCCGTGGGTGGTAAAGCTTCAAGCAAGGGAATCCTTGTAAGCAAAGAAGAAAGTGAAGAGTACCAGCCACCATGCCTTCCTCTCCTGTGTTGGATCCCATGATAGTGAAACCTGATACCACATAAAATGAAAGCCATGCTGTATTGGCTACTTCTTCCATGTCAGACACCTTCCCAAGTACCATAAAGGTCACTAATTCCAACTTCTGGTTTTATTAAAAATTTCTGTCACGAGCCGTAATAGTTGTGTCTGCTTATGTCTTTTGTCTCCCTACTGGAATGTAAGCTCAGGAAGGCAGAGTCACACAACTCTTGTTCGTTGTTCCAAATGTGGTGCACCTTCACATTCAAGTGACATTTTGAAGACAGAAATATATAACTTCCATATTGAGTGAGAGATCTCCAGCTTCTGCTAGCACCATCCATTACAGTTTTCTAGGAGAGGAGCTGGCTAGTAGAGGTCAGGTGGCATGCTGAAGGTCACTTGAGACTTTCAATCCAAGTCTGGCAGTTTCCAAGCACTTTCTCTGTCCCCATCCCTGTGTGAAGGCAGCCTTTGAGCACAATCTCTTGCCTGGACAGCTGACAGCCTTTGAGCACAATCTCTTGCCTGGATAGCTGACAGCCTTTGAGCTACCAATTGCAGCTGTGATCCCCTCTGTGCCCTCTTTCCCTCTACCCTGGAAGCTTCTCTACCTTCCTGCACAGACATGAGTTCAGCTGTGGTCTTACCTAAGGTCACCACCACGTATGCCTTGCTTTCAATTTCCTTTAACTTAACTGCTCTTCCCAGGAAACTATAAAGCCTCAACTGCTTGTCTCCTTTAAAGGAAAGCGGGGTTTAAAAGCTCCAGACTCTAGGTCCTGGCTGCAGGTATGTAATTCCCTGCTCCCCCTCTCGCTGATGATCTTGTTTCTTCACTTTTTTGGACCTCATTTTTCTTATCATAAATATGGGAATAAACCAAAGTATACACGCATTAGAGTTATCATGACATCAGGACTTGTATTATAAAAGAAAACAAAACCAAAGGCTTCACTGGAAACACACAGACCCAGGTAAGTGCCAACTATTCTCTTCTCCAAGAGTTTCAGGTACCGAGGTGACACTGAAGAAATGTCTGCTGATGCACAACTACCAATGTCTTTGTCTGCTTCCTCCATGAATCTGTCTTCCCTGCCAGACTGCACACTCCAAGCTCAGGCATGGCTAATCCTTTCTCCACACCTTACACCCTCCCATCCTACCACAGTAATAAGAACTCGACAGGCTCTTAATAACTCCTTATGGAAATGAACAAACCAGAAAGGCCTTGGGCTCTGAAGAAAATTCTCATTTAAATTTCCACCCTCCCTTCCCTCTCGGCTTCCACTGGGCTTCTCTTCTTCCCTCCCTAAATCAGATTAAGCCTCACTGAGGCCAAACTGATAGTGTTTGAGTCGTTGCCTTAATGGATGCATGTTGGCCTTTAGCTGTGTGGCTACTGGCATCTGGTCAGGCAGGTGACTGAATGGAGATTTTAATCACTCCCTAAATGTAATATTGGCTTACAAAATATCACTCCTCTCTATACTGTAGAGTCATTTATGGTGACATTGCTCCTGATGCCCACGGTCCACAAGAAATCTTAACTGGCCTTTGGCTAGTTTCAGAAAACAGACCTTACTTGTAATTGGCAGTGAACTGGTGACTTCTCTAAATAAGATCAGCGATAGGAAACTGCGCTGGGAATGCTATAGAAAGTGGCTCCAGGACACATCTGTACACCACAGATTCATTATGGAAGCTGGAACCAGACCCAGACTGACATATACGCAGACAGTTCCATGCCTTCCGAGTCTAGGCTGTGGCAAAGCTAGATTTGTAGTTGGCCTTGACTTTAAAAGACTACGGAAAGAGGCATGCTGCCAGTATGCTTCCACAGCTGCTCTTTGATAATATAAACTCAAAACAAACAAACAAAACAAAACCCTCCAGTGATGAAGAAAAGCAGGGCCATTGGCTCACACTCGTGGGAAGATCTGTCTCCATAAGAGCATCCAAAGCTGAGACTAAAGCAGGAAGCATTGTCACCACACCTGTGCTTACATAACACAGTAAGGCGGCATCAGCTCAACACCTGGCCAGCAACCCAGTCTCACTCTAGTGACATTTCTGCTGGGCTGTGGTGGCCACCGAGAGTATGGTTGGCAGAACAGCTCTCTGATGTACCTCAGCTCCAGGAGAGAGGGGGCAGTATCGCTTATCAGCGTCTGCTCTGATTGCTAAGTGTTTGCTCCATGAGTAACGGGAGTGGGAGCCAAAATTCTGCCTTAAACCTTGGAGAATCTCTAAAGCCAGGTTGGGTCATTGTTTATAATTTCTATTACTATTCTCCATGGCGAGCAGTCACATAAACCATAAATATGGATGGCCAAACTTTAGGCCCCAATTTCAAAGTTTCCAAACAGAGGAGTCTCAAAGGAATCTCTGATGGGTCCCTCATGAGGGAGCTCGTGTGTAATAAAGGAGAAAAATCTAAATTCTCAGCGTCACTCATAGCAACCTCTGCCTTGAAGGAAGCTTTGCACATGCGCTCTCTGTGTCTGTGACCTCAGGTGGGTGTTAAAACGAGCAAGCTTGCTCATTTTTATCTCCCCCCCCCCTACAAAGGAATCAGCTTTAAGTAACTTGCCTGTTTCCCATAGCTGGAGGTTGTGTCACTGTAGGGAATTTAGCATCTCTGGCCTCTCTGACAACAGCCATTAACAAATCAGCCCATCCATTGTCTACAGTGACAGCTGGAGATGGCCTCTGGTTCCAGAGTCAAGGAGATTGGAAAGAGAGGCAGCAGACACAGGATGACAGAGAGCCTCTTCACTGATGTGGTGCTCCGCAGTGTAGCAGGAAAGGCCATTGATTGGGGAGAGCAGGCGGTTTCTGTGTGTGCTTTCACCCAGAGTGCCAGCGACTAGCAGGAGTCTGGAACAAAGTCAGTGTGCAGATCTCTAAAGATATTTGATCTTTGAAAAGCCTGGCTCTGATGGCTTCAGTGGGAATCAGAGAAAGGAAGGGGATGCTGAGGAACAGCTTCATTACTCCCTCATCCTGGCTTTTCAGTTTCTCTTTCCAGTTGAGGAAAGATGTCTTTCTATCACAAGGAAGGACACCCAGAAAAGCGAAAGACTGGGGCTAGATACAGGCTCAAAAAACCATTATCCTGCCAACTCTTGCATCAGTAGCTGCAGAATCATCTCCGGTTTCTAAGAACCTTCTTGATGAAAACCCGAACGGTACTGTATTCTGTTCACAAAGTGGAAAATTCCCGAAGGAAGGAAGGGAATGCGATGACAAGTCTAGTTGGAAATGAAGTCAAATTCAATTAATTTACCTCAATATGTTGTATCGCTTTAGTATTGTAATTAATTCTCAGTTTGTAAAGTAGAGTGTGTCCCTAAAGACTATGTCACAGAATGTGCCCTATGAATTTATTTTCACTTTGTCAGCAGACTGGATTCAAAGGCAACGGCAGAGGACAGAGGACAAAGTGGTTTTGTTGGAGGCCAATGTCATCACATGACAGTTTTTTTGAGCATCTACAGAGGTGTATATTATACACATATAGTGCCATCCTGTGAATACAGGAACTAGAGTCTCATTCACAGATCAGACGGTCCAGCTGGTGAGAGAGAGATTATAAACAAGTGTCCCATTAGACAGTGTGATTCTTCCAGGCTCTAATAAAGCTACATAATACAGTAAAATAAAGCATAGTGAGTAGCTTTAAAAAAAATAACAATAAAGAGATCAATTTAGATTGGTGATTCAGGGAAGAGCAAGGCCCTAAATGTCAGGAAGCCAGCCATCATAGCTACCACAGGGAATCGCAAGGGCAAGGCGTCCTGGACAACTATGGCACGGACTAAAAGGAGAAGGAAGAGCAACATAGCTGAGACAGTCAGACAGACAGACAGACGGACAGAGAGGAGAGAGAAAAAGAGAGACAGACAGACAGACACACACACACACAGAGAGACAGACAGACATATGCATACATACATACATATATACATACATACATACATACATACATACATACATACATAAAGACACACAGAGACAGACAGACAGGAGACAAAGAGAGAGAGAGACAGACAGACAGACAGACACACACACACACACACAGAGAGAGAGGCAGAGACACAGAGACACAGAGAGACAGGCACATACACACATACACAGAGAGAGAGAGAGACAGAGACAGAGACACAGAGACAGATGGGGGAGGGAGAGAAGCATGTTGAAGCTGAGAGGGAGCACATCTTGACACAGATTCTTGATTTTACTTTCACTCCATTGGAAGTTTTTAAGAGAATGAAAGATCCGAGTTTTGCTTTGGTAGCTCTCTCTGGCTTCTATTTGGGTATGAATTAAGGAGAGTAAGGAAGGATACATCCAGTCTGGAGAGGTGGCTCGCTGGGTAAGAGTGGGTTCCCAGAACCCTTGTAAAGTAGTGCACATTAACCGGGGCTGCCATGATGAGATGGGGGCAGAAGGCAATCTCTAGAATCTCCTGGACAGCTGGTCTGTACATAAAGCAGTAAGCAGCTGTAGCAAGCAAGAGAGAAGGCAGTACCGACCCCAAGGTCGTCATTAGCCTGCACACTTTCACAGCGGTGTGCAGGCACCTACATGCACATGCATAAGTAGACGCAGACAACCTATACCACACACAAATAGACACAGCAACGCGAGAGAGGTGGCTCAGCAGCTAAAGGCACCTGCAGAGGCCCCACGTTCTGTTCCCTGAACCCACGTGGCAGCTCACAGCCATTAGTAACTCCAGTTCAGTGGATCCAGTGTCCTCTTCTGACCCCACAGACACTGCACACACATGATATACACATACATATGCAGATAAAGGACTCACATGATATGAAAATAAATATTTTAAAATATATAATCAAAACAAAAATAATGTAAATCAAAAGGATAAATAGATCTTGGAATGTGTATGTCTTTGTGTGTTATGAGCTTGTGTGTGCATGTATGTGTATCTGTAGGGTGTGTGTACGTGTATGAATGTGTGTATATGTGTGTGTGTATGTGTGTGTATCTAAGTACATGTGTGTATATGTATATATATGTGTGTGTATATACATATGTGTATATCTGTAAATGCATGTATTTTATGTATATATGTGTAGATAAGTGTATAAGTGTATGTGCATACATGTGCATGCATATGTGTTTTGTGTGGAGGATCACATACAGGGATTCATACTCACTAAGAGTTATTCCACTGAGCTACATCTTGCATCCCATGTGTGTATGCTATATGTACAGTCTTTTACTAAGTCTGCTGGGAGGACAATTAAAGAAATATTAGGCAAGCATAGAAAGGCAAGCAGTCATAGTTGGCAGTGTCACTGGATATGATAAGCAGCAGTGCCAAAAAGATCCCACAATATCAAACAAGATACAAGTCTTTCTCTTGTGTGAGTCCACAGGCAACCACACAGGGTGTAATAGCTCTGTCCTACAAAGGTAGCAAGGATATACTGAATTGTACCAGCAATTCCCCAACTACGACTCTCGTCTTGGGGTCCTAGGCTAATGCTCTCCTTTGGCCATTTGCCAGGCATGAAGAAGCAGGCAGAGGGAATGATGGGAAGGGGGGGGCCTGCAGCTCAGTGCCTAGGACCTGGCTCTCCGGAGGGCACGAGCTCCAATTTGCAGCATTTGTTGGCTTCTAGCCTTTTCGTTTTGCACGTTGGCCTTTCATCCCATCAGAATCCACCCACTCACAGGGATTTGATGACTTCTAGCTGTAAGGACACACAGATACGTCCCTTGCTCTTGACCTGGCCCGAGACCCAGCTCTTTACGGGACTCTAGTCCCCAGCACTTCCTGCTGCTTAGTGGACATGTCAACTCATTTCATATAGGGAATCAATCTAAAGCAAAACCAGATGGGAAGCTCTATAGAGGCCTGAACCACAGCTCTGGGCCAGAGTCATAAGGAGACAGCAGCCGTATCTGGGACATTATCATGTGGAACTAATAAAGAAGGCCTGAGAGCCAGTCTTTATCTGTCAGCATTCCTAATAAAGAAAAGAGCTCCCGAGTCACACACTGTACCCTCACGCCACCACCATCTCACATGTGCAACATAGCAGGTCATAAGAAGGCCAGGCAACAAATTATAAGCAGATGAGCTCCTAAGATGGGAAAATATCTTAAAGGATGTTTCCTTCTGAGCATGGATTATAAAGTCCAAAAGTATTCAAACAATGAGCTGCAAAGAAAGTTAGAGTCAGATAGTTAAGCCCTGTATAGCTGGATAAGTGAGTTCACTAAGGCTTCAGTTCTCTTAAAACAACTTCCCAGCAGTGTCTAAATCTTGGCAGCATAAGCAACATGGGTCGCACTTCACACTTTCGCTTTGTTTTTCATTTTGCTGGCGCTTGAACACAGGACCTCTGGCATGTTAGGCTCATTACCTGAGCTACACCCCATCACGGTACATTTGTTTATAGCTCAGGATGGTTTAAAATACCAAAATTGAAATAGAAATTCAGGTTAAATGATGGCATCAATGTTCTAAATGCCAATACCTAATCATTTCTCTCTTTGGCCCATCACAAGTCCTTAATTTGTTCAACCAAGAAACACCACATAGACACACACACACACACACACACACACACACACACACACACACACACAGAGAGAGACACAGACACCCCTGGGAGAAGTGCTGTTCCACAAAGATGACAAGAGCTGTGCTAAAAAAAAAAATCACTCCTTCCCACCCTCTTTGATTCCTTTCCAAGAAGTTTGGAAAATGCCAAGTGTCAAATATTCCCGTTTACTTGGACCCTACAAGATGCAGCTTTCATTTCTCAGAGAATATTGAGAAAGAGGCTTCAGAGAACATTCTAGTCAAATGTCCCAGGTTGATTTCTTTTCAGGGGGCAGAGAAGGAGGAGGAAAAGGAGGCCAATTAAACCAGTGCCTCGGGCACAGTCATCCCATCACAGGCTTCTGCCGGGTGGAACTTCTCTGGACCACCTCCACTGTGCTCATCTCAGAGTGACTGTCCTCCTCTGAACCATCTCCAGACTAATGACAGAGCATTATCCCAGCCATTCAAGCAAGACCACACTGCCAATGCCTGACATTAGGCGTTGCTGTAAGGGATCATTTAAGATTCCGTCCCATGTCAGAAACAGAAATCTCACATTAGGTTAAATACAAGGAAAGACCACAAGTTCACGCGCCTCTAATGATGGCTGGTGGCGCCACTGGCTAGCTAGGAAGAAGGATAGCAGCGTGCTATTGGCTTCTCCAAGACAAACTATAGACAATGCTATTCTGATAGCGCAGTTTCAAACAAACTATAACTCCTGAAACAACTGGGAAAGGTCTCTCTCTCTCTCTCTCTCTCTCTCTCTCTCTCTCTCTCTCTCTCTCTCTCTCTCTCTGTGTGTGTGTGTGTGTGTGTGTGTGTGTGTGTGCCTGTGCCTTATGTATATGGATAGATACATAATAAATAGATGATAGTTTGATAAATATAGATGTGTGAGAAGAAGTTAGATAAATGAAGATGACACATATAGGTGTGGGGGTTACACACATTAGGAATTAATGTGCTGGTGTCACATTGAGGAGAGAAATAAAAGCCCTTCCCCTTGGCAAAGCCCACATTTGAATTCTCTGTGCCATGCTCCCTTTGACCTTCATCCTCTGTCTGCCTGACATGAGTCTGAATTTGTGCCCGCCGCTGTATCTGTGTGTGTCTGTTCTGTGTATGTGTCTGTCCCTCACAAAGGGCTTTGTTCTCTCTTATTGAACAGTGGGAAAGCATTACACAGGGAAGGAATGGGGTGATTTACAGAAATCCTTAACAGTTTTACCAGGAACTAAGTCACTGACTCCAAATGACCCTGAAATTGATGAACTGCCACATCATTGTCTATCAATCAATATCCACAAATGTTGAGTGTTATATTAGAAGATTGATTTCAACCTCTGTATCTGCTGTTGTGAGCAAATGACACACATGCGCGTGTTCTGGGTCAGAGGCCTGGAAGAGGGCATACCTTGAGATTGTCTGCGTACATTAGCTTAGGCTGTAGACGCTGATCACATGGAGAATCCAAAACAAGTAAGGCTTGCTGTTATACTGGTCTCTTAGAGGCAGTTTAAACAAACAGGCCGAGCACACAGTAGGCTAGCTGTCTTAAGATTTTAAGTCACCTCAAGATGTATTATTAGCTCTGGCTGTGACACAAAAGTTTGAGTGTGTTAGAATGTAAGAAATATTGTTGTCGTGATATTGTTGCACTAGTACAGATAGCTAGCTACACATAGACTATATATAATAATGACTGACTGTAAGTGATAGATGACACATAATTACAGGTGATCAATGGCAAACAAGAGAGGGAGAGAGGAAAATGGATAGTATAGGAAGGCCTGCAGGAGCGCAGTCCTGGTGGGCTTGGGGCATAAAGGGTCCTCATCTTAAACTAATAAGATTATCAATTGGTTCAGCTCTCTTGGAAAGAAAACCAGTTATTTACAGCAAGACCTTTAAAGAGAATCCTTTGAACTAGCTAAAGCACTCTGAGGAGGTAGTTGAGGGCAATTATTCACACTCCATGTACAAAATCTTCCAAACAGTAACATCAACAAGAGCAAAAGTAATATAAGTGATAAAGGAAGCCTACACCCTAAAGGGCTCTTAGGACGCCAGTGTGCACAGGGAGGAGTATTACAGAGCCCTCAAAGCAGTATGTAAACATCATCCTAAATGCTACAAAATGCAAATGTCAAAATTTAAACACAATGCTAAAATCAGTATACAAATATGGCCAGAATGCAGGGGTTGGAAGAGACCCTGGGAGGCGCACCTGGGCACTCACACTGTGGAATATGGTTTCATTCTTATTTGCATTTTCTCCAACCTTACAATGAACACACATGGTGCTAATAATCAGAAATGTATATGGAAAATGGTTCTTTTTGAAAATATAAGTAAAACTGAAAAATGCAAGGGGAGGGAATGAAAGGGCATGGTGCCCATTTGTGCCTCTATTCTGGAGTACATAAACTCACACATGTGTTAATTTGTATCATAGATGCCTTGTTTCATACGCACATGCTCACGATGAGGGCCAGAGTCTGCAGAACAATTAATGGCAGACTTTGTGTTGACCTTGTGGACAGCCCAGAGGACCTTAGCTATTCCAGACCTCAACTTGAGAACAAAGGTATTATAATGAGACAAACAGCATGGGGTGATTTAGCAATTACGGAATTTACCACAAGTAGGGTTGAGGAGAGACTCATGTGAGAACAGACTTCTTAGAAGATGAGGGAGACAAAGCACCATTAGCTGATATTTGTGTTGAGGAGCACAAGGGTGCAGACAATGTCCCCTCTGCCATTATGGAAAGGTTAAAGCAATAAAACACTATAGTAAAATGTGCTGGGCTCCCCTACAGTCACGTGTGTCTTGGGACAAATTACTACCCTGGCTGCAGGACGATCCTTTCCAGCCTTGTGAAGATGAAGATCCTGGGCACAGGGCGCCCTCCGTCAAGCCCTGAATGGTGTTGCCCACCACAGACTAAGGACTCTCCTTAGAAGATGTGTTTTCAGCAGGACCACTGATTTCCTGGCAGAGTAAATGTTCACCAGTGAAGCTGCTCCTCTTTGAACGTTCTAGTAATATATTGTACTATCAAATACATGGCACAGAGCCAGGCATGTTGCGCACACCTTTAGTCCCAGCACTCAGGAGGCCAAGACAGGTGGGTCACTGAGTCCAAGGTAAGCCTCTTCTACAGAGAGGTTTCCAGGATGGCCAGGGCTCCACAGAGAAATCCTGTCTAGAAAACCCAAAATCATATAATAATAATATAATTATTATACATTATATATTGTATTATATTATATATAATAATTTTATTATTGTTTATTGTTATTTATTACATATTATTATTATTATCATTAGTAGTAGTAGTAGTAGGTGCAGAAGGGAACACAAAGCCTGGCAGACAGGGGGTTTGTACTGCATGAGTTGAGTCCCAACTCAGGTCTATACTACCTGACAATCATCTTGCATGAGAGTCACCACCTTACAACATGCACTAGCAAACCATACCCTGCCAGCACATCCATGTGACAGAGTCTTAAAGGGATGATGCCGAGGGAGGAGGTCCCTGGAGTCTGGTTTTAGCCACACCTCAAATTCAATTGTTTAATTTGAAGCACTTGCCCAAGAAACCAGAATCAATTGCTTGTCTCCCAGAAAACCTCAAATTGCATATTACTCAAAGAACTGTCCTGAGCTCACAGTAGTCAGTGGTCAAGCTGAGAGCCCTAGGTGGACCCTGGCTACATTCAGTCTTGCCTGCCTGTTCCTTCTGCCGGCAGAGAACAAAGAGGCAGCTCAGCGGTAACTAGGACTCAGCTATTGCTGCTGCTGCTGCTGCTGCCACCGGCGCCGCTGTTGCTGCGCTTAGAAATTCTTCCCTCTGGGTCAAGGCTTAAGCTGGTTCCTTGGCCATTTCCTGTCTCAGGGAACATGTCCCCCATGTGACAGAAAGAGCTGACTCATCACACAGGTTGAGTCCTGTGCTAAGGTGACTGCTTTCCACTTGAGTTTAGCCCTAGTTTTGTGGCACTATAAAAGAGCAAGGAACTGCAAACTGGATTGCGCTGCTTAGAACGTCTCATCCAGTTCTGTGGCTCCCTTGCCTCGCAGACTAAAGGGACCATCTTTCTATGGACTAGTGTTCTTTTCTAGAAGACTTGTCAGAGGCTCACTAAGGGTTGTTTGCTTGTTTGTTTATTGCCTTGGCCTGGCTTTAGGACCTAGGTAACCTTTATGAGACTGTGTATAAAGAGACAGGTGCTCGTGAATTTTTTTCCCCTGAGGATCTGCCATTTTTTTATTTAAAGTCCCCTGAGAATCCATAATCCCCAAATCAATTAAAAGTCATGCTTTAACTGTTTCCAGAATTTGCTCGCAGGAGCCCACTGCAGCCCATTGTTGGCATACCGCTGTCTGGAAGCTGGGCTTGTGCATAGAGAACACTCATTGTGCCTGCACCATAGGATGCCGATCAATCTGAATAGCAAAGTCTTCTAAAGATGCCATGCACCAGACACAAGATGCCAGCATCCCTGGTGTGAGCCACATGCCTCTGTTATTTTTCTCAGTGGTGCTGCTTTTAGCATCTAGGCACACCCTTGACTACAAAGTACCAAGCAGTCATTAATTTCCACTTAGGATTATGAGGCATGGAAAAGATACAAAAAGTAAGGTGATTCCTCAAAAAGAGAGAAAGAGCGAGAGAGAGAGAGAGAGAGCGAGAGAGAGAGAGAGAGAGAGAGAGAGAGAGAGAGAGAGAGAGAGAACTGAGGAGATCACTTAGTGGATATAGTGCTTGCAACAAGAGCTAGGGACCTGAATTCAGATTCCTAGAACATAAAAGGCAGATTTGATGATGTGTATGTGCAACCCCAACTTTCCTGCTATGAGTTGGGAGACAGGAACCGGAAAGTCTCTAGATGCTTGCAGACCAGCAAGCCTGGTGCATGCAGAGACCTGCCTCAAACAAGCTGGACAGCAAAAACTAACACACACACACACACACACACACATATGCACACACACACACACACACACATATGCACACACACACACACACGCGCGCGCACGCACACACACACGCGCACACGCACATCCTAGAAACAAGAGTAGCAGATGAAGAGCAGAGGTCAAAAAGTCAGACCCCATCAATTAATCTAGATATTTCTGGGTGTCTCCTTGAAACCGTCTTCCTTCCTCCCACGTCTTTGTTTAACTTTTAAAAATGAAGCCCCCATCACCATCCCATCCACCCCACCGAAGTTGTGCTGTGAATAAGTCATTGGATGAATGAAAACAGATGATGACAAACTTTGCCAGAGAGGAAGGTGTGATTTGCATAATCATGATGTTTGAAATAATGACAACCTCCCTTTCAGGCTCGCATGTCAGCTCTCTGGGAGGTGTGAACATCATTATTTCCTCGGAATAATCCACAGGAAAACACCCCAAAGCAGGAGCATATCATTACCAAACCTCTATTGGGAGATGTGGAAGTCAGCATCAAGTGAATGATGGCAAATCATTAAATACGAAAGCTTGTATCCCTGTAGGTCTCCCCAGAGAGAGAGCAAAATTAATTCAGAAAACTTACTTGGGGGAAAGTGAGTCTTTCCTTGAAAGCATGAGTGTGACACAGACTGTTTGAAATCCTCATGGGCTAGTGCCTAGCTATAATGACCTCTCAGGGGAGCTTCCTGGGAGTTTATACGGTATCATCACATGAAAATGCTCTTGAGGACTCAGAAAGTCATTGGATAAAGATGGCCTTGGGTTAACTGGCTTGTGGGTAATCTCCCACTGACCGTGATAAAAAAACAAAAACACCTGTACAACTACTGAACACTTAGTGAAGCAGTGTGCCACAGCCTAAACGCTTTTAGAGAACAGTAGTAAATTTTGGTATGTTCATGAAGTAACTACTGGATCCTACTGCTGAAAATTATGTTCATAAGGAACACTTAATGACATGATAAGAAATCTTATGGTATATAAAACAAGCAAGGAAAAGTTCAAAACAGCACACACATAAGGCATAAAACCAGCTATACCCACAGATTAACAAGTCCCTTACCAGACTTGAAACTTTCTTCTTTCCTCCCACGTAATGACATTTGGGGTCTCTAGCCTTTGCTTTATAAATGGTTTTTCCTTTTCTTCTCTATAATCATATGTTGAAACAATAACCTAAATATACTGTGCATTAAGGATTTTCAGAGAAACAAAGACATTAGGAAGCACATAGACATTTGTTAATTTATTAGAAATATACTTGAGGGAAACAAAGTTTAGAAGCCATACCTAATGGCTCTCAGTCCAACTCCAAAGGACTAAGAGCCAGGGACACTCACCAGAGAAAACCGGGCACAAAGATGAGGAGCAACAGCACCCAGGCAGAAGCAATGGATACTTTACGGGCGGGGGCTGGGGTGCTGTGCTTTCTTTTTCTTTCTTTATTCAGGCTCTTAATGGACTGGAGGGAACCCACCATCACGTGGAAAGGTGGGTACTGTCTTTATTCTTTTCTTTCTTTCCTCCACTCTTCAGCAGCAGCAGCAGCAGCATTGGCATGTAGTCATTGTATATACTACTGGGTTTCATAAGGACATTGCCACTCAAGTATATAAGATGCTGTAAGCATCTTCCCACTCTCCCTACTGCTGCCTTCTTCCCTCTTGTCCTTCTCTTAAGCCTCCTTCTCTCCCCTAGGCAGGCTCATTTCTACTTTCAGATTATCTTTTTCATATACCAATTTAAATGTCACCCTCTTCCAAGCGCGCGTGTGCGCGCACACACACACTCACACACAAAAAATATTATGTTATTAAGCTTCCAGTGCTAGGAATGAGTAACATCTAATCATGTGGTTGCCGAAAAAGGCCCCATGGGAACACTCAAACAACCTAGGCTATTTCCAGAGACATTTATTCATCTTCACAAATGGATGGTGAGGCCCAATTGCTGAAGACAACGCTATGAATTCACTGAACAGGGAGAAGTTGAGCTGGTGCCTTCCTAGAGCCTTAACTCCTACGGACTAGTGTTGGTGATACCAGAAGGTACTTTGTATGCTTCCGAAGGATAAAGATAAACACCAACCCAACTACAAATCTTCTGATCACAATGGTGATCTGCCCACAGGATGCACTAGTGTAATAGTGGCACAAAGATTGTGTGTCTAAACAATATCTGATTGGATTTAAAGCCCACTCCATCAGTTGGAACACATCTCGACACTGCTTGGGTGGCCAAGAACCTAAGACTAGATAGATTTCGGGGAAACCACATCCTACTGTTCTGCTAGAGGAATGTAGCAATAAAACAGTCTAACCAGTGTCTGTTGTACTCAGCCATCATCAGAGATGTTTCCTCCTGCAGCAGGTGGGAACAAAGAGTCAAGCCAAACCATGTGCAGAGAGTTAGAGAGTTTAGAAAACTCAGTACCAAATGGGACGCCTCTAACAAACCCCACCCCACAGGGTCCAGGAAACCTCATGGAAGAGAAGGATGAAAGAGTGTAAGAGCCAGAGGGGATGGACAACACCATGGAAGCAAGGACTTCTAAGCCAGGAGGACAGATGTATATAGGAGCTCACTGAGGCTTGGCAGCATGCACAGGTCCTGTATAGATCTACACCAAATGGGGTCCCAGTACTGGAAGGAAAAATGGATGCATGCCCCCATCCATAATCCAGAAGCTATCTCCAGTAGATGACCACTTGAAAATGAAAATTTAGTTCCTTTCAATGGAGTCTCACTGTGGATACAAACCACTATTAAGGGAAGGCCTCCTGCCCAGCAGTAGATGACCAACACAAAACGAATTCAGTGGCATCTTTGGAGGTTCTTTGTCTCATAATGTTTTGTCATGGAATTTATATTTATTTCTGGGAATTTATTTTTAATCCCTAGAGATTCTATATGTGTTACGGCTTCTGGTTTGGGTTTTATGAAATTCATGTGTACAAATGTGTATGTTTTGTGTCCAATGTGATTTTTATGCTTCTTGGTTTTTTTCTTCCAATTTTTGTTTTGCTTTGTCCTATTGAGTTTTTGTTTTATCTTATTTTATTTATTTTATATATTCTAGATGCTTGTTTGTTTTTTAACAAGAAGCAGAAAGAGTATAAACTGAATGGGAAGGAGGGTGGGGAAGGTCTCAATGGATTTCAGGGAGTGAAAACCATAATCAGAATAAATTTTACCAAAAAACTAAACTTTTCAATTAAAAAAATGGAAAATATTTTACTAGTATGCAGGTAACTCTCATCTCAGTGAAACTGACACATAAGGAATAGAACCATGGCATTCTTCCGGGTCAAGAAAAAACTTGTAAATGTAAATGACTAGAAACAAGCAATTCTTCCCCAAACAAAGAAGTCCATGTTCTTCTTCTTCCTCTCCTCATTGGCTCACATCCTTTTCTCTCATTGTGCCCATGTTTTCACTGAGTGTGCTCATTTTGCCACCTGTGAAATCAAGGCAAATGACGTCATGGTCATTAACAGCAGGGATTTCACACACTTTGACATCCCTCTCTTTATTTCTTCCTTAGGATACCTCAAGTTCAAGACAAAGATCAGTGAAGCATACATTCCCTTGTCCTATTCTCACTGGGGAAGTTTGGTTCAATTATGGTATCCACAGTTTATGCACTTGTGACATTCTAATGCTTCAGAGGTGAAGCACTGTCTACTGTTGCCAGTTAGAAGCCAGTCTGAAGCAGGGTCAAGTGATCTGGGTATGGAAATGATTTCAGAAACAGGGAGATGGACCCATCAGTGACATCCTTGCCAAGCAAGCATGAAGATCAGAGTCTAGATCCACAGCATCTACATGAAAAGTCAGGTGTGGGCTATGTGCCTGTAATCCTAGCAATGAGGAGATGGAGACAGGAGGATATTTGAGACTTGCTGACTTTCAATCTAGCCTTGCCAAATCAGTGAGCTTCAAGGTCAGAAAATGAGATTCAGAGTAACAAAGAAAATACCTGATATCAAAGCCATGCCTCCACGCACACGTTAACACTTGTGCACAGGAATACACACATGCATTAGCACAGAGAGGTGGGGATGAAGGGAATAGTTCCATGTTTATCATCAATGGCCACTGACCCTTCCTCTGAGTTTTCACCCACTCCAAGTCAGGGAACAGAAGAAAAGATACTGGCCGAAGCCTAGCAAAGGTTTACATTTGCCTGTTTTGAGTTATGTAGCCTTGGTCAGGTGATTCAGTCTCTCTGATTCTCAAGCCTTTCCCCAGAGTGTGTTAAGTGATCAAATTAGGCCTTTTACATAAAATACTGTGACCACAACCATCTGTGCAAGTTGACATTAGTCATCAAATCTGACGCTCACTTCAGTTCTATCAGCTGTGAGAATATATTGATCCAAAAGGCAGGGCATCTGCCCATAAGCAAAATGAGCCCATTGCAAACTCACATGAAAAATAGCACTAACTCAAAACTCTCTTCAATTAACCACTCAGGTTAAAAGTAACAAATATGTAGAGAATTGAGACTTGAAAAATCAAGCTAGATTAGGGTTAGGGTTAGGGTTAGGTTAGGGTTAGGGTTAGGGTTAGGGGGGTTAGGGTTAGGGTTAAAAAAAAAGGAAAAAGAAAAAAGAAAAAAAGAAAAATCAAGCTAGAGACTGAAGTAATGAGATGACCGCAGAGCAGAAAGCTTTTGGGCATGTCCTCTGTTGCTAGCTCACTAAACAAACATATTTATTCTTGAGAAACGTGGCCAACATGATCCTCCTGCAACCCAAATCTAAGACCATTTAAAGATGGGTCAAATTTGTTTCAGATGAATATTTGCACCTACTTCCTTCTGTCCTTCCTCTTCCTCCGTTCCATCCTTTCCATCTTTGTCTTTCTTGGTACAAAGCTGATGGCAGCCACACAAGTAATCAAACAGAAGAGATGACTTCAGGTTATGCATCATGACAGAAAAACACAAGGCAGGACACAGGGTGGTTCTACCCAAAGAGTTTCCAAAGGCCTCTTGGAAGAGAGGTACAGTGATAGGAAGATTTCTCTCCTTCCTCACTGAAACACCTGTCACTTTGGTAAGAATGAGGCCCGAAACAGCTCTTCCCAGCCTGTGGTTGGCTTAGGTTTTGCTATTCAACAAGAACCCACTAAAGACCCAAGGCAGTCCATTGGTGGCCAGGGTAGACCTGCCAAGAGAAAGCACAGGCTGGCCAAAGCATTGCTTCTTAGCCTGCAAAAGAGTCTCATTTAAATTCCCCATCACCTCTCCAATTAGATGGAGGCACAGACGACAGATTGGTATGGCTGCACATAGATGTACCTGCCACTCTCTGAAGAAACCATCAAAAGTTTCTCAGGGGATGTGCTGGATCTTGAATGAAGGGTTAGATTTCTCTGAGCAGAGCAAAAGAATGGATCAATCTGGCAAGGAAAACAGACTCATGAATGTGACTTCGGTCCTGGAAGTGTGTTTGGAGGAGGGGGAGTGTACTGATTGATCTACTGTGTCATTTTGACAGGGCACCAGATGAAAATGGCCCTAACTGAACAGTTCTGCTTGAGAAGGCATTTCCAGATGAGATGAGCATTGAAGTCAATTGACTCAATAAAACAAAAGGCAGAGGAAAGAAATACTCAAGCTCTGCTTCCCACCCACATGCTTAATCTAGGATATTATATCTATTCTCTTGAGCCCTTGACTATAGTGAAATGCATAGTTCCTCTCCCTCTTAGGGAGTCAGACAAAGAGTGGGTTGCATCCTTGCCTCTCCTGGGCTTCCAACTGGCAGCAGATCATGGCAGTCCTTAATGTCATGATTACTTGACACTATTCTGCATAATAATTATCATTAAACTCATCATAATAAATCTCTGGGTTTTTTTTCTCTAGAAATTTCTCAGTCAAACAGAGAAAGTTAGTATAGCATGGGACGGATAAGAACACCTGGGCTCTAACTACAAGGAGACACACAATAAGGCTTTTATCAGCTGATAGTGAAGAGTCATAAAGTTTTCTAAGTTTATATTGGAGTGGCAAGGAGAAGTTTTTTGAAAGATTATATGTGGCAATCAGGGACGGGGAAGCTGGTCACCGCACAAACTTAGGAGAATGAAATGAGGTCTGACTGGGCCATCACTTTTCCAGACATCACTCACTGAACATCCCCAGTGTGACAAGCTGGCTGTGTAATGAATTATATAAAAGACAACATACTGTCAGGTAGTGAAGGAAGCTGATCAAATCATGGTTATCACGACAGCATCAAGGAAGCCACCTCCTAAATTACACACACTTCCTCATTCATATCATCAATTATATTCCATCTGGCAACTGAGCGTGTCTTGAGTTCAGAATGCAGGATTTGACTGGTGCATGCTCAGGTCTTGACAAGCGTGTGACCCCTGCGAACAGAGAATCACCTGTGGTACAACCATTTGTTGCAGCACTAAGATAGAGGCCAGACGAAGGTCAGCTGGTCCAGTCCAAGAGCAAACCGGTGGCAAACTGGTGAGAATTTGTACTCTTGAGCAGAAGCATATAGGGTCAAGATAAAAAGCAGGTAAAGGGATTCAAGTGGAATAAACAATGGGAACAAAGGCAAGCAGTCAACATAGTCAAAGTACAGACAAAGGGGGGGTGGGTAGAGAAAAATCTGAAGGGATAGACAAAGGACACTTTGCAAATGCATGTGAAAGAAGTAAGGAGAAGCTGGAAAAATAGCTCAGCAGAAAAGTGCTTGTCATTCAAGCATAACTATGAGTTGATCCTTGGCACCGAAGTCCAGGGAGGATGGTGAGCATCTGCAACCCCAGCACCCAGGAGTCAGAGACAAGGATCCTGGGGCTGTCTGACAAGCTAGCTGAAGCTTGGAACTGTCAATCCTTTGAGAGACCTTGTCACAAAGATAAGCTGGAGTATGACAGAGGAAGATGCTCAGTGTCAGGGTCCACCACTGGCTTCACACAGAGACATGTATATCTTCACCACACATGCATGAAGATGTACACACACAGTGAGAGCACAGAGAGAGACAGACAGTAACACGGGAGAAAAGGAGGGAATTCAAAGCAATGCTGGAAAATTCACTGTGCATTTTGCTGAAGTCCAACTCCCCTGTTGTGTAACCCTTTGGTCAGGTAAAAATAATTTTCCAGAGAAGGAAAATGGCATGTTCTTTTTTTTCCTCCATTTTCTCTTTAGTGCCAACAGATGAATCAATATGTCTGGCTCCCAACGGAGGCTATTTCTTTCTCAGCACATTTGCTTTACAGCTCACAATGTGTGACTAGGGGGCCTTACTCTTCCCTTCATTTAAGTCCATCTTCTTCAAGACTGGTTGTTGCAGGATACTTCTCCCACAGACACTAAATTGACAGACTCTCTCACATCCTGCAATTTCACATGCCATAAATTCTAAGTAGCACAAGGAAATTCTATTATGACTAACTGAGGAGTTCTACTCTGGCATTGTAAGGTTTGGAGAATGGTGAGGAATGTTGAGTAACATTACAGAAACCCAAGCTTCAAGAACTTTCCCCTATGGCAAGTGTGTGAAGAATCAGTTGTATGTCCTCTGAAAATATTAAATAAAGTGTAGAGACATCAATTTATTCCTTTCCATGAAACCACTTATTGGTACATTAACCAGACAGGAAGCGGGGCCATCCGGATTAACAGAACATATTTCTGCTCCCTCCCTCTCTTTACCTTAAGAAGAACAATTTTGCTAGGTAAAAATAATTTTAAAGGGGCTATTTTCACTTATGGAGTCAATACCTATCTTTTCCATATATAAGGCTGAGTTTTTATACAACGTTCTTAAGATAAAGACTGTATTTTACCTGGTAGGTAGCTGACAGAGTGTTGTGTAGACTAAAGTTTCTATGGTAGAGAATGGAATTACTAAATGGCACCAAATATTGTCACCATCTGGTGTCACTGACCTGCCTGTAAGACTGTGAAAGATACTCAAAGAGAAGATTCATAAAAACCACCCATCGTTGCACTTTTCTCTTTTCTGTGTCCAGTTGGACATAGATCCTGGCACATGAAATTGTTAGTCTTCATTGAGCGTTATAAGCGATGACAGCTTCATGAGCAGGTACAAATGTACCTAGGGTTAGGAGAGACGTTACGCTAGTGGACTTGAAATATTCCTGAACACAAAATATTTTCTTTATAAAAATGATAAACACCTAGAGTCTTTGAACTAAACTATATGTATCCAGCACCTCTTCCATTTACTGCTGTGCCCCTTAAAGATTCTCTGAGGAATTTTAGAAACAAATTATAAAGATTACATATTAGATTCATTCTTATTTAAAGCCTTCTATACTGAAGGACTCCCAGGTAACACTCAGGCCATCCGTGCCTTTAGTATAACTCCAGTACCAGAAGGAGGAGGAAGGAAGGTGAAAAGACTAATCTACATACTGATGAAATTAACCTTACCACTGTCCTGTATTAGCTGACCACACTGAATGCACAATGCAAACATGAGACAATTTATCTACAACTGACACAGTGAACAGAGCTCTCTGCAGTTATCCTTCAGTACCCCAGCATACAAAGAAAATGTACTTTAGTTCCAACTTGCAACTTATATACTCAGAAGTGAGTTTCTAATTGAATATCACTATATATCTCTCATTTCTGCAGTGCAGACCTAACCCTGGGCAGAACAACCTGCAAGGAGAAAGAGCATGGCCTCCCTCTTCAGTCCTCCTCCTCCAAATTTACACTCCTTTTCTCTGTGTTCAGATGGGGGTTGTAATGACTAGGAAGAAGCAGAACTGTTCCTGTAGATGAGACTTAAATTACCTACTTGGACTCTTGCTGCTCTCGGTCAGCAAGATTTCCAGATGTCCACTGCCCTGAGAGATCCCTGAGGTAAGCTTTCTGGGGCACTAATAATGCCTTCTTTTTTCACAGAGGAAATCAGTCCCAGGTTGATATCCACACAAACCGTCAATGGTATCATATCCAATCTCTTATGCCAGGTGTCCCCACGACACTAGGAGGGATCAGCAAAATGGCTCAGTCTCAAGGACCTTCCCTGTTCTGTGGACTTAGATGAGGCTCACATAATCTTGTCTTTGCTACTTGCTCCACTGTTGACCCCGTCTCCTCACTTCTTTCTCTATCCACATATTCTCTAATCAATAAAGGACAGAACGTGGATTTCACTAACTCAATGAACTCAATAGCTCTCCCTGTAGAAAATGCTAGGCCTGGATGCCAGTTCTCACAGGAACCATCCACATCAAAGAAAGGATTTGTCTGGGCACATCTTATCCCTTACTTGGTGTGACTTTGGATGCAATTGCAACTCTCACCATTCCCACTGAGAGGAGAAAGGATGCCATTTGCCACCATGACTGTCTTCTCTCTCCTTTTCCTCATGCTTCATCTTATAGTCTATGGTCAATGTTTACAGAAAACACATAGAAGAGCAGAAAAGGGAAATGCTAAGGTGTTGAATGTAGTAACAGAACCATTAAAGCCCAAAGAAGCATTTCCTTCCAAATTTCCTTCAGTTCAGACCTATCCATCCTATCTAGAATGACTTTGTACCCATAGATCACCATCAACCTCAACACATCCCCTTCTCCCTCCACCTTCTGTTCTTTATTTTCCCCCAGAGCTGGAGACCGAACCCAGGGCCTTGTGCTTGCTTGGCAAGTGCTCTACCACTGAGCTAAACACCCAACCCCATCCCCCACCTTCTGATAGCCATCTATCCACTGCTTCTACCAAGCTCTTGTTCTTCATTCTCTACATGTGAGCTGCTAGGGAAACAAGCCCCTCCTCTCCTGAAGCCTTCCCCTCCTGTGAGATGCCAGTGGAGAACTGGGCTAGAAAGCACTACACAGAGAGACTCTTACTGTGGAATCTGGTCCAGTTACTGTTCAGGACTGACTTCCTCATCCCCTGTGAGCTGGGAGAGACTTTCCTTATCATTTCCCCTGTTAAGCTCTTTCTAATGAGCACCAACTCAGGTACCCACCTTAGAAGCAAGGTTATCTTGGAAGACTCTAGACCACTTTATGCCTCATCTTTTTAATCCACAGCTCTGTGCAGCAGGACTCAAAACCACAAATCTCTGACCTACTGAAACTCTTAAATAGCTGTTTCCACTAATCAATAACAATTTTCTTTCATGTCATTTGCTCTAACAAATGAAAAATTGAATGTCAGGAAAAACTGGCTATTTAAATATTCTAATTAAAAAGTTGTCTAAATTACATTTATTAACTAAATTTTGTTAATGTCATTGAGCAATTTAAATATTTGTCCTATTCTTGATGGGACTGCTTATTTATACAAGAGCCCTAAGCTCTTTCGGCCGTCCTACCCCCACACAGCCTTTTTAGAGTTTAGTGAAAATGTACATGTACAAAAACATCATATACTTACTTGATTTTTGTTCCCCACAGATCTTTAAAATACATCTGTGGTCTCCAAGACATCCAAAGGCCCTAAAGGAAAGATAAGAGCTGGCTTCGATGGTCTGTCATTGCTGAGTGATTATGCTGTCATAAAACCAGTAGAACTGCATGCCTCAGTGGTATCAGTGTTGACAGTTGCTCTCAAGTCCCTGAGCTTTTCATAGAAACCACTCATGTTGAATTTAGGCTTACTTTACAAAGATTACAAACACACATTAACCGAAAATAAGCATTTCCTTCCTAAGAATGGGTCACATTAGAAAATATCTTTCTTCTGCCATGGAGTACCTGAAACCCTGTGCCTGCCACCTGCCTCTACCCCCTGCCCCATGGGAGCTCCCTGGGGTTGCCAGAAGGGGCAGTGCTCCTCATCACAATCAACCCAGTGCTTTAGAATAGGCAGGAATGAGAACTCACTAAAACAGAAGGTAAAATAAAAACTGGAATTACTGGGAGCAGAAGGCCAACACTGTAGTGTGGTTCCTATTCTTTCATTTTCCTAAAAATCATTTGCATCAAGCTAAGTCACAGAAACACTTTATTCTTCATCTGAAAAGTTATTTCATATGGTCCCTGAATACTTGGGGTTTATGAATCAGGTATCCTTAGCAAAGATGCCCCCAGAAAGCCAGCTTCCTCTTTATCATCACCTACCAAGATCAAAACTAGTGACCACATTCCTTTCCCTTCCCTTAAATATGTGTCATTACCTGTCACACTAGTAGATTAACCTTGAGAGAACCATATAGTTCTTCTATGCTCTAAATAGACAGATTCTTAGTTTTTTATAGATATACCTCATTAGAAGTACAATTTAATATTCTTCTCTCAATAATAGACAGACAAAATCAGCAGAAACATAGAGGGTTGATCCCTGCTAGCAGTCAACTTGATTTCATTGACATTTATGGTATTTTCCATCCAAAGACACAAGGCTATGTGCTGACTATGCCTGGAGTAACCAGAACCCAGAACCTCAGCCAGAGCCCAGTGCCCCAAAGCCTTCCCTCAAGTGGTTCTCTCTAGGAGCATTTTTTTTTTCAGATAATCTGTTTTTTTATTAATTAATTTATTTATTTATTCATATTACATCTCAATTGTTAGCCCATCCCTTGTATCCTCCCTTTCTTTCCACCCTCCCGCTTCCCCCTCTACTCCCTTCCCCTATGTCTGTGACTGAGGGGGACCTCCTCCCCCTGTATATGCTCCTAGGGTATCAAGTCTCTTCTTGGTGACTTATTATCTTTCCTCTGAGTGCCACCAGGCCTCCCCATGCAAGGGACATGGTCCGATATGGGGCACCAGAGTTTGTGTGAAAGTCAGATCCCCTTCTCCACTTAACGGTGGAGAATGTCTACGTGTCCATCAGTAGAAGAATGGATAAAGAAACTGTGGTATATTTACACTATGGAATACTACTCAGCTATTAAAAACAAGGAATTTCTGAAATTTGTGGACAAATGGATTGAACTAGAAATTATCATAATGAGTGAGTTCACCCAGAAGCAAAAAGAGTCAAATGGTATATACTCACTTATATCGAGACACTAGGCCAAGGGGTACGCCCCCATGATAAACTTTACCTACCAAGAAAGTGGGTCAGAGGGGAGAAAATCCTATTGAGACTTTAGGGGTGAGAAGCCTGGGAGAATGAGGAATTAGAGGGATCCAGTGGGTCCTGGAAAAATACAGGCGGGTCTGGGCCCTCTAGTCCTCCTCAAACTATGGCACCAGCCAAGGAAAATATAGCAGTAAACTTCGAACCCCTACCCAGTCTAGCCGATGGACAGGACATTCTAGGAGCATCTTAAAGTCGAGCAATGGACAGCCAAAACTATCCCAAGTCTCCAAAGGCCCTGCCTCTTGTTTTTGGCTCATTTTTATACCCCCTCTCAGAATTTGTTCAAGGATGTTTTTCAGCTGGTTAATAACCAATCTCCCCCACATGGTGGTTCAACTTTTAAGAGGATAAACATCACCTGCTCTCTCACAAGTCTTTTTCTCACCCACCACTTGTGATCTAAACAACAACAACAACAACAAAACATGTTTATCTCTCCTTCAGCTACGCACTTTGTAAAAGCATGTATGGAACATTTACCAAAATAGTTCCTACTCTGATTACTGAGTCTCAACAGGAGAAAACTAACTGTTAGAGCTTCTGAGAAAGAACAGCACCACAGGCCCAGAAAGCACCACCCCCCTCTCCTAACACTTGGAGTCAATAAGAGATCAGCAATGGAAAAACCTCTGGGAAATTTCTCCAAATACTCAGAAGATAAACACCATTCTGAAGAGCTCATTGGCCAAAAAGAAAAGAAATCAAAAGAGAAAATTTAAAAATATTTTTACTACAGGAAAATAAAATACAACACATAAAAAGTTTGTGGGGTATTGCTAAACAAAAACTTAGAGAACAGTCTATGATATCAAATGACTATATTAGAAAAATAGAAAAGTCTGACATTTATGAAATCATTTTGAAGGAAATGTAAAATAAGTAGAAAAATATTAATGATCAAAAGAGAAAACAAAACAAAAAAATTTAAAAATCAATGGACAAATTAATATTCATAGCTATTCTAAATCTGAATCTCAGCAGTATTTCTTGCTCTTCTTTTTGGGGAATTCCAAATCCATCTTTATTTATTTGTTTATTCATCTGTTTGTTTGTTTTAGACATTGATGTGCTGATTCTAGAATCCATGCAGAGGGACTAGAGAGATGGCCCAGCAGTTAAGAGTGCGTGCTGCTCCTGCAGACAGTCCACACACTAAAGCTCTCAGTGCCCATCCCAAGCTGCTCACAATTATATATAACTTCAGCCTATAGGGGATGTGACACCTTCTTCTGGCATCCATGGGCACCTGCACTCTGTGTGTGCATGTGTGCATGTGTCCATGTGTGTATGACAGAGAGAGAGAGAGACAGAGAGAGAGAGAGACAGAGAGAGAGAGAGAGAGAGAGA
>OU015757.1:71800515-71811949 GCA_907169655.1 Acomys percivali | reverse complement strand
AGAGAGAGAGAGAGAGAGAGAGAGAGAGAGAGAGAGAGAGAGAGAGAGAGAGAGGTTAACTGACATTATTTAATATCAAGTCTGAATGTAAAGCAATAATAATCAAAATGGCATGATATCAATTTAAAGATATAGTCTATAAATCTATATATCCTCTTTGTCATGGAGTTCATATTTGTAAATTCTTCTATTTGCTAAAATTCATAAAGGAATTGAGGAAGTTTTTCTCATGTTTGTGTGTGTGTGTGTGTGTGTGTGTGTCTGTGAACGTATACATGTATGTACAGCTGTATGAAGGGACATGTGTATGTAGAGGTAGATGTGATTAGATGTACGTGTTTCTGTCAAGCTTGCATGTTGATGTCAAGAGTCATCTTATGTATTGAGGCAGGATCTGTCACTGAACCTAAAGCTTCCCAATTTCACTAGTCTAGCTGTCCAGTTTGTTCCCTGGGTCTCTTGTCTCTCGCTCCTGAGTCGTGGTGTTACAAGTTGGCCACCAAAGTCATGGCATTACAAGTTGGCCACCATGCCTGCCTGGATTTACCTGGCACTAAAATCAAGTTCCCATTTCCATGCTTGCCAAGCAACTTACCCACTGAATCATCTCCCTAGCCCAGAATTTTTACTATTCATTGTCTTAACTTTGGTGATCAATTCACAAATATATGTTTGTCAAACACTATCCAACCTTTAAATGTGTGTAGTTTGATATATGTCAATAAAGACACTTACAACTTTTGAAATTCAATAAATATTAACACCTATTAATGATCATATGAACTGAGAATCTCACATACCATCTTGGAAATTACTCATTTTTTTAAATTTTGAAAGCAATAAGATATAGCTGCAATACCATCAAACAACATAGATTTTCCTAGCATAACTTCCATTAATATTGCCATTAATATTTCTATTCATCAAAATGTGTCTGTATTTCTATTTTCATGTGGGGTCAACAGAGTGGGTTAAACCAGAAAGGCATTGTCTTAGATTTTCTTGCTAATTTTCAGAAGTATTTAGGAGGATCAATGTTTCTTCCATATATAAAATTTTAACTTGTGTATATCACAGTCATAATCCCAGTATTTACTTTTAAAAAGATATTTATTTTGAAAGCAATGTAGAATGATAATGAGCCCTCTTGTCCTTGTCAGGCAGACACCATTATGGAATGAGAAGTAGCTTTGTATATAATGGATGTTATAGATGGGTATAGACTAGATTATATATAGAGAGAGGGGGGGAGGGGAGAGAGAGAGGTATATAAATATAGACCATATAGATCTATACACACATAGGTAGACACCATTATAGACTCATATAATACACAGGCTGGTATTATGTGCCAGCCTTAGCTCGGTTCTCATGAGATCCTCTCAGCAGCGATATCCTCATATAAAAGCACATACATATACAGACTTTAGTTTCCAAAAGTATTCCCCACTTAGAAGAACCAAATTCATTGGAGAAATGGATGATTTTAGAGACTTGCAGATAAAAGTCCATGTTCTTAAAACCATAGTGATAGAAAGCAAAGAACAGGTGTCTGTTAAAGGGACACAAGATACAAACTGAAAGAGATGCCAATAGCTAAGGCGGGAAACTTTGAACAACAAAAAGAAATAACTGGATTATAGCCCACCACACAAAAGTGAGCATTCTAATGTATGCATGTTAATTTAAATATATTTGAATATGCAAATGTACACACTATCTTTGAAAAATTCAAAACAATATATTATGCATTCCCTTATCCAGAGAGTGAAGATTAAATGATCTTCTTTCCTTTTTGTAATTTTAATTTGTTTTTAAAATTTTTTATTCACTTTACATCCCAATCATAGCCCCCTCCCTTGTTTCCGGTAGGTCCCAGTTTCCCTCCCTCCCCCCCCTATTGCCCTCCCCTAGGCCTACAAGAGGGGAAGACCTTCTCCCCTACCAACTGACCCCAGCCTATCAAGTCTCATCAGGACTGCCTGCATCCTTTTGTTCTGTGGCATGGTTAAGCACCCGCCAGGGGGAAGTAATCAAATTATAGGCAAGGGAGTCCACTGCAGGGACAGCTCCTGCTTCCCTTAATAGAGGGCCCACATAGAGACTGAGCTATTTATTGGCTACACCTGAGTCAGGAGGCCTAGGTTCTCTCCATGGATGGTCCTTGCTTGATACATCAGTCTCTACCGGCCACCCTGGCCCCGGATTTATTGGCTCTTTTGGTCTTCTTGTGGAGTTCCTGTCCCCTTTGTGTCCTTCTATCCCCCACTCATTCATAGGATTCCCTGCACTCTGCCCAAAATTTGGCTGTGAGTCTCATCTTCTGCTTTGGTCCCCTGCTGGGTGAAGCCTTTCAGAAGACCTCTATGGTAGGTTCCAGTCCTGTTCCCTCACTTCAGCTGCTTCCAGTGTCTATTGTTTGCTCTTCCGAATGAGAATTAAGCATCCTCCCTAGGGTGCTCCTTGTTACTTAGCTTCTTTAGGTCTGTGTATTGTAATATGATTCTCCTGTATTATATGGTTAATCTTTGCTTATAAGTGATTACATACCATGTATGTCCTTCTGGGTCTGGTTTAATTCACTCAGGATGATTTTTTTCAGCTCCATCCACTTTTCTGCAAATTTCTTGATGTCTGTGTTTCTTGATAGCTGAATAGTATTCCATTGTGTAGATGTACCATAGTTTCTTCATCCACTCTTTGGTTGAGAGACATCTGGTTTGTTTCTGTTTTCCGGCTATTGCAAAGAACACTGTAAACACATGAAAAGAGTTGAGCAAAAGTTCTTGTGTGCTATGTCTACTATTTGCTTATGAAGGCACGTAATGCTATGAACTCAGCACTGCTTTCATTGTGTTTCATATGTATGGGTACCTTCACTTTCATTGAATTTTAGGAAGTCTTTAATTTCTTTATTTCTTCCCTGACCTAGTTGCCATTGTGTAGAGAGTTGTTCAGTTTCCATGTATGTGTATTTCTGTGGTTGTTGAGGCCCAGCTTTAGTCATCCATGGTAGTCTGATAAGAATCTTGTATCTATTGAGGCTAGCTGCATGACCAACTATATGGTCAATCTTGGAGAAGGTTCAGTGACTTGCTAAGAAGAAGCTATATTCTTCTGTGTTTGGGGGAAAGGTTCTGTAGATGTCTGTTAGGTCCACTTGATACATGACATCTGTTAGTGTCATTATTTCTCTGTTTTGTTTCCATTTTGTGACCTATCTTTTGGCATGAGTGGGGTGTTAAAGTTTCCCACTATTAACGTGTGGGGATTGATGTGTGGTTTAAGCTTTATCAGTGTTTCTTTTACAAACGTGGGTGTCTTGCATTTGGGGAATAGATGTTCCAAATTGAGATGTCATCTTGGTGGATTTTTCCTTTGATGAGTATGAAGAATCCTTCCTTCATACTTTTTTTTTATTAAATTTGGTTGAAAGTCTATTTTATTAGATATTAGAATGGCTATTCTTGCTTGCTTCGTGGGTCCATTTGCCTGGAAAACCCTTTTCCAGCCCTTTACTCTCAGGTAATGTCTATCTTTGTGGCTGAGATGTGTTTCTTGTATGTAGTAGAATGACAGGTCCCATTTATGCATCATTCTGTTAGTCTGTATCTTTTTACTGGAGATTTGAGCCCATTGATGTTCAGAGATATTAATGACCAGTGACTGTCCGTTTCTTTTATTTTGATGTTGGTTGTGGTAGTCTGTTTGTGTTTTTTGTCTTCTTTTGGTTTTTCTGAAGGGAAGTTATTTATATTCTATGGTTTTTTGGGAGTGTAGTTAACCTCCTCCAGAGCTTTTCTTCTAGTATCTTCTGTAGGGCTGGGTTTGTGCATAGATATTGTTTAACTTGGTTATGTTGTGGAATATCTTGCTTTCTCCATTTATGGTGATTGAACGTTTTACTGGGTATAGTAGTCTGATTGGCATCTGTGGTCTCCTAGGGTTTGCAAGATGTCTTCCCAGGCACTGCGGGCTTTGATGGTCTCTGCTGAGAAGTCAAATGTGATTCTGATAGGTTTGCCATTATATCCTATTTGGGTTTTTTCCCCCCTTGCAGCTTCAGGTATTTTTTTCTTTTTATATTTAGTGTTTTGATTATTATCTGGAGAGAGGATTTCTTTTCTGGTTCAATTTATTTGGGATTCTGTAAGCCTCTTGTATGCTTATAGGCATTTCTTGCTTTGGATTGGGGAAATCTTCTATGATCTTGTTGAAAAATATTTTCTGGGTTTTGGAACCAGGAATCTTCTCTTTTTTCTATTCCTATAATCCTTAGGTTTCATCTTTTCATGGTGTCCTTGATTTCCTGAATGTTTTGTATCAGGTATTTTTTAGATTTAACATTTTCTTTCATAGATGCAGCAACTTCTTCGATTATATCTTCTACACCTGAGATTCTTCCCTTCCTGTCTTCTGTTCTGTTGATGATGCTTTCCTTGCTAGTTCCTATTTTATTCCCTATGTTCTCCCTCTCCAGAGTTTCCCCTCCTATCTTCACATCTTCAACCAATTTACTGATTTCCTTCACCTCTTTGTATTTTCCCATATTTCATTGAGTGATTTGTTCATTTCCTCTTTTAAATCCTCAATCTGTTTGTCTGTAACTTCTTGTATTTGTTTAAGGGCTTCCTCTTTAAAGGCCATCATCATCTTCATTACCATGTCGTTAGCATTATTTTCCTGTATTTCAGTTGTGCTACAGTATCCAGGTCTGCTTGTCAGTGGGCAACTGGGTTCCAGAGAGCCAATCTTGCTCTTGCTTTTGTTGTTTGTGTTTTTAGACTAGCCTCTAGCTATCTGGTTGTCTCTGGTGTTGGCTGGTAGTTCCTAGTGCCGACTGGAGTTCTCTTGGGTGGGCAAAGAAGCCCTGGGCATGGAGCCGGATGTCCCTGCAGGAGTCCTCTTTAGCTTAGTGAGCATGGTCTATGATTGGCAGGTAGTTCCCAGGGAACTGCCTGCAGCTCTCCTCTAATGTATGATCCTCAGGACCAACAGGGCTCCTCAGGAGCCTGGGGTCCTCCTCTCCTCAGAGGATCAGTTCTGGAGTCAGTTGCCACAGCACAGGCTCTCTTGTTCCCATATTAATGAGCTCTCCACTGCCCAGACGCTTTGCTCAGATACTGTCTTCACTGTGAGCTCAGAGGTCTGGTTGTTCCTTGGGAGACACAGTTTGTTCTTTGGAGCAACAGCTGGGGCTGATCCATGGATCCTGAGCATCAAGGTGCCCTGAGGTTGGAGCTGCACACTTCAATGTCCGGAAAGTATCCATCCACTCACAGGGAGGTGGGAGTATGTGGATGACAGGCAGCTGACACTGTTCTAGTATAATCTGGGATATTTTCCCAGGATTAGCTTGGTGTCCTGAGGTTTGGACCCACTGTTTTCCTCACTGTGGGCTTTCATCTTACCTTGGGAACACAGACGCTAGAGTTTTGGGGTCCTTAGCCATGGCCTGTTGATTGTTCTGGAATGACTGCTGTTCAGCTGCTCCGATTCCAATGCGCGATCCGTGTTGCCATCTTGGATCTCCCTTCACAGCAGCAGTTTCCTGTCCATTCCTCCATCTGTAGAAGGACAGCTCCATTCTCGCTACCGCCGTCACCGCTTTTATTTTCTAGCTTTCTAACCTTCTAACTCTAACCTTGAGTATTGAAAAAAAACTTAGAAATAAAGTTCACAATGAAAAGTCACAGAGGAGTAAAGCGCTCAATGTGTGCCTTGATGAAACGTGACAAGAAGGAGCCTTTCCATCCTTTGTCATCTCCAAGAATAATGACTCAAGGCTGCAAAGGAAGAAAGCATCTGAGAATCCATCTGGAGACCATCATATCCAACACCTGATCACTGCTCTTCCGAACTATGAAAGTCTTCATAAAAAGAATGAGATTCTGGCGTGAGCCAGAGGGGTTTGTGAAGGTGCATGACGTGGGTGAAATGCAATTTTCTAGGCGAGATTCTGAAGAACAGTCAGCAAGAAAAATGCAGATGACATCGGAATGAGGTCTGTAGTGAAGGCAACAGAAATGTCCTGAACAGAAAAGCCTCTTTTATCGTTTTTAACGAATGAACAAGGAGGCCAGGGATTTGATGAGGGAACCTGTGCGATGGGCACACAGTGCTTCCTGCACTCTACCATTTTCAGTAAATCTAGAGAGTCATTTCAAAATAACTTTCAATTTTTATTTTAAAACATTTCAGCCTCAGCTGACTGTCCTAAACAGAACACTTACATCACTCCTTCAAGGCTCCAAGGATTTTGTGGAAGAGGAAGTAGAAAGAACATCAGAGGCAGAAAACAGGAGGAGGGGATTATGATGATGCACGACGCAGCCACTTCAGCAGTGATTTCCTGCTGCACCAGCAGCTCCCTGCACAGGGTCTGTGCATACTGGGATGCACAACCAGTCAGGCGTAAAAGAAGGGCATGTGGCCGAGCTGTGGCTACCAGTGGATTCTGGGAGAGAGGAAGAGCCATTCTCATCATCTGTGTACCCACTGGCAACCCCATGAGGCTCCAATTGCATGGTTCCATTACCCATGGTCATTCACACAGCCTGCTTAAACTCACTGAGTCACGAATCAAATGGAGCCAACATGAGACCTGGAGGAAGGACGGAGGGGTGGTAAGAATGAGAGGAATATCAGAGCACGTTGGGAGATCAGAGAGCAATCAGAATGCTTCATACCCATGTAGGAAATTCTCAAAAAAAATTAATTAATAGAAAAGTTTTTTTTTAAGCCAGCCACTCATAAAATTGGTTCCGTTAAACCCATCACAGAAGTGACAGAAGGTTGGCATCCAGAAACTGTTCAACTGAATAAATGGATGATGAGATGCTGAAATTTGGTCCTGGCCCCTGGCACAGAGAACTTTCTGCCCAGGAGGTGGTAGCATGTGTGTGCCCTGTCTCTAGCCCTAGGACCAGAAGTAGCATCTGCTTTTGAAACGGTGCTGGCCATGTCTGCTGTCTCCACCTGTTGAAGGAGAGATGTCAGGGACAGGAATCTGTCACAGTTCTCATGATAACTGGGAAACCAAGGCAAGGACTTGCTGCTGGTGGGTTTCCGCACTGGTTTGCCAGTCTGGTAGAGGCCAGGGGTGGGCATGGGGGAGTTAAGTGAATCTTTCCTAGTTCAGTATTCTCAACTGCTCAGTTGGTTTGGTGTTTAAATGCATAAAGAACTTTTTTTAAAGTCTTACATGTATTTGCCTATATGATATCTTTCCCAAGAGTAAAATACGCTCATCCAATTTGATGTCTGGCAACTAGGCCATCTTTTATGCTGTCAGCATCTCTCAGAGTGAGCAGCTTGTCTGTTTGGATTGGTTTGGAGATGCAGACAGCAACCGGTTTTACTACTCTTACTTGGAAAATTCCTGTACTTTCTCTGTTTTGAAGGAGGAATCTGTTTTCAAAGGATGTAAGCTGCCTAATCAACTTCAAAATGTCATCATTAGATAAGATGACATACATCTAAGACCAGATCCGATAATTAATTTGTGGCATGTTTTAAAGAGTGACAGACTGTACACATAGACTGAACTCCACACTCCCGAGTATCTCATTTTTATACTGGAGATCAATTCTCCATGTAAAAGACCTCAGCAGCATAAGAAACAATATTAGCACAAAGGAGAGCCCTTCAGAGAGTAAAATCCAATTTCATGAGCCCATACTGTGGTGGCATCAGGGCAAGTCTTACAAGATGCTCTCAGAGGGCATCTCCTGCACCTACTTGAAGCTATCTATGTCCCTGCTTGGAGCCATGAGTGCGGCCCTCCACACCCTTCTGTCTTCGATTCCCCCACCCCATCAGCACCAGCACTTTATGACAGACTCATCACTCTTTCAGTAATACTTGGCCCAAGTTGATCAGAAGTCTCTACCCACTGTGCTCATCCAGCAGAGCTTGGCTTGGCTTTACTGATCTCCTACTGACAGAAGGAAGTGTAAGAGCAGACATGGTGCGTCACACCTGTATCCCCAGCACTCAGGCATCTGGTGGAGGAAGATTTCTCCAAGTTCAAAGTCTCCCTGAACTACAGAGTGAGACCCTGTCTGAAATAGAAATTTGAATTTCTGTTTTCCTAAAGGCTAAGAGAGCTAAACAATTTGTTTCTTCTTTCAAGTTCTGACTACTGAGACCATTAGACAGTTTGTGGTGGTCTGGAAATCCTTATATTAAGGGACCTGGTCTAGTAATCTACACTCAGAAGGACAGGTATCACATGTTTTGTTATCAAATGCAGATTGCAGAGCCTTGCTCGTGTGGGGGGGGGGGGGGGTATAGGTTATAGATCATGAAACTAGGAGACCACAAGAAGAGGTATGGGGGTAGCAATAGTACATATGTAGCATAAAAAAAGAAAGAGGACTATTGCAGACAGAATATTACAAAGTGAATCACGAGGATGAAGAAACAAGAGGAAGATATGACCAAATATATTGTATTCATATATTAAATCTTCAAAGAACATGTTTAAAATATATTATAAAAGAAATGTTTGGAAATACCATACTTAAATCTCTTATACTAATTTTAAACAAAAATTAATGATTAAATAAAACAGAAATGTGTACAGAAAGATGCTGTATCCTATCATCTGCTTTTCCTTTAGGCAGTGCCTTTGGCTTGTCATGACACTATGAATTCAGAGACTCACTTAATATAGACAGCTTCTCCCTTGCTGATATCAACCTCAGAAGTCCACATCCTTGAAAGATAATACCAGAGAGGTCAGAGGTTGAGGACAAGGCCTGGAGCTTTATTGTAAGAGTCAGAGGGAAAACAACCTTGCTTCCAACTATGTGAAAAGGTGAGGAAAGTGGCTATCCATGGAGCAGCAGGCAGTGGTATCTATCCATGGGGAGGGCAAAAAGGACGGAAACATATCTCAACATTGTGAGGCAGAATCATCATTGAAGGTAGTAGATCTAAGGCACAGTGTAAGGATATCAGAAAGTGGACACTAAAGTGAAGATTCAGATGTGGGTACACAGAGTCATTCATAACATATAGGAAAGATACAGCTATTGTCACTGATAGCACACTGCTTTAGGAGCCCTTGCTCTAGAGACAGGTCGCAGAAGCCATCAGTTCTGATGGTTCTTCTCTGGTTGGTGTGTGTCACTTTCCATGTGCTCTCTTTCTTTCATACTTATTAGACTCCAAAATGAGCAATGTATTTTACCATGAAAGATCACATCCTACACTGGCCAATGGTGCTTACAAGGTTAGTGGCCAAGTCCTGGGTTAGAATGTTAAAGGAAACAGAAAAGAAAATAGGAATGTGGCTTTGTCTATAGGCTTGTGTAGCATGCACTGACCCCTGAGTTCAGTGCCCAGTATGTGTAATCCAGGTGTGGAGTCTTGGCATTCAGGAGATTGGGACAACAGGATCAGACCTTCAAGGTCATCTTCAGCTACAACGCAGTATGGTTGAGATGGCTTCATTTACAGGGAACCTTATCTCATAAAGAAAGACAGAGAAGGGGAAAAAGAGGCAAACAGAGGTGGAAGAGAGAGGAAATCTAAATGGATAGAAGTTTCCCCCTAGACTTTAATCCATCTGCCAGCCATGTAAAGGGGAGGTCAGAGGAGACAGTCCAGGGATACAGTCTTACCACGAATGCCTCTTTCTCCTCACCATGGGGATTTTCTGTGTTTCCTCAGTTTTGTGCTGTTATCAATAGTGACTATGGACACTACCCACCAGCAAGTATCCAAGATGTAGGAGGCTATGGCTACCTTAAATACTTCTGGAAGGAAAGAGAAAGAACATAACTTGCAACGTCCTTGCACTCTGCTCTCATGGCTGCCTCTGGCTGGCATTTGGCCCATATGTAGCCATTCCCCATACCATCCAACCAACATCTCCAGAGACACAGCGCCATGGACTTGTTAGCTCTCAGCTCTCTTTCCTCTTGCTTTGGTAATTTCATCAAAGTTGTGATCCTTCAGTGTTTATCTTAATGTTATGGAAATTTAAGTTTTATTTCAGGGTATTTTTCTTGGATTCTATCTTCAGATATTTCCTCTGGGTGATCATTTCCTGTTTATTCTCTAGGGGAATAAAATTGGGTATGCATGGGGTTTCATCTGTCTGTTCCCTATCTAACATTTTCTCTCTAATCTGATTTAATTCTTTCTTTATTTCAACTTAATGCCATTTGTGTTTATTTCTGCTATCTTGCAATCTATGTCCTTTATTGTATTTTCAATAGAATCTCGTCTTGCTTCTGTTTAAAATCCCTTTATTCTTATGACTGTTAACATCTATAACACACAGAGACAGAGACAGAGAAACACATTAATGCACGTCTCCTTTACTGAGGTTTTACAACATACTACATCACTCCACACATACTTCTTAAAACTATGGTTCAATTTTGTCTTGCATATGTCAACTCTAAAATGGCATGCTTCTGGTTACTGCCAGTGTCCACCCAGGGTTTGTTTATTACTGTTCATGGCTAAATGAAGAAAAAAATTACCAGCTTTTGGGTAGAGGCTCATGTGAGGATAGAGATGGCCATGCATGAGGCTTGATGAAAGTTTTATGTAACTGCGTTCCTCTCTGAGCTTTTCTAGGCTTTGCCAGGGAGAAAAGAGAAAGGCAGCTGTGAGGTTTCTCAGAAAACAAAGTTACAGCTATCTTTGAGCATCACCAAAAATAAAGTTGGCATTTCCTCATTCTTCTTGTTGCTTTTAGATGCTTTCCAGGAATAAGAGAGGAGAGATATTGAGATGCCACCATCCTGGACTCGGAAGATCAGTTACCTTCTCTGACCCTCAGACTTCTCCTCTGCTAAATGGGATGAAGTTAATGCATATGGAGTGCCTGGCACAATAGCCACAGTGATCCTGTGCTTCTTGCTAATGTCATAGCAGAGTCATCCACAGCTACAAGTTCATAGGTTAGAAGCAGACTAGAGTCTGGACTGACAAAATGCCAGAAGCTTCAGTCTGGACAGGCGTATCTCCCACAGCAAACCCTAAAGGTGTCCATTGCTGACTTCCCCAGATTCCCCTGTGTCCTAGCCATGGATGTATGACTATTGCAGAAACTTATGTCCTCAGCTTTGACTCAGTGATGTACCCTATCTGGAACTGTCCAGAACCCAACCTGCTGACCAGGAGTGGCTGTAGAGCCACTGTTTCAGGGTCTGGGTTCCCTACGTGAAACCTGCTGTAAGCCCCCTATCTAACATCCTGGTGAGGTGCTGAGTGTAGAATCCACAGTAACCTAACATAGATAACAACACAGAGACAGCTCTGTAGGGTGATTTGGAGCGCTGTCCATGGTTGTACAGCAAACACACCAATTCACCACCACCCCTTCTGGAAATATGTGAGATATTCCATAGCCTTTTCATTTAAACTGTGTGTGTGTGTGTGTGTGTGTGTGTGTGTGTGTGTGTGTGTGTGT
>OU015757.1:71772359-71800505 GCA_907169655.1 Acomys percivali | reverse complement strand
TGTGTGTGTGTGTGTGTGTGTGTGTGTGTGTGTGTGTGTGTGTGTGTGTATGCGCGTTGTATATGTGTGTGTTTGGGGGGAGGCATGAGTGTGTGCAAGCTTGCACAGCTACATGTACACATATGTGCACATCTTTGCAGTGCATGAAGTTGATGTCACAGGTCTTTCTCTTAATTGCTCTACACTTTATTCCTTGAGGCAGAGTCTCTAGGAGAGAGTGTCAGGATTAATTATGGCACCATCTTCTGTGTGTAGTCTAGGAAATCAAAGTCTTTTCCTTGAAGTTGTGTATGAAGGGCTTTGTCACTGAGCTGTTAGCAAAAACTCATTTACTGTGTTATTTACTTATAACTAACATATTTGTTTGTTCTATGATAAGTGCATACATGCATTTAGTGCACTCTAATTCCTCTAATCCCTACTCTTCCTTATCGTCCTCCCACCTCCATCAGCACATCCTCCTACAATCTTTACCCATATTCATATATTTGTGCTTTGTATTATGACCTATTAAGTGCAATATGGCTGTGTGACTGTGGGCACACAACTGAAGACAATGGCTCCTCCTTTCCCAGAATCTGTAGTTGCTTATAGTTCAATAGGGAAAGGTAAGGTCCCATGAAGTCCTTCTTCCTGTAAAGCACCATTTCAACTTTTTAATGATAGATTTCTTGACAAAATAAGTCTTCCCTCCTCACAGGAATGAAATGAAGATGGCTCAAAATTCCAACAACTTTATTTGATATTAATAATGTGTGCAAGTAGAATGGCTAATATCACTAACTAACAGAGCCATGGCCAAGTGTGTGCATGTGTGTGTGCGTGTGTGTGTGCATGTGTGCATGTGTGTGTGTGCATGTGTGCATGTGTGTGTGCGCGTGTGCGTGTGTGTGCGCGCGTGTGCATGTGTGCATGTGTGTGTGTGTGTGTGTGTGTGTAAAACACTTAAAGTCTCCTTTTACAGTGTTCAAGTATAAACTGTACTCACCATATTGTACAGTAGATTCCTGGAACTTACTCTTTCTAATTAAAACTTCTATCCTCTAAATGGGGCCTCCTCAGCCCTCCCCCACTCCCTCAGTACCCAGTAAATGCCTATCTACTTTCTGCTTCTAGGAGCTCAACTTTGTCAGATTCTATCTACAACTCTTCCAGATACTCCCTTTTTTAAAAATATTTTATTTAATTTTTAATTTATGTGCATTGGTGTGAGGGTGTCAGATCTTGGAGTTGCAGACAGTTGTGAGCTGCCATGTGGGTGCTGGGAATTGAACCCGGGTCCTTTGGAAGAGCAGACAGTGCTCTTAACCACTGAGCCAACTCTCCAGCCCCAGATACCCCTTTTTGCTTAAGTCATCTGAACTCAGATTCTACACCTTACAAAGATAAAACCTGGGTGTTGTAACAAAGTAGATATATGGTCTACAGTGGAGATGAACTGCCTAACTGTGTCTTGACTGTACACTTCCTATGGTAGGCACTACAGTATCTATTTACAAAGGACATAATCAAAGAGCAAAGAAATTAATCCTTGTTCCCAAGGCTGTGCCTGCATTAGCACCTAGTCTGGGCTTAGTAATTGTTGCTCAGTTCTTTAATATGTGCTACAAACCTCCAAAGCTCCAAATTCCACCTGCTGGGATAGAGAGCATGGTAGATTTTTCCTGTCCTCTGCATGCTTCTAGATCAGAACGTATTTCTCTAAAATAAGGCCTGAATTGGAGGCATGGGAAACAGAAATCCACCAGTCACTGTAATGACTTAGGAGGAAATGCACTTGGAAACCAATCAAGAAAAGATGGAAATAGAAAACAGGAAAATGCAGCAGGCAGACTGAACAGGAAGTAAAACTCACATGATAATTTCTCTTCATAAACATCAAAGCCTCTCAACAAGAAGGAGCCCTATGTCGCCTCATACAGCTAGAACTTACAGGACGTCAGAAGATAAACTGCAGTGGCCAATGTTGAGGGATGCCAAGGCAAAGACCACTGTGTACCTTCTATAGACCTTTCCCTTTACTTCCTGTGTAAAAGAAAGCACAGCAAACTTCCTATCACAGTGAGGGAGGCTGAGAGACAGAATAAGTCTGTAAAGTGGGTTGGAACAATTTATGCACCTTCTATATCTGACTCCTGAAATCCTTCTGATGCTTTTCCACGCTGTCTCTCTGTTCAGAGGAGAGATCCCTAAGGATGCAGAGGAGGGGCAGCCAGAGGAGTATGTCAGGGACCCATATTAAACTGCCCAGAAGAAGAACTCTTTATCAGGGACTTCCTCTGTTGGACTATCTGCCAGATGAAATGTTAACTTTTGTCCTTTTAAACTACTGAAGTTTGGTGACTATTGGTCACTGTGTTAGTCCACTTTAATGATGCAGATTGCCTATAGCCCATATCTTCAGGGCAATAATCCTCTTCTTTCCACTATAAGGGCTTCTAGCTCTGGAAGACAAAGTTTGACAAAGATTTAAAACAACAAGAGGCTCCTGCTTTCAGAATTTCTTCTCCATCACTTCTCGGTCTTTTGGCTAAGATCAAGTGCAGAATTTCTACTCTTCAGAATATTAAAATATTATAATATACCACCATTCTATGTTGGAATGGAATTTTATCTACAAAATATTTTGCAGGTATACAAGAGCTGAATGGAATTTAGAATTCGTGCTATAATACAGTATGTAGCCCTGACTATCTGTGTAGGATTATTTTTTTCTCATTTGGAAAAAAAATTCTCCCAAGTTTCAATCATACTTTAGGTTCTATTTTATTTATTTATTTATTTATTTTTTGGCACTGCACTCATGGTTTAATAGACAAAGAAGTGGACTGTGAGCTAAGGACATGGTGACAACACACAAATGTTAAACAACAGCCAACACTTGAGAGCTGTCTCCAATTCTGTTCTCACATCACTCCAGTAATCTGCCTGCCTATTCTCAGGAAGCATCACATGACAGATGTCTTCTCCCAGGCTAATGAAACAGCCTCAGGGTTAAATCAATGCCCTCCCATTGGACCTGAATGTCAGCCGTCATTCCACCGACACGCACAAACCCCTTTATATGAGTAGAGAGTCTCTGCCTCAGCCTGTTAAGTTCTATTCTTTAAAAGACATCTGGTTGATATAAAACTGCAGGCCAGAATTCCCACGGGGGTGAAGGTACCAGTTTCTTGGGTCCCCATAGTAATAAGTCACATAAAAACAACAGTTGGAGAAGAGAAAAAAAAAAAAAAAACAGAAGTAACAATTCTAAGTCAGTGAAGCAATATTCTGAGGCCTGTACAAATTGGAATTGATGTGTCTTATACAACCTTCACTCTTTCCCACAGAGTCTTCCTTGCAGGCTACGCCACTGACTAGAGCTGAAGTCACTCAGTGGGTAGGAAGAACATTCAAAAGATGCAACAGGTCATTGGCTAAGAGTGTTATCACAGTACCTGGTGCTAAGAAACATCTTAGAAGAAAAGGAGAAGGCTGGAGTAATCATACCTCATGCCCTGTCCTGGGTTACCCCAACAAACAACAGCACAGCTTGGAAAGAAGCTGAGAAATGACAGGCTTCCGGCAGAAGGATGAATGACGTGAGAGGAAATGGTGGGAGTTGGGCGACTTGTCCAGAATGATCTTGACTATGGGAGGCTCAGCTGCCTCCCTGGCAGGCTATCCTCTCCGATACTGCACTGTTGCCCCTGTCTTCCGAGACACAATAGGCAGGCAATGTGGTTAATAGATGATAGAGCAAGGCAAAAGGATCTTATATTCACTAAGCTCGTCCTTCTCCATGGTGAAAGAAATCTTATTTTTCTGTGGTGGGTAGATCTGTATATTGGGAGAAAGGTTAAGGACAAAAAATGGCACTTGGGAGTAGAGATTAATCGATAGAACTTCAGAACTATTGAACACTGAGAGTGAAAATCCTATGTTTTCTAGCTCATGGCCACTGACAATGATTTTAGTCAAGGTACTCAATACCCACACTACAGCACTGTTAGACTCTTCCTATATGCAAGGAAACTGAGGTTTGGTTCATAGATCATACCCAACTCCCTATATGCGCTTTCAGACCAAACATACTTGTTTGAAATCCCAGTCAAATGGCTTATAAGCTCTGTACCCTGGATCAGGATACTTTACCTGTCTATGCTTCTAATTTCCTTAGTAAAATGAGAACAAATTAAGATGATGTACACAATGTAGCCATCAGAAATTAGGGCTTCCTCAAATTAAGTAGATATCAAAATTTATCACTGTAATTTCTTTCTTAGTTTTTTTGTTCTTTCTTCTAGATCTAACTATCAATTTAACAACAAGAATACCATTTAAAAGGTCTATGTAGAATTTGAATGTATTTTAAAGTAATGTAGTAGAGCCCCAATACCATGCCTAGTAGTTTTCTCTGCCCTTAGCATGTAATATCTTAAGCAATGATCTGAAAATGGCACCCAAACTGAACTCCCTTGAAAGATACCATCATCCAAATTATGATCTACGAAAAACATGACAAACATTATCTTCTATGGGATTTTTATAAGTTTCTCAAAATGACCTCAGCCTATTTGGAATGGACTGCAAAGATACAAGACAGGAGTAAAGACTAAAGAAACAGATGGTGAAACTTCCAGCTCATACCAAATGCCTAAGGACTCAGAGTGCTGATGCCAAAGAGCATCAGAGGATAGATGAAGAAGACAGAGCAAAGTAACCTTTCTTCTGCCTTCTCATTCTCTGTGGGCCATCCTTTAACGGTGTGGATGATGCCAACCCACACTGAGATCCATCATTCAGTTCTTCCTCACTTAGTTCATTAATGTGAATGTCTTCCAGAAATATCCTCATGGAAATTTCTAGAAATATATTCATCTGGCTTCTGGGCATATATGAGCCTGTGTTATTCACACCTAATACCATAATAAGCATTAGCCCCATTCACCAGGACTCTCCCTTCAGGATCTCTCCACCTTCCTCCAAATTCCCATATACTAGGAAAAAGCTTTAAACACAGAAAGTTAAGAGGGATGGAAACATTTTACTGGATTTGTAGTGCTCCTTAGAATGTTCGGTAAGAAATGGTGTGGTTTTTCTGTTCTTCCTACTCTTTGACAGAATACCAGCTTCCTAGGTAGGCTCACCCCATACCCAATTTTGTAATATCAGACTCCTTCCACATGCTTGGTCAGGCTCCATCATCTTCCTCATCTGCCATTCCGCAGCTTTTGTAGAGATGGCTCAAGGCCTTGTCTCCTCTGTGCAATTTGTGAAGGGCACATGGGCTGAGTCTGTCTTACTTGATGACAGGAACATTCATTTCCTATCTCTAAGGTCTTTCTCTTTATCTACTGGTGCTTTGCCTTTCTGCATTGTATAAATAATGCATATTCATTGAAGGGAAATAAAACAGTACAGAGAAGCACAGAAACGTATAAAGGAGGGTATAAACTAAACAAAGCAATATAGTCAAGATCCCAACGGACACATTACCATGAAATACCACAACATATTTAAATAACCACACAGAAAATGGGGGAAAGAAAAAGTGGAAGAAAGGACAAACGGAAAACAAATAACAAAGAGCAGATATAACTGTAAGCATAGTTGATGGTTGCATTAAATGAAAGTGGCCTAAATACACCAATTAAAAGGTAAGCTATGGCATCGGGAAAACGCCCGCTAACACATCCACACGTGTTCTCCATAAACTCCATTTTCAACATAAAGACAGACTTCATGCAAATGGAAAACAATGTGCTACACAAACAAATGTACTGATCACATTACTTCCTGACAAAGCCAACTTTGAAGTGGGAAAAGTTACCAGAAATGGACAAAGATTACCAAATAATAAATGTAGCTAAGAAGACCTAATAATCCTAAATGTGCATGCACCTAAGAACCACAACTTCAAAATACATGGACCCAAATTAATCTGACAAATGTTAAAAATAAACAAACCTACAAAATAGGTGGTGTTTTCAACATTCTCTTCTCAGTGAACAATGGAACAAACAGAAAGACAGCTGATGAGGACAAAGACCAAACAATACCACTAATTAACCTGACACAATTGAAAACACATTATTTTCAAATGCATAATTGAATACATTTGTATTCAATTTTTGTAATCTTGGAAGGTTTATAATGTCAGGTCATTTCCTAAGGTCATAAGACAAACATCAACAAACGAAACATTTTAAAACATACAAAATAGATAATCTGATCATAGGGCAATAAAACAAGAAACCATAAACAAAAGAACAAATTGAAAACCCTACATAAACAAATTAACATACATCTTAATAATCTACACTCCAAAGTATCAAGGACAAAATAACCTGAAGGAAAAATATAATACAATAAAACCTTTAAAATATAAATATGAGTGTTTTAGAGAATATGGAATTAATTGCTGACGTTACAAAAGAGATGAAGAATTGAAAAAAAAAATAAGAAAGCAAGCAGAGAGAAACACGCTAAAAGAAGATATCAATAAACTAGGAGAGAGAAGTGCAAAATAAAGTCAAAACCATTTGCCTGAAAGGATTGATAAAATGTAATAAACTTCTAAGCACATTCACAAGTTAAAAAAAGAGAGAGGATGTAAATTATAACATAAGACATGAAAGCATGGTACATACAGACACCACAGGCATTAGGAAGACGTGGGAATATAGCAAGTCTAAATACATATATTAGAAAATGTCAATGAAACAGGCTGAGCCTTAAAAGCCATAAATTATCAAGAATCATCCAAAGGAACATTATAGAGCTCAAATAGTTGTATAACTACCAAGTAAATGACATCCATAGTTTAGAAACACTCAAAAGCCAAAGTTCTAAACCTAGGTAGCCTCAATACAAACACTGCAACCTATTAGAGAAACATTAATATCTGTTCTACAGAATATCTTTTTAGAAAACAAAGAATAAGAATCACTCCTTAACTCATTTTATGAGCACACATTACCTTGATACTGAAGACAGGTCCGTACAAACATCACATTACTGAAGCAGCCAGCACAGGGCCTGCATAGTTCTGCACCAGGCCCTCTTACCTGCTATGGCTGTCAGCTTGGTGTTTTGAGGGACTCCCAACAGAGGGGGCAGCTATGTCTCTGGCTCTTTTGCCTGTTGGGTTCCCTTATCCAGCCTCTGTATAAGGGCTTTTGCCTTGTCTTACTGTGTCTTGTTTCGTCTTTTTTTGACTGTTCCCTCTTGGCAGCCTGCTCTTTTTTGAAGAGGAAACAGAGGGAGAGTGCATCTGGAGGAGAGGGAAGCTGAGAGGAGTGAAGGGAGGGGAAACTGTGTTCAGGATATATTGTTAAATTAGTTTTTAAAATACAACTATAGACAACAGGACTCGTGCAAAAATGCATGGTTCTCCAATCAAGCATTAACAAATTGAGTCCAGCAATATATGCAAAGAAAAACATGTTGCAAACACAAATATAAAGCTTAGTTCAGAAACTCATCTCATCTGAAATTTGAAATTCAAGTATATGATTCACATGCTAGCAAAACAGAAAAGTAAAACTACACAGCATTTCTTTTTTTCTTTTTTTCACTTATTTTTATTAATTCATTCCTATTACATCTCAATAGTTATCCCATCTCTTGTGTCCTCCCATTCCTCCCTCCCTCCGTTTTCCCCCCTACTCCCCTCCCCTATGTCTGTGACTGAAGGAGACCTCCTCCCCCTATATATGCTCATAGGGTATCAAGTCTCTTCTTGGGAGCCTGCTATCCTTCCTGGATGCCTCCCCATGCAGGGGACATGATCAAATATGGGGCACCAGAGTTCGTGTGAAAGTCAGTCCCCACTCTCCACTCAACTGTGAAGAATGTCCTGTCCATTGGCTAGATCTGAGTTGGAGTTCAATGTTTACTGCACATATTGTCCTTGACTGGTGCCATAGTTTGAGCAGGACCCCTGGGTCCAGAATTGCCCATCATAGTGTTCTTCTTCTAGATTTCTAGGACCCTCTGGATCCTTCTATTTCCCCATTCTCCCGTGCTTCTCTCACCTAAAATCCCAATAGGGTGTCCTCCCCTCTGACCCACTTTCCTGGTAAGTGAAGACTTTCATGGGACATGCCCCTTGGGCTAGTGTCCAGATATAAGTGAGTATATACCATTTGACTCTTTCTGCTTCTGGGTTACCTAACTCATTATGATCATTTCTAGTTCAATCCATTTGTCCACAAAATGTTGGGAATTCCTTGTTTTTAATAACTGAGTAGTATTCCATAGTGTAAATGTACCACAGTTTCTTTATCCAATCATCTACTGAGGGATACTTAGGCTGTTTCCATGATCTGGCTATTATGAATAAGGCTGCTATGAACATGGTTAAGCAAATGTTCTTGTTGTGTGCTGGAGCATCTTCTGGGTATATTCCAAGGAGTGGAATAGCTGGGTCTTGAGGAAGCCTTAGTCCCAGTTCTCTGAGATAGCACCAGATAGATTTCCAGTGGTTACACAGCATTTCTTGAGTGACCCATAAACAAAAGTTGTGGGGGGGAAAATCCAATATTCATTCATGATAAGAATTTTCAGGGTCTGAGAGTATATATATAGTTCAATGATAAAAGATTTGTCTACCATGTATGAGACCGTGTCCCCAGCATGAAGAAACAATAACAAAATCTAAATGCTACAATTCCAATAAAAGCCTTCTCAGCAAAATAAAAATTAACAAATAAAAAAAGAAAACAAAAGCAAAAACTTTTCTTGACCTCATAAAGTATTGGTTCTCAACCTGTGTGTCACAAACCCTTTAGGGCTCATCTAAGATCATAGGAAAACACAAATATTTATATTATGGTCCATAATGGTATCAATATTACAGTTATGAGGTAACAACATCAGGAGTCACTACAACGTAAAGAACTATATTAAGGGGCATAGCATTAGGAAGGCAGAGGACCACTGTCATAAAGGGATCTGTGGATTACACAGCTGACATTATACTATATGGTGAAGGAATGAGTGTTTTCTCTGTAAGACTAAAAAAATTACTTATTCTTACCCTATCTATCCAGCAGCATGCTCAATTGCCAGCCAGTGTTATTATGCATGAAAAAGAAAGAACACAAAGATTCAAGGGATAGTATCTCTCAATTTACAAATTGTAACTTGCTATGGATAAAAATCACAAGAAATATGTAAAAGAAATTTTAACTTTATCTTTTACATTTAATAAATGAATCCAGAATAGTTGCAGAAGCCAAAAGAGGTCAATTCACAGAATGCAAAATTAACTCTTTGTTATCAATGGACAAATGGAAACATAAAAAAAAAATAAGTTTCAATAGGATAATTCAAGAACTATAATAAAAATTTTAAAAATTATAAACATTCAATCAATGAGATGGGCATTATTTTAGTTTTATTTCTATTGCTGTGGTAAAATTGGGGGAGTTCATGGTACATCATTTAGGAGAATGCAAGGCAGGAGCTCAAACAGATTGTCACATCACAACCTCAGCCAAGGGCAGGGAGAAGCACGTGCTCACACGCCATGTCTGCTGCTTGCTCTTGGCTACCTGTTGTTTTATCTTTGCCGCTTGCTGTTTGTTCCTTGCTGCTTGCTGTTTCCTGCTCGCTGGCTTTCTTCATTCTCATCATGTCAACCCACACCCATACCCTCACCCACTTTCCTCATCATGACCATCAAGACAATGCCCCACAGACTTGTCACAAGCCAACCTCATCCGGTTATTTCTCAACACCCTTCATAGGTGGTTCTAGATCTCATCAAGTTGGAATGTAAAACTAATCATTACAGAGACCCACCCCACAGGAAAGGTTGGACCAGTGTCAATATTAATGATATTCTCCTATGCTTGCAGACAGGGGTCTAACATCTCTTCCATGAGTATCTATGTCCAGGGTTGGAGAACCTGAGTCGGATGAGTGTAGCTCTATAATTGGGGCCAGTCGTACTTGTGACTGGTGTCCTTTTCTCGAGGTCTATAGCCAAATTCAAAAGCTTCTCAATTAAGAGATTGCAAGAGGCAGCAAGTAAGGACAGGGAAGTGTTTCCTCTAGTGACTTAGCGCTGGCTGTACTGTGGCTGAAGAGGAGAACTTTTTTTATTTAATTAATTTATTCAGATTGTAACTAAATTATTATCCCATCACTTGTATTCTCCCATTCCTCCCTCCTCCTGCTTTCACCTTGTTCCCCTCCCCTAGGTCTATGACTGAAGGGGACCTCCTCCCCCACTATATGGTCATAGGCTGTCAAGTCTCATCTTGGTAGCCTGCTTATTCTTTCTTTGAGTGCCACCAGGCCTCCTCATCAAGAGTAGGTAGTCAAATATGGGGCACCAGAGTTCATGTCAGAGTCAGTCACCACTCTCCACATCACTGTAGAGAATGTCCTGTTCATTGGTTAGATTGGCATAGGGGTTTGATGTTTACTACTTGTATTGTCCTTGGTTAGTGCAATAGTTTGAGCAGAACCCCCTGGGCCCTAATCCACCCATCACAATGTTCTTCTTATAAGTTTCTAGGACCCTCTGGATCCTTCTATTTCCCCATCTCCTATATTTCTCTTACCTAGAGTCCTCACATCTTTCCCAATCTCCTGGTAAGTGAAGACTTTCATGGGACATGCCTCTTGGGCTAGTGACCAATTAAAAGTGAGTATATACCATGTGAATCTTTTTGCTTCTGGGTTAACTCACTCAGTATGATCATTTCTAGTGCCATCCATTTGTCCGCAAATTTCGGGATTTCCTTCTTTTTAATACCTGGGTAGTATTCCATAGTGTAAATGTACCAAAGTTTCTTTATCCATTCTTCAACTGAGGGACATTTAGGCTGTTTCCAGGTTCTGGCTATTATGAATAAGGCTGCTATGAACATGGTTGAGCATATGTCCTTATTGTGTGGTGGGGCATTTTCTGGGTATATTCTAAGGAGTGGAATAGCTGGGTCTTGAGGAAGCCCTATTCCCAGTTTTCTGAGAAAGTGCCAGATAGGTTTACAAAGTGGTTGTACAAGTTTGCATTCCCACAAGCAATAAAAGAGTGTTCCTCTTTCTCCACATCCTCACCAGCATGTGGTGCCACTTGAATTTTTTTATCTTAGCCATTCTGGTAGGTGTAAGATGGAATTTCAGAGCCATTTTGATTTGCATTTCTCTGATGACTAAAGACATTGAGTATTTCTTTAAGTGTTTCTCAGTCATTCGATATTCCTGTGATGAGAATTCTCTGTTTAGTCTTGAGCCCCATTTCTCAATTTGGTTATTTGGTTTAGTGGTGTTTAATTCTTGAGTTCTTTATATATTTTGGATATTAGACCTTTGTCAGATGAAGGGTTGGTGAAGATCTTTTCCCAGTCTGTAGGCTGTCACTTTGTTCTGTTGGCAGTGTCTCCTGCCTTACAGAAGCTTCTCAGCCTCAGGAGGTCCTATTTATTAATTGTTGACCGTAAGGTCTGGGCTGTTGGTGTTCTGTTCAGGAAGTTGTCTCCTGTACCAATGTGTTCCAGGCTCTTCCTCACTTTTTCTTCTAACTGATTTAGTGTCTCTGGTTTTATGTTGAGGTCTTTAATCCACTTGGGCATGAGTTTTGTGCATGGTGAAAAATCTGGGTCTAATTGCATTTTTCTACATGTAGACATACAGTTAGACCAGTACCATTTGTTGAAGATGCTATCCTTTTTCCATTGAATAGATTTGGCTTCTTTGTCAAAAATCAAGTGGCCATATGTGTGTGGGTTCATTTCTGGGTCTTCAATTTGATTCCACTGATCAACCAGGCTATTGCTGTGCCAGTACCATGCTGTTTTAATTACTGCTGCTCTATAGTACAGCTTGATATCAGGTATGGCGATTCCTCTGGAGGATCTTTTATTGTATAAGATTGTTTTAGCTATTCTGGGTTTTTTGTTTTTCCATATGAAGTTGAGAATTGATCTTTCAATGTCTTAAAATTTTGAGTAGGTATTTTGATAGGGATTGCATTGAATCTGTAAATTGCTTACTATGTTAATTCTCCCAATCCACAAACAAGGGAGATACCTCCATCTTCTGCTGTCATCTTCAATCTCTTTCTTCAGAGATTTGCATTTTTTTTCAAACAAAACTTAAACTGACCAAATTTTTCCTGTAGCCAGAGATGCAAAAGTGGTCAGCTCCTGCACAGGAGCAGGCCGCTGAGGAGAGCGCCTCAGGTTAGTGTATACTTTGGCCTGCTGGACTTAGAAGGCTGACGGTAGGCCCTGAGTCTGTTAACTTATTTGTGAATCTACAGGGAAATACAAAATAAGAGAGATAGAGAGATGGAAAACAGACCACTCATACATACAAGAGCTCAAGAGGAAAAGGTGAATGAAGTTAAAAACTTCAACCAACCCCACAAGTTTATATGTGAAGATGATGTTGATTTCAGCCAACATCTCCTCTGTAGAAACTACAGCACATACAGGATACCCTCAGGGAAAACCTCTTTCCTGAACAGGTGCTATAGCTGTTTCCACAGGATCAACCCATACATACACAGACAAATAATTGGACATATAGACATGTACATATTCATACACTTATTCATGGATGATATAAAAGGAGCTCCTTACATACAGATAGACAATTAACATATATTCATGTGACATACGTACAAAAAAACAGATGGACACATTCACATGCAAACATATACCTATATACATATTTACAACTCATGGATGAAGCAAATTCCAGCGGAATTCAACCATACTTGTTGTCTGGTCAGAGTTTTACACTTCTGAGACAAAGCTCCCTACATCAGAAAAGGAATTACCTCATAGTCAAAAAGGGCAATCAATCACACACACACACACACACACACACACACACAACACACACACACCAGATGAATGTAATAGGGTATAGGTTACATGTTTTTTCATTAAAACTAGATAATTCTTATGTATGTATGAATTACATAAGTTCATAGTGAGCTCAGAATGACAAACGTTGACAAAGCCTGAAGGTTAACAGGGACCAAGAGGTAACAAAAAGATATGTCATTTCAATTAGGACTGTCATAGCTACACATTTTCCATCTATCTCTTAGTTTACAGTTATTTCAAGACAATAATTTCATCTTTCATTTCAAGATACAAAGTAAATTTAGAACACTATTTTATGCCATAACCTGACAAGGTATAAGGAATTTGTCAGTTTGTGGGGTTTTTTTTTTTACATTAATATTTGTACTTAATTAGACATTACTTGGTAGCCCCATTATAATTTGGGTTCAAGGAAAGTTTAAACCAACTTGCCTATATTTGTGGCGTGTACTAGGTATACCAGGTGTGTTGTGCCACCCAGAGAGTCTCAGGTCTGTTTCTTTCCTTGTGAAGTTTATGTGTCAGTGACAAGTGAAAATCACAAAATTCCTAGCAAATGTAGTTATTCTGCAGGAAGAGCTGAAGAAGTGATTTGAATCAACTTAGAAGTCATTATCAAGAATAATAAAATCATCCTCATAATGAGTCTGCAAGAGCTGGGATCAGTTAATGGAGGAGAAGCGCTCCCAATCTCTGAGGACTAGGGGTGAGACACAGGAGGAAGAGGAAGGCGGTGACAGTTGGGATGTAAAGTGAATTCAGTTAAAAAAATAAATTTAAATTAAAAAAAGAATTGCCTAGCAGAGAAAAGCACTTACATCAGAGCATAGACAATGAAATATATATATATATATATATATATATATATATATATATATATATATATATATATTTTAAGTTTAAGTATATATATATATATATATATATATATATATATATATATATAAACAGCACGGAAAGGCAATCAGCAGCAGCCTAAAGATAAGCTATTTAGGGAACTTTGCTACTATGTAACAACATTACAGAGATTTCATTGGTGGGCCACCTCCAGTTAGCTCACGTGCTTGCCTCAAGTCCATTCCTGCATGACTGACTCATAACATGAGAGGCTTCTGATGGAGGCAAACGCAAAGACTCGTGGCCAAGCAATGAGCTGAGCTTAGGTAGTGCTGTGGAAGAGTAGGAGGAAGGGCAGAAGGAGCTGGAGAGGTCAAGGACATCACAAGAAGACCTACAGAGTGATCTAACCTAGACCCACTGGGGCTCACTGACACTGAACCACCAACCAAAGAGCAAGGACAGAACCTAGACCCCTACACACGTGTAGCAGATGTGAAGCTAGGTCACTGTGTGGGTCTCCTAACAATAGAAGTAAGGGCTGCCTCTAAATCTGCTACCTACTTCTGGGTCACTTTCCCCTACTATGCTGCCTTGTCACTTTCTGAGAGGAGAGGATGTCCTTAGTCCTGCTGTGACTTGAGATACCAGGGCACATTGGTACCAATTGGGGGCCTCCCCTACTCTGGGACCGAGAGGAGGAGGGGTTGTGGGGTGGGGCTGGGAGGAAAGGAGGGAGGGGGCTGGGATCAGGATGTAAAGTGATTAAATAAATGGAGATTTAAAAAATCTAACAAAATTTGTGCAAAGTCTGTATGCTAAAACTACAAAATAGTGTGTGGATCAGAATACTCAAAATATTTAAAGTGTCAATCTGCTTAAACTGACTTATAAATGTAAACAGGCTCAAGTACAGTCCCAGAAAAACTGTTACAGACACAGAGAAGCTATTCAATTATAGATAACATTAATGAAATGATTTTGAGAATAGGAGCAAAATTAGAGTTCTAGTACTCTGTGATCCATGAGCCGATTATCAAAATTGATGCGATGAGGAGGACACACGCATGGTTCTAATCAAACAGAAAAAGATAGCTCTGGAATAACCCATGCATGTATATGATTTTTGACAAACACACACAAACACACACACACACACACACACACATGCACAGAAAGAGAGAGAGAGAGAGAGAGAGAGAGAGAGAGAGAGAGAGAGAGAGAAACAATAGAGTGTTCGACATATGGTATTGTAGCAATTAGCTATTCATGTACAGAATTGAATCTCAGTTTATATCTATACCTTCTACAAAAATGCGCCTCAAGTGGATCATAGTGCCAATGTCTAGTTGTAACACTTTCAAGGGAAAACCAGAGAAAATCCCGGTGACTCTGGGTTAGCAAGAAGTTCTCACATAAGACACCAAATATACCCATGAAAGGTGAAACTGGCAAATTGGACTTCATTAAAATACAAATTTCTGCTGCTGGAAAGGTGCTGTTAGGAAAATGCAAAGGTAATTCATGGTCTGGAAGAAATATTCAGAAATCACAGGTCACACTGGAGTTTTATGTTAAGAGTATACAAAGCAACACAACCAATTTTTTAAATGAGCAGACAATTTAAATACATACTTTACCAATCAATGAAGACATACTGGGGGTGGGGGAAACAGAAAGTTGCCTGTCATTTCATAGGTAAGCCTAATGTGGCTTTATTTTTGCATTTCCTAGTGGTTAATAATGTTGGGCATAAAAAACAAACTACAAGTAAGGAGAACAGAGAGTGTTTGCCAGAGGTGGAAGGTGAAGAGACTCTCTGAAGGGCAGCAGGGGTGACTCCAGGTGTAGACGAAACTGTCCTGTGTCCTGATTTGATGGGAATTTAATGACTCCATAGTTGTATGAACATTCAGAAAATGAACAGTACAATAAGTCAGCTTTATGGTGTGTTCATTTAGCAACAAAAAGGAAAAGGAGTCAGAGAAAACCAGGGCTGATATGGTCTCTCTTTGAGATATTAAGTATACATCCACAGTTTCAAGCTAAAAAAAAAACAAAAACAAAACAAAACACCAAAACAAAGAAAGCAACAACAACAATGCTCCATCATTTGCTGTTTTAAGGAAACTAGATATACCCTATTTTAGTTATTTAACAAACTCCTTCCTCCTCTCAGAACTAAAAGTTCCTATGTACACTAGGCCAGCATGCTTTTCTCTAGAAGTCTTTTCCGTAACATACTGTGTTCTCTTTGAGTTGGATAAATTGAATCCAGGCACAGAACCAAAAGCTGCACTGGGCAGACGACATGACATCCTCCACGCTGATGTACCATGAGCTTCTCTGAGGGATGTGGTAAGCACATGGCCCCGTTCTCAGCATTCCTTACTCACTTCACTCCCTTATCAGAACCCCGCTTTTCATAAGGAAGTGCAAAATTGAGTTCAGAACTTTCACAAAATTCCATTAGAGGAGTTTTCAGCATGTTGCAGTCATTGACTTTGATAATAAAACAACTTGATCTTTTTAATAATCATTGGTGGGACTTAAGCCCATTATCACTTATTTTAAATTATATGAAAAACCTTTTGTAATGAACAGGTTATCCGTAACAGAATGTAGTCACTGATTTAGCACCTTGAATCATACTCTAGTCTACTTCCCACACAGAACTTCATTCTACAGTGTTGGATTAGAGAGCTTTTCAAAACCCACAGCATCATTTTTTCTCTTGCTTCCTTAAGATTTATTTTCATTCTTATTCATGTGTATGTGCATATGCACATGTGTGTGAGGATGCCCTCATGTGTGTGTGTGTGTTCACATATGTGTGAGGATTTCCTCATGTTCATGTGAGTTTTCACATTGTAAGAATGCTCTCAGGTATATGAGTGTATTCATATGTGTGAGGACACCATTGTGTGTATGTGTGTTCACATGTATGTGAGGATGCCTTCATGTGTATGTATGCATTCACATGTGCATGAGGATGCCCTCATGTGTGTATGTGTTTGTTCATACATGTGTGAGGATTTCTCATGTTTATGTGTGTTTTCACATGTGTGTGAGGATGCCCTCACATGTATGAGTGTATTCACATGTGTGAGGATTGCCCTCATGTGTTTGTGTTTGTATGTATGTGAGTATGGCCTTATGTGTATATGTGTGATCTCACATGTGTGAAGATGCTCTCATGTGTATGTGTGTATTCACATATCTTTGAGAATGCCCTCATGTGTATGTGTGCATTCACTTGTGTGACTATGGCCCTATGTGTATTGTGTGTGTTTGTATGTGTGTGAGTATGGCCTTATGTGTATGTGTGTATTCGCACATGTGTGAGGATGCCTTCATGTGTATGTGTGTGTGTTCACATGTATATGAGAATTTCCTCAGAGGCCAACTACTGCTCTGAGTTTTTTATTCTGAATTCATCTTAATTCCCCTTAGGCTTTCTTCCTTCAACTTATAAAAACCATGTTCAGTTGCTCCACTGGATGGTGTTTTGGGGAACAACCAATGGGTCAATGCTCACTCATCCTCCTTGAAATCCCTAAGCCTGAGTTTTTAGCACATTACAAAAAACCAGACAGTAACATCCAAAACCTTTCCTCACCCATGAGTTTCATCTTTCAGGGACAGTTATTTTCAAAAGAGTAATATAGTGAGAACATTTGTCCCAGGAAAACATCCCAGGCCTCTGTTGTCACAAATAATTTTGCTAATTTTTCTCATCAAGACACCACTTTGCACTCAGATGAGCATCACATATCTAGGTAGTAATGAGTGCTTAGTGGCCAGACACAGTCGATGCAGCTTCTCAATAGGCCTCACTTATCTCCCAGGAAACAGTTTTAACAGGATGAGAATCACCCTCACTTGTTCAACTGTCAAGTAAATGGAATAAAGAAATACATCAGCCTTTAGGGTGCCCTTCATTTTTTTGTAATTTACCATTTTAGGCAGCAACTAGTAATTCAGTATACCCCAAAATGAGCCTGATTTTTCTGGGTCCCCTTTCTCGCTATCATCTATCTAACTCCAATTTAGAAAAAAGGAAGTGTCATCTTGGCATAAGTATCTCCAGAAAGAGAACACACATGTGCAGAGAAAGCAGCAGACACACCATTGGATGGGAGCTGTGTATGGAGCTTCACGGCACAAGAAATAAACGTTAATTATAACAACAAAATTAGTCATTTGGAAGGGCAAGCCAGTAATATCCAACAAACTCAAAACTTTGACATATGTTGGAGAAACTGCTCACACAGAACTCTCTTCATTCGTGGATTTAGTTCAAATTTGATATTAACATTAAAAAGTTTTTTCCTGGCTTTCTGCTTCACCAGCAGGACAGGTTAAGAACACCAACAAAAGCCTTATCACATTTTAAGACAGACTTAGAAATCCCATTGAAATTAGTTGTGCATCTAACTCCAACCTTTCTGTACATTGCTTGTTGAACACGAACTGACTTTGATTCTATGCTAAGCATAAAACTAAAGTGCTTTCCATACGAACTCATTTAACAACATGCTCATGTCTGCTACATGAGCGGTTGTATGGATTGCGTCATTTCATAGAGGATGAAGAAAGCTAACTTACGCAAAGATCACACAGCCTGTCAGAGGTGAAGTCAGGACAGTAAACCAACCCTCTCCTATGTCCATGATATATTTAATGAGTTTGGTAAAATGAAGCATTCCAGTCACTGGATATTTGGACAATTTAATGTGAACTATGTCCAAAGGGATATGCACTCTGAGGTAACAGGAACAGTGTACAAGGTGCTTTAGTGTTGACCTTGAGACCAGCTTTATGAAGGAAAACATGTTCTTTTGCATGCCATTTCTCTGCCAACTTTTGTTCTCTGGCAATTTCATACACGAATAAGGTGCATTTAGAGCATAAACCCCACCTCCAGCTCTTCCGAGATAGCAACTCCCAATCCGTGACCACCCAATTCATGTTCTCTTGTTTATATATTTTTTTTTGTTTTTGTTTTGTCACTCACTGAATCCAATTACAGCCGTGTGTGGGTGAGTGTTGGCCACCTTCCACGGAAGCACAGACTAACCTACCATAGGCAGACCACTGAGGAAGACTTCCTTTCCTTCTGACTGCTGTCAGCTGCCAATAGCTCCTCGGCTAGCTGTGGGCCTTGTCAACACTTCTCCATGCCACAGTATTGATTGCCTTGATCTTTACAGGTGCTGGGCCAGCAACCACACTTGCTGTGAGTTTGTGAGTGAAATAGCCCAGACACATTGTTTGGAAGCGATCTTCCTTAGCTTCTGGCATTTATAAATGTTCTGACTTCTCTTCTATTATTTTCCCTGAGCCTTGAAATTGGGAGTGTATACACAAAAGGATTTCCCATGATTCCATGAGCCCTTGACATAAAATATTTGTTATAAATTTACTTTGTTTACAGACATCCAGGCTTCCCTCTCAAATTCATATGATGGGGTATGACTTGGTCTCTGTTCCTGGTGTTAATACAGCCCCATGCTATTTTATCCAACTGAGAGAAATCAGCCTGTAAAATTCACCTTCTTCAAATGTCCTCTGCTCTCTTTTTTAATTAAAGGAGAGCATTTAATTTGGCTTATGGTTTCAAAGGGTCTGAATCCATGACAGTGGAGCTAAAGCATGCCGTCAAGAATGGCTAAAGCTTACATCTTGAACCACAAGCAAGAGGCAGACTCTTTTGAAACTTCAGGTGTACCCCCATTGACACACCTCTTCCAACAAAAACACATATTCTAATTCTTCTCAAACAGTCCCACCAACTAGGGACAAAGTATTCAAATATATGATTCCCTAGGGCCATTTTCATTCAAACTGCCACATTCCATCCTTGGCCCCAAAGTATCCCATCAACACCATAATGTAAAACAAACTTACTCCAACTTCACAAGTTTAAAACTCTGTTTTAAAGCCTAAAGTTCAAAATATCTCTGAGATTCGAAGCAATCTCTTAATTACAGCTTCCGCTGACAATTGAAAAATGTTATAGTCCTCCTTTGCCTGTACTTTTAGCAATGTTACTGTAAGATATGTTTCTAGGGTCATATACATTGGGGTTCTACATGCTTCTCATACTTGGGCACCAACTTATTTCCCAAGATTCGCCATTTTTTCTGCTTTTATTTTACTAGAGAGGTTGTTTTCTTTTTTAAAAATTATTTTTATTTTTAATTCATTCAATTTACTTCCTGATTGTAACCTCCTCCATCATCACCTCCCAGTCACACCCTCCCTTCCTCATTCTGCCCCTTTCCCTCCCCTAGTCCTCAGAAACAGGGAGTCTCCCCCCCCCCCATCAACTGACCCTAGCCTCATCTAGACTGCCTGCATCCTCTTCCTCTGTGGTCTGGCATGGCTGCCCAGCCAGGGGGAAGTGATCAATGAGTGGACACCAGAGTCCATGTCAGAAGTAGCTCCTGCTTCCCATATTATGGGACCAACAAGGAGACTGTGGTGCCTATTTACTACATCTGAGCAGGGGGTCTAGGTCTTTACTGTGTATGGTCCTTGGTTGGTGCATCAGTCTCTACAACACCCCCACCACCCAGCCCAGATTTGTGGGTTCCAATGACCTGTGTGGTACTCCTGTCAACTCCAGGTCCTTCATAGGGTACAGAGCTAAACAAAGAATTCTCAAAGAGGAATACTGAGTGGCCAAAAGAAACTTAAAGAAATGCTCAACGTCCTCAGTCATCAGGGAAATGCAAATCAAAACAACCCTGAGATTCCATCTTACACCCATCAGAATAGCTAAGATCAAAAACTCAAGTGACAGCACATGCTGGTGAGGATATGGAGAAGGGGAAACACTCCTTCATTGCTGGTGGGAGTGCAAATTTGTACTACCACTTTTGGAAATCAATCTGGTGCTTTCTCAGAAAATTGGGAATAGTGCTACCTCAAGACTCAGCTATACCACTCTGGGCATATACCTGAAAGATGTTCCACCATACAACAAGGGCATTTGCCCAACTATGTTCATAGCAGCTTTATTCATAATAGCCAGAATCTGGAAACAACCTAGATCTCTCTCAAAGAATGGATCAAGAAACTGTGGTACATTTACACAATGGAATACTACTCAGCTATTAAGAACAAGAAAACCTTGCAATTTGCAGACAAATGGATGGAACTAGAAAAGGTCATCCTGAATGAGGTAACCCAGACCCAGAAAGACACGCATGGTATATACTCACTTATAAGCAGATTTTAGCCATATAATACAGGATGACCATACTACAATCCACAGACCTAAAGAAGCTAAGTAACAATGAGGACCGTTTGGGATGTTTAACTCTAATTCACAAGGACAAATAGAATAGACATTGGAATTGGCTGAAGAGAAGGAACAGGACTGGAGCCTACCATAGAGGTCCTCTGAACGACTCCACACATCCTGGGATTGAAGCAGATGCTGAGACTCACAGGCAAACTTTGAGATGGAGCGCAGGGAGTCTTTTGGAGGAGTTGGGAGATAGAAGGACCTAAAGAGGCTTTCTAGGTCCCCAACCTGTATATCATCTCCCTAAGTTTGCCAATGATCAGAAAATGTCATTCTTAAAGGGTATCACACCTCTCTTGCATTTGTTCCCCAGTCTTTTTTTTTTCTTTTCCTTTTTTTTTTTTTTTTTTTTTTTTGTCTGACATGAACAATTTCAAAGACTTTCCTTCCAGCTCTGTTACTTCTGTTGCTGCCTGAGCTAATCTGTTGCTGGGACAGCCGACGATGCTTCTCTCTGACCTGTACAGTTTCCAGTGTCTGGCATGACTTCTGTCTCTTTCTCCTTCAGATCCCATGTTGCCTTCTTTAACCCATTTAACTGTTTTTGCTTTTTTTTTTTTCATTTTTCTTGAATTTCTATGTTGATAATTGTTCATCTATTAGGATGGGTATGTTTTATGATATTATGTGACAACCTCCTTAGTCACTTTCTCTTGATAATGTCCTGAAAGGTTTTAATAGTGTCCAGGGTTTTTCCCACAGAACAATTTTTTCCATTCTTGTCATAATCACCAAGGTTAATCTTCCACAATAGATTTTTTTTCCCTCACAAGACCCTGACCTACCTGAGCTAAAATTAGAAAGTAAGATGCTGTAGGATCAGGTGCAGGAGGCCAGGTGTTGTGCAGACATGGACTGACCAAATCTCCCTTTTCTTATTTTCACAATACTAGCTACATGAGTATAAAGAAAACTTAACAAACTTCTCATCTCAAACTTATTTCTTGCCTTCTGTTTTGCTCTGTTAAAACAATTCCAAATGAAATTTCCACTTTTCACCTCTTAGCTGGAAATCAGCAAGCGAATGTCATTAGGGGATATCAAGTGCTGCTGTTCTGCAAAACCCTTTGCACATCCGGTCAATTTGTTTTGTGTCAGGAGGACATTTAATCAATATCTGTCTGATTCGCTTACACATGTATCATCCAAAAGTCATTCAGAAATAACCACTGCATTCCCAGGAAGCCTTTGTACATCTGTTTCTAGAGATAAATAAGAGATGCTATAAATCTTCTTATACCAAGGTGTTGACTATTCAAATCCCACATATATCAAAAACTTTGGGAATCACAGGATTTAGGGATGCTCTAAATATAGAAGAGCATCATGGAAATTATCCCTTGGCTCCTAAGTAAGTAAACTACGACACATTATCTTATTTTGCTACAGAAGTGAAATAAATGTCTAATTCTTAACCAAATAGCTTGCCAAAAATCACCCAAGACTGGAACTTTATATATCTCCTCACATCACCAAGAAAGAACTGGATACTATTATAAACCACATTAGAAAAATTAGACCACGTCCCCTGGAGGGGGAGACCTGGGGGCACTCAGAGGAAGGACAGCAGGTCACCGAGAAGAGACTTGATGCCCTATGAGCATATACAGAGGGAGGTAATCCCTCTGAGGAACAGTCATAGGGGAGGGGAATAAGGGGAAAATGGGAGGGAGGAAAGAATGGGAGGATACAAGGGATGGGATAACCATAGAGATGTAACAAAAATAAATTAATTTTTAAAAAATGTTTTTATTACCCAAGGAAATTTTATTTTTAAAGTTCTATAATTTTGGTATGACATTTGGATCCCACAGTAATTTACACATGGATCACTATTGGGAAAAGTCTTATTAAACGTTATATTTAAAAAGAGAAACGTTGGAATGTTTAACAAGAAAAATGGAGCCCTTAGATGTCATTTAGTTCACCTAGTAATTTATATTTACTAAAAATTTCCAACCAATCAGCCACAGTGGGATCTTTCACTGTCCTGTGGCTTATCTCATTATTACTTTCACCTCATAAAATATACAGTCATCATTTTCATTCTACAAAAGAGGAGATCCTGCTATCACACTGACAGAAAACAGCAATTTAGGGACTCAGATGGGGTCTGTTCGACACCATGACCTGCCTTGTTACCCTGCTCCGCCCACAGGGCCCACACAGGTTTGCACCAGGCCCTTTGTGTGTATACTACAGCTTTCAGCTTGGCATTTTTATGGGATTCCTGAGTGTGTGAACAAGTGGGTCTCTGACTCTTGTGCTTGCTTGTGGGGCTCTTTTCTTTCTGTTGGGTTGCCTTATCCAGCCTTGGTGTAATGGTTTTTGTTTTTATAGTATAATATTTACGTTGTAACATTCGGGTTTTGTCTCAGAAAGGAAGTGGATCCATAAGGGAAGTAAGGTGCTGGGAGGAGTGGAAGGAGGGGAAACTGTAATCAGACTATATTGTATGGGAAAAGAATCTGTGTTCAATAAAAGGAAAAAACAAAACTAAAAACAACCTACCAATCCACCAAGTCACTCTTCTGATATTTTTTTCTCCTTTAAAGAACACAGAAACAAAATATATTAAGAAACCCAAGTACATTCCCCATAGTGGGGAGTAGGAGTGACTTTCTTATTTGTAAGTATAAGAAGCAAGGCTCTTAAACCGCTCAGTATCCGTTATACTGTTCCCTATGACTTAGCGCCATAAATGGACTATTTCTTGTCTTCGTTTCTTTGATGTTGTTGTGATAAGACATTCTGACAAAATGAATTTGAAGGAGTAAAGTTATTTTGTCTTACTTTTCATGTTATAATCCATTGTGGTTGAAAAGTCAAGGTACCCAGAACTTGAAGTAGTCAGTCAAATTACAACTCCACTCAGAAGAATGGATCAATGAATGCATGAATATCAATACTTAGCTTGCCTTTCCAACTCTAAAAGGGGCCAGAATCCCCTGTGTAGTGAATGGTACCATTCACAATGGGGTGGTGTTCCCATCTCAATGAATGGACTTATGATATTTCCTAAAAACATGCCCAGAGGCCAATCTCCAAGGATTCTAACTTTTGTCAACTTGGCAGCCAACACTAACCATCACAATTCTCCATTTGTCAAAAAAGAAAAGCAATATGAATAGAATGTAAATTGGCACCAGACAGAACTGGGTTTGAGTCTTTCCTTCTTACATTCCCAACTCAGAGGTTCCAGGAAATTATCATTTTCCTGGGCCCTAGCACAGGCTCTTTATGTCTTAGCCATATGTAATAAACAGGTAAAAATGTGCATCCTGTGTAGCATTTAAGTATTTGATGAAATCATGTACAGAAACTCTTTGCAACTCACCAAGCACTATGCAACCTGTCCCAGAGAGGTTACCAGTTCACCATCTTCATCAACTGCATTAGAACATAAAAAGATATTTTTCGGTGCCTCAGAAGGGAAACTACATACATACTATTCAGAGGTGAGTCAACAGGCATACTCATCCCACAGATTCTAGGCCAGTTCATTATAGAGGACTTTCCTCTTAAGGAGACTGTCTCAAGAGAGGCCAATACCTCTGTCAATGTTACTCCTTAGATCACATTTTTTTGTAGCTGAGCTGGCTGCCTTGCTTCCATACAACGCATGCCATATTCCAAGATACTTTAATCAGGGTGGCCCTTGAGACTTAGCACAGAATCCTAGACCCCATGCTGGCTCACTATGCCAGGCTCCTATCAGCTCTTTATACTGTTGTTGCCCTGATACACCTGCCCAAGATTCCGTAAAGCAGTACAAGGCACTTTCTGAGGAAGCCACAAGAGACTAACCCTAAGCATCCTCAGCACAATAAAACACCAGAGATTATTGTGAACTGGGTCAAAAATTGCCATGGCGACTGTTTACATGACATCTCACAGAATCCTCATCTCTATGTCACTGAGACAGAAATGCTTCCTTGTTAGCAAACATGTGTGCCTTCCTTCATTAGCCAAATTATAAAGTGATTAGTGATTCCCTACAGAGAGCAGAGGTCTCAGGTCTGTGGCAGACAGCAACGGAGCATAATATGAGGAAAAGTCCCCATCAGGCATATAACAATAGACGGCTGCAAAGGAACCAGGCTGAAAGGGTTTCATGGGTTTTGTTTGTTTTTTTTGTTTGTTTGTTTGTTTTGTTTTTGAAGTTGGTATAATTTGGTTTAGACTTGTGGTTTGACATTTTGTTCTGTCTTACATCTAAGTATAGTGTCTTCTTCGATTCATGTCCTTGCAAGCTTTTCTCCAAACCTACATGGGGCAGCAATGTTTCAGGTCTCATATCAGGCAGATTTGCTTATGTTAACTCTAAACGATTCCTCTTCAGAATGTGTGAAATGCAAGTGTAACACCTACCTTACATGGTTACAGTGAGGTCAACAGGTGACTTGGCACACAATACAAATGAGAAGAGAGAACCAGGGTTCATACTTACAGCCTTCTCCTCGCAACCACAGGGCAGTGGCTACCTAAATAGAAACAGGAACAGCTCAATAATGCCTTACAGATCCGAATGTGGCTAAGCAGGGACCGCTTCAGAGCCCCTGAGCATGGAGTAGACATGAGGTCAGAATACGAGAATGAAATAGAAGTCTTCAGGATGTGAGTTGAGTTCCTCATTTTGTGTCTTTCATAGCAGCGTACCCAGAATCTTGAATATTCACTCAGACTAATGAAAAGTGGCTGCCTGATACCATCTCTTTTCTTTCTGGGTGACTCACTAAAGATAAGCATCATTAATATTTACTGTCTGCCATAATAGGATGGGAAGGGAGAATTAAGGAGGTTGTATATTTCCCATCCATGGGAAACACTGCTGCATTCTGTTCCTGAAAAGCCTTGAAGACACTACCACAGGTGCTAGTAAGGGCCAGTCTCCCTCCAAACTCTGCTGCTGGAGTGAACTCTTCTGTGAAAACCTAGTCTACTTCCTACCACATTGTTCACTGTCCTTTGCCCATCAGCCAGTCCCCAGCTCTCTGGCCATTCATACTGAGAAATCATTACCTTCAGCTGAAGTTCATGAAAGTTAGCTGCAATGCAGAGAACAATTTGGGAAAGTGGGGAGAAGTATTTTCCCAAGTAGAACGTCAAAACTTCTATACTGTACCATTAAATTAATATGGATTCTAACAAGTGAGACAGATGTGATCTCTTAAGCCAAATCAGTTGGATTCCATCCTTGTCATACACTGTCAACAGGATATAACCATTCATTCATTCAGCAGGTGTCTACTGAACCCCAATGTTTCCAGTTACTGATACGGGAACTAAGGACGCAAAGATGGATATAAACAGTGCCCTTCCTTAAGGAGATGATGAAAAGGCAGATGTGAAACAAAAATCAAAAAATTTCATCAAAAAAAAAACACGTGCTATGGCAGAATCCAACCAGTAAGTGAGTGGAAACAGTGAGAGGGTCTGCTTGATAAGTGGGCCAGGGTAGGTTCCATAGAGTAAGAGATCAAAACCCCAGGGAATTGGTCTTGAAGCATCAAGCAATTTCCAGAGGGAGATAGAGGATATAATCCCAGGAAAAAGAAACAGCAGGGTAGTATCACAGAGGATAAAATGATAAAGTGAAGGGGGGGGGTGTTTGCCAGCTGGGACGGTTTGATGGGCAGAGTGAGGGAGGAGTAAGCCAGGCTAGCTTGCGAGAGTGTTTAATGTCCAATGGTGAGCACCAGCTCACTTCCAGAAGAATTCCTATAAGCTCTGCACACAAAGCCTTGCATCTCACCCTAAACAACCCTTTAAAATTTTTATGCATATATATATATTTTTTTTTTAACTAAGTGTATATCTGTGTGCCACATAATTGCAATGCCCACAGATGCCAGAAGAGGGCGTCAGACATCCTGGGACTGGAGTTACATATGGATGTAAGCAACGTGTGGGTGCTGTGACTCAATCCCAGGTCTTCTGGGAGAGACGAAGGGCATCTCTCCAGCCCTTCCAAATGGCTCTTTTTAAAAATAGAAAATAAAATATATTTCTTTTGGGAAAACAGTAGATTTTCTCAGGACTGACTGAGCAAGTTGCTCTTAGTTGAACAGAGATCCCAGGGAGTTCAATGGAACAGAGTGTTTCATGCAGATGAATAAAGAGGCTTTATTGTTGTTGGTTTGTTTTTTTTTTTGTTTGTTTGTTTTGTTTTTCACTAGGGAAGAAGGACAGCAAGAGGAGAGAAGTATCAAGATAGACACCCAGATGCTCCACAGTGAGAACACCCTCCCCCTATCACCCACTAATAAAAATCTAAGAAGAAGTAGAATGCAGAGACAGATAAATGCATCCTTCCCTCATGGCAGAGTTCCTAGAGAATCTATCAAGTCTCATGCTGTCCTCAAAGGATAGAATAAAAGCCAAGAAATGGAGGTAAAGGTGAATAAAGAAGCAGAAAGATGCTAGATCCTCCACGTGGATGTGGAATTTCACCAGCTCTCCAAATGGCAAAGGGCCTCTGTTGTCACAGATCCCGTCCTCTGAAGCATGGAAAACACCAGAATGACAGAAGCGGGGCATGCATTCTGTCCCACTTCAGCTTCTGTCTGAAACCTCGCAGGAGGCCAACCCTCTGTAATGGGCGAACATCTGTGGCATTGAGACAGACATCAATAAGTGTCTTAAGTGGCTCATTGTGGGCATCCAGTGAGAAGAAAGCATGGCAGATGAAAGAAATATGAGCACCAGGCCATGTCAATACAGATGTGTATTTGACAGCAAAACAAGATTTGTGACAGAATTCTCCAGACTAAGCCCCAGTAGGCCCCAGCCTCAAACATGCCTGCTTTCTGTCTGAGAGAAATAGGTGGGTGTGACCGGCTGCCTTTCAGCAGTGTTAGCTATAAGAACAAGTTCATTAAAAACCAATGAAACAAACAACCTCTAAGCCGGTCATGATTAAAAGGTCTGCTGAATTTCTGACTAGGTACTGGCACACACCAAAGAGGCAGAGCCTAGAGGTGAGGAAGATTTTTAAAGCCCTTTGCAAATCACAACTGATCGACATATTTTATTTTAATCATCCCATTGTCAATTTAGGAATGTGGAATTACAAAGTGCTCTTTAAACGTTTGGAAGTTCTCTCTCTCTCCTCTCTCTCTCTCTCTCTCTCTCTCTCTCTCTCTCTCTCTCTCTCTC
>OU015757.1:71729186-71754033 GCA_907169655.1 Acomys percivali | reverse complement strand
CTCTCTCTCTCTCTCTCTCTCTCTCTCTCTCTCTCTCTCTCTCTCTCACACACACACACACACACACACACACACACACACACACAAAGGAAAAACCAGACAGAATCACCACAATATTTGCATTCTCTGAAGATGCTTCTAATATGCCTGAGAGAACTATGGGTTAGTTTAGTCTTTATCCTTGTCAAAAGCACATCTCCGTTGTCCCCAGTTTTATTCTATAAAACCCAGTTTATATCATTCACCATGTCTTGGTTTTCAAATGACATCTTGAACAGATACTTAGATCGACCTAATCACTTCCTCCCACTGCCTTGAAGCCAAAAGTTTTCAGGCACAACTATGTGCTCATAGCATTAAAGTGCAGCTTATAGCAATGTGCTCTGAAACAAATGACTGAATTTATTTATGCCAACTTCCCAACATTCCAACGTGACTCTGAAAGAGTGGGCCATAGAGCAGCATATCTAAGTTTATCAGAAATGCAGAATTTTAAATCCCCTCAGAAATGAACTCCATCCAAATCTGCTTAGCTCTAAGGGAAGGCATGTCTGGAGATTCTCCTGCAGTGATTTCAAAGACGACCTTCAGCAAGTACAAGTCTTCGTGGGGATGGCCTAAAGCAATGGGGCAGCAGTGTTCGGCTGTGTCCTCCTACAGCCACCAATGGCTTAGCCTCACCTGTTGGCCCGTGATATTCAGGCTTACACTACTTAATTTCTCTGCTCCTTCGATTTCTACACAAAGACACAGCTAGTTCTAAATGAGCATTTCAGGTGACCAAACTAAGTAAACAAGCAGATTTCTATACACCATGCCCGGGTTTCATGAAAACACAAAAGTTCTTCCCAGGAGGACAGTGTCATAAGGGGCCAACCCATCTGATGCCCTAAGCACTCTCTTGCCTCTGATAAATACAGAAGGGCCACCTGAGACAATGTTTAGATGAACAAATTCTGGAGTGACATCCAGAGGAGCTAATTCCACTCATCATGACTTCTTCCGATCTCAAACATATTAAAATGGGCAATCCTTCCCTCCAGGCCCCACCTAGCAGCTCTCCAAATGCAACTTCTGCTATCTCCACTTGCCCCTCTCCGCTGCTACCCATAATGACTTGCTCCCTATCGCCATGTAGCCTAACATTTTTTTTTTTAAATCTGGAGTCAGGAACCTGAGAACATCCTGATTATTAGCCATTTTCCCAAAGCCCTTGTAAAACACTGGACATTGTAAGTGTGCAAGACACAAGCAGACAAGGAACAAGCAGTTCCTGAACCAAAATAGGGAGCCTGAAAAGTCAGATCCTCTCTGGTGTCTTGCTCAGGAGAGACTTAATATGCTGCCATCTTATAACTGCCATCCACACTCGAGGGAACTTCACGTAGCTTAGACCACTGGTTGAAACCATAGGCGCTTCCTCAATATTGGCTTGCCGTCGGTGACATTAAAAGGGGCTAATAGACTGCTCCGATCCAGAGGTTACAGTGAAGCTATGCTCCACTCACCGAAAGCTACGCATAGGGAGGCATGTGTGTAGAGTCATCCTCAGGACCAAGGCATGGCAGGATTGAGCAAGCACACAGCAAGGATTCTCTGGGTAGTGGCTCGTGTGCTACAGGTTGTCCCAAGCAAGTTCTTGGGTGAAATGAAATGCTACAAAGAGAAGAAGTGCTGTGGTTCTGGGGAAGCATTCGCCGGACCCAGTAGCAAGCGCCCATCCAAAGCAGCCATTTGCTTTCTCACCCAGTTCTTCAGGGTATCAAATTCCTTTTGCACACCCAACTGCAAACATCAGAATATTGTCTACAAACTCGGGGCTCTCTTCTTCCTGCTTTCCCTTTGCTCGTGCCAACACAGTTTGTCTTGTTTGCGATGCTGTTGAAAGGTTTGCCAAAGCTGGCCAGCTTTTTCTGATGTGAGGCATTCCTCTAACTCCTCCACGGTGTGAGCAAAGGAGAAGGGAAATGTGTTAAGGAGCCTTTTAAAATATCCAAGAAACGTCTGGCATAGTGGCTCACACCTGTATTCCCGGCACTGGAGGTAAAGGGGAATTCAAGGCCATCTGGGGATACATAGCAAGACTCAGTCTCAAAAGAAGAAACAGAGAAGAAAAGGCCCAATAATATCTGTAAGTCCCGCGAGAGCCGAGATGCTAAGAAGGTGCAGCCAGGTGGTCTCGGTTTGCTGTACTGTGTCATAAGCATAATTCAGAATCAATTATCTTTTAATAACTTGTACATTTGTCATGCTCTGCTGCATGGCTAGATCTTGAATGTAACTTGTTATGTTAAGGACAAGCACAAAGGAAAGCCGAGGCAGCAGGTGGAAGACACGAGCAGGATATGAGGCTGTGTGGTGGCTAAGGATGGATAAAATGCAGACAGCACTTGGGGATGAGAAAGGATTCTTGTGTGTTAAAGTACGATTTTTTTTTTCCCTAGGATAAAATGATAGGATTTTTCAAAACTGAAAGATAAAAGGTGAGGGCTAGACTGGAATGCTTAGGAACATCCCAGAAGATGCATCACAAGACGGTGTGTGGACACTGCAACTTAAGTTGTAGAACGGTTAAAGTTTGCTAAATTTATCTAATTCTTATAAATCATAATCTGTTTATAATAAAGAAATTCCCACAGATTATCTATCTTCTTTTGGTAACATTTAAAAGAATTGGCTAAAAACAATATAATTTTAATTTTATCAAAATAGTTGGTTTTTGTTTTGTTTTGTTTTGTTTTGTTTTGTTTTGTTTTTTGCTGCTTGCCAGGCTTTTTAAATACTTGAGAAATTGAGTCATAGAAAAATCAAAATAATTTTAAAATATGTTTATTTACTAATTAATTAACCTTATTCTTTGGAAATTATTTTTATTTATTTTTGTCCATTTTATTTTTATTTTTCTATGCATTTTTCACTTTATTCTACTTTTTATTATTTAAAACAATTTTTAAATTTAAATATATCTTGATAATATTCTTCCACTCCACCCCCCACCAGTCCTACCACATCCTTTCCACTCCCTACCCACCCAACTTTACACTGTTTCTCAAAAGAAAAAAAAAAGAAAAAAAAAAAAAAAACAAGTGAAAACCCAATGCAACTACAAAAACTCCCCAAACCAAGAAAACAATATAAAGGAAAAAGGAAAAGAAACCCACCAAACTGAAACCAAATACAAGCATAAAAAACACCCCCCCCCCCAAGACATGTGGAATTCATTTTATCTTGGTAAATTAACTGTTCCTTGGTCATGAGGCCTGTCCTGGAGTGGTTGACATACCCAGTGTCACTCCATTAGAAAAAATGGATTTTTTCCTCTCCCAGCATGTATAAATGGCAATTCAGTCACTAACCTTTACCCCAATGGCTAGATTTACATATCTCTTTTTTTTTTTTTTAGTTTATTTAATAAGTCTGATGTAATTATCATCTTGGAGACTTACTGTGGAATACACTCACCCTTTCCAGCTCTTCCTGAACTCTAGCTGGCTGGTTCAACTCAGCTGTCCTGACTCAAAACTCCTCTCTAAGCTCACTGATTCAAACTGGCTTCTCTTGGTTTCTGACTGAATAGCTCTGCTTGGTCTCATCCTAATTTTGGCAATCTGCTATAATCATCTGACTTCCTTCTCATTCTCTGGCTCATTCTGTCTTCACCTGTGTCTAGATTGTTCTCTCTGAAACCTGTCTCTGTAAACTGTCCTGGTAAAGCTGCCTCTGAACTCCACAGACTGAACTGCCACCAATTGAGCTGCCATGATCTCAGCTAACTCCCCACTGACTCTCAACTGACTAACTGCCGGACTCCACTGCACTGAACTGATTGAACCAAACTACCAGAACTACTGAAACGAACTCAGCTCTTGCCCCCCTCTGCACTGCTCTCTTAAGCCACTTCTCTTTCCTGTCTGCCCCTTGAGAACTGAGCCCATCCTATCTCTGAGTCAGAGATCTTTCTCTGCTTCATCACTTTGTCTGTCCCTCAATTAGACGTCGCTTTCAAACATGGCTGCTTCCTTCTACAAGCTAACTTTACCTTCATTGTTTGGGATGAAAGGTGTTTACTAAGGGTGCATTTGTATTCCAGCAAGATGGATTAAAGGTGTGTCATTCCAGCTGGATCACACAGACCTGGAAGACCTTTCGATGTGATCCCTTGCCATAGCAGCCATGTTGCTGAATGAAATTTCCTCTGCTATTTCTCTTTTCTTTCTCTTTTTTCTCTCCTTTCCTTTTCTTTTCTTTCTTTCTTTTTTAAATACAAGAAAACAAAATGTAATAAGATAAAACTAAAACCATCACATTGACGTTGAACAAGACAAACCAACAGAAGGAAAGGACCCCAAGGGAAGGCACAAGGATCAAAGACCCACTTGTTCACACACTCAGGAATCCCATAAGACCACTAAACTGGAAGCCATAATGCATACACAGACGACCTGGTCTTGTTTTCTGGTGTCCCTCCTTCCTTTCTGCCTGTCACACTCGTTTCATCTTCTTTTCTATTGGGTTTGTGAGCTCTGAGGTGAGGATTTGATGGAGACGCCCAATGCACTAATCTATGAGCATAGCAGAACAGCATTTAGAGTCATTTTATCAATACATTTTTTAATTTTTAGGCGTGTATTGTTCGGTTTTATCCAAGGTCCCTTGGCTATCCAGTCTCGGGTTCTTGGTCACCCAAGTAGTCAAAATCAATTATTGGTTGGTTACTCCCACAAGTTTTATACAACCATTATCCTATTATACCTTACAGGCAGGACACCATTGTAGACAAGGAGTTTGTGGTTGGTTTGATGTTTACATTTTTCTTTTGAGAGTATTCAGACTATGTCCTGTACCAACAATGTGCTGGCATGTAGAGATGAGGTTCTAAGTCAGCTCCAGCTGGACATCTCCATCTTTAATGTGTTGTGTAGGTGTTGTCTTCAGCAATGGGGCCTTGCTGTCAGTTTGTGGAAAGCAACCTACAGTCTTGGCAACAAACTTGGTTGTCTGAGGTTCCTGTGGGTTTCCTTTGGCCAATAATTCAATTAGATGTAACTCATTTCTGGTACTGGAGCTTTGTTTGGTGATAAGAGATAGGTAATTGGAACTCTATCTCCCCCATTATTTAGTGATTTAATTTAGATTAAAAATATATATATATATATATGAGTTTCTATTGTATTAAGTTTCCATACTACCCCTCAAATGCCCCTAATTTTAGCTGCCTCTCCCCACTTAGTCTTCCCATGCCAAACCACCCCATATTCACCCACGTTCATAAATATATACTCTATTTCCCTTTCCTAACAATATCTATCTGTTCCCTTCAGTCCCTTACTCTATACCTACCTGTGGATTATAGCTTTGTTATCATCAACTTCACAGCTAATATCTACATATAGGTATATAAATGCCTATGAATATGCCATATTCATCTTTCTGGGTATGAGATACCTACCTTCAGATGATTTTTTCCAGTTCCACCCATTTGGTGGAGAACTGGGAGTCTTACAAACGTGCACGCAAGTGCATATACACATGCAACTCAAGGAGAGGAAAAAGGAAAACACAGTTGATATTTAAATTGACATTATCAATCATTGTCATTATTTTGTTTTAAAATCTTGTTTTAAAAGTAAAAGTCATATGATTTTCAAAGGGAGCAGAGAAGAGAATAGGAGGGATGGATCTAATAATTCCATCCTTCAGAAATACAACAGTTAATTCTGTATATAATATTTTGTAAGGTTTTTTGTTTATTTAGTTATATACATACACGTGCACACACACATATGTACACACATGAGTACACAAATACACAAAGGCACATGTGCACACACACACACACACACACACAGGTACACACAGACAAGTATGCACATGTGTTTTCTAATTTTACAGAATTGCTTTTTATACTCTACTTACTGTTCACACCCAGCCTGCTTCCCTCCCAGATATGGAATGGATGCTGCTCTGAGTCAGTACAGAGAGAACCACACTGCCTTCTTAAGTCTTCACAGTCTATAAACCCTGACAATGTTTCCTCTCCTCATTCTGTTTCTATTTCAAATAGAATTGGCATATCCAGAAAAAAAACACAGCCATATAAAAGTTATGACAATGAACATTCTTTTCATGTTTCTGAGTTTAATGGGAGTTTTGCCACTATGCCCAAGGCTAGCTGTGGATTATAAATGTAAATTTTATAGTACTGTCAGCATGTCCATCTGTGGGCATTTGACTGAGATGTTTTATATCAGGAATGGGAGTTACTTCTCAACAAGTATTTTGTAGCATCAATCAAGATGTTCATTTGCATTGTGTTGTTGTTGTTGCTCCTGCTGCTGCTGTTGTTGTTGTTGTTCTTGTTGTTCTTGTTGTTCTTGTTGTTGTTGTTGTTGTTGTTGTTCTTCTTCTTCTTCTTCTCTTTCTTGCTGATAACCAGTTAAAAGAAGTTAACTGACTCCCTATATCAATGAATTAATGCAGTCCTAGAATAAGCCTTAGCTTGCCATGGTAATTTTTCTGCTAATATAATACTCAATTCTATTTGCTGTGATAATTATAAATACCCAAATCACAAATAAAATAGCTGTGATACACATAATCATTTTATGTGCTCTTTGGACTTGCACTATACTTAATGTTATTTTTAAATGATAATTGGAAATATTGTATTCTATATTCATGCTTAGAAGCCTGCTGCCTGCAGGTTCAAATATTTTAAGGGAAATAATTCTTTGACAAATTTCTCAATTTTCACCTCTTTTTTATATTTCAGATTTTCTCTTTCTTAAGGTCTTTTTTATCCTCTTTGGTCATTTGTGCTTTTTGCCATTTGAAAGTAAAATAGCCATTAGGCCCTGAGGCCCTCTAGGTTTTTGATGGAGTCAGCATGTTTCCTCCACATGGCAATTTGATCTAATAGTGCTCCTTATTCCTGTGAATCAATCTATCAAGAGAAAAGGTTCATACTGGCTTCTATTTATGGCATTTCAAGCCATGATCTTTGAACAGGGCACCATCCCTTCATGGTGAGGTAGTATAATGGAATAAACCTGGTCATCTTACCACCTAAAAGCAAAATGAGAAATTGGGAGTGATCACAATCCCACTAATACTTTCAAAGAAATGTCCCCAGTATGTGCAAACCTCCCACCAGCACCTCTTTTTTTCTTTTTTAATTTCCAAATCCAATTATAATGCCACATTGGGAACTAAGTTTTAATCATATGGATCTTTGATGCATAGACCAAACTATAGAGCACTCTGTGCCTCCCACAGACCTGGGGACTCATGGCAATAAATGATAAGGTTTATAACCAAGAGGGCTAACAAATCTGCTGCATAAACTCAGCCATCGCTGCCTGGTTCCAAACCCACTTACTGCTTCACTGTGCTGCCTTTTCAGAGCCTGCCCAGCATAGACTTCCACAGAGAAGGAGCTCAGCCTCCATTCAAATGCAATTCATAAAATCAAGCTCTAAATAAGTCCAGAGTCATTACATTGATCTCATCTCTGGATTCTCATGATAAATCATAGTAAAACTAATTTAAGTTGTAAAACATGAGTAAACATTAATAATTAGTTATGCAAATGGGGAAGTAGCAGGCTAAAGGGCTGAGTCTTAGCATCCTATAAGGAAACCACGTGCTCAGTCCTGCCTCATTAATTACCAGTGTGGGGCTTTTATTTTCTTATCTTTAAAAGCAGTTGAAGGGCTCACACAGTGTGACATGCACGTACATGCTTTAGGACTAAGAAGTGATGGCAGCAGAGGCTGGGGAGATAGCTCAGGCAGCAAGCTTATGTAATTACAAGGACCTGCGCTCAGATTCCCAGCACATGGAAAATGTAGACATCATAACACATACCTGCAGAAACAGCACTGGCAAGTCGACGGACACAGGGAGATTCTCCAGAGCTAGCAGGCCACCCAGTAAGAGATTATGACTCAAAATCTTAATGCAGAAATAAATTTAGGAATAACATCTGAGCCCAACCTCTGGCCTCCACACATACACATACCACATACATGTGCATCAAAGTTCTCTCTATCTATCTATCTATCTATCTATCTATCTATCTATCTATCTCCCCATGTATGTGTATCAAAGTACACAAATACATACACATATGCATATACATCAAATCACACACACACACACACACACACACACACACACACACACACACACACCACAAATTAATTTCAAAAAGACGAGAAAGAGGGAAGAGAAGGAGGAGGAGGAAGAGATAGTGGTGGTTGTGGTTAGAGTGGCACTAGGAGCTACCAAAACTTCACAAGGGGAACTTCTCTAAGATAACACACCCCAAAGTTTCTGTTTCCTTGATGGAGATTCTGGCCTTGGGTATCAAGCAATCAGTATCAATGAAAGGGCCCAAAATATAGCTTAACATATCCTGAATTGCATGACATAAGAGAACCTAAGATCTCTAAAGAACCCCCACCCACTACATCAGCCTCTGTGGCTAATTTAGTCTCATGTGCAAACTCAAGCTAAAGGGACACTGGGTTTTATAGACCTCTCTCTTTGGCATACTAGAGATTTGCATGTTTATAGTTCTGTCTTCTTTTCAGCAGGGAAAATTTTGTCAGCCAAGAGGCAGGCTGTATTTATTTTTAATTTTTTTTTTGCAGCTATCATATTGCTGATGTTGCTAAACACTGTCATCTCCTTTAATGACATAACTCTAAGAACGTCAATTCTAAAATGGCAAAATGCTGTTTTCCCTGACATGAACTGTGCCCGCTGTACAGCAATGGGAGGGTCAAAGGAAAACATCAAATATCATCAACTTGCTAAAAACATCCCTCAAACATGTAGGTGATGGTTCTGTTGACTAGACTCGCTCATTAAACACATATGAGACCCACTTAAAATTCCACAGCTATTTTTACTCATTCTTAGCTTTGCATATGAAAAAAATATTTCCTTACAAATCGAACTGATATTCACCCACTATCTGATATGCTGGAAATTAATTATGCAGCAAAGATTTTTGCTGTGCCAGGGTTTTCTATGATCCTGAGATATAAGTTTTCTTTATAGCCATATAAAAAACAAGCTGATGGGTTCATCTTTATTTTTCCAATATCTTTAAGGGGAGGGGCCAGAAAATATCTTTTCTTTAATAAAAATAACTAGTCTCTGAGGGCTAAGACTGAGCTCTGAATCCCAACTATGAGAAGGAAGGTATTATTGGGAAAACCCTGAAGCTGGCTGTCTTCAAAAGGCAGGGAGGAGAGAAGAAGGAAGAGAAGAGAAAGGGTTGGGGAGGAAAGAAAATGAACAAACAGCCTTAAGCTCCAAAAGAGTTGAAATGGGAGTCTAGCCAACCAAAGGGCACTTCAGCGTAAACACCTTCCACCACATTCCTACCTCCTTTGCTGCTATTGAGTAATGGGATATATTATCGCTCTTCCCTTCACACAGAAGTGACCCAATGCTAGAGAGATTCCTAGATGCTAAGAGACCGAGGTCCTGTGCTGGCTGGTTTTATGTCAGCTTGACACAAGCTATAATTATCTGAAAGGAGGTTCAGAGCCTCAATTGGAAAAAAATGGGTCCAGAAGATACTACTTAAGCAGACAAGCCTGTAGAGCCTTTTCTTAATTAGTGATGGATGAGCGAAAGCACAACCCATTGTGGGAGGGCCGCTCTTGGGCTAGTGGCCAGGGTTCTGTAAAAAAAACAGTCTGAACAAGACGAGACAAGCAAGTGAGTAAGCAGCACCCCTCCATGCCCTCTGCGTCAGCTCCTGCCTCCAGTTCCTGCCCTGACTGCCTTCAATGACGGAGCATCATGCTGAAGAACAAGCAAGCAAACAAACAAACAAACAAAAGCATTACAAGCTGCTTTTGGTCATGGTGTTTTATCGCATCAATAGTAACCCTGACTAAGACCTAGATGCCCTTTGTCCCTGTAACATGTCATGAGTCTCATGAAAGGTCCTCTAGATATAAAAAGAACAGAAGCCAACTGTCTCAGCCTTTTTGTATGAACCACTCAAAAGTTAGATGACGAAAAAACATAGCCTTTATACAGATGGATCAAATTGTGTTTATATATTTAAGAATGTATGCATATGTGCATGTGAATATATATACATAACAATAATTTTGTAAATTAAGGCATATATTTCACAGAGAGAGAGACACACAGAGACAGAGAAAGAGACAGACAGAGAAAGAGACAGACAGAGAGAGAGAGAGAGACAGAGAGACAGAGAGAGAGAGAGAGAGAGAGAGAGAGAGAGAGAGAGAGCAATGACAGTGCATGGGAAGGGCTGGAGGGAGGAAAGTAAATAGAAAAGTAAATGGAAAAGTGATGTAATTCTATTTTATTTTCGAAAGATCAAACACACACACACACACACACACACACACACACACACAAACACAAACACACAGAGCCCCTCTGGTCAAGGAACTTGTAGTTGAGTCTTAACAACAGCCCAAATGCATCTGATGCTTACAGTGAAATCCTATTACCTTCCTGCTGGCCACAAGCAGTTGAACAGAACATCTGCTCTGTCAAGGTCATTTCATCACAAGGACTGTCCACCCCACCCCACAGGCCGAGTGCACGGCTGCTAGCTCTTTACCAAGCACAGCTTTATCTCGCTCTGCTCTGCTTCGCTCATAAGATTTATCAAGCTAGTCAATCGCAGAATTGTAAAATCAATACGCAGCCTCCACTTCCTAGGCATGCGCAAGACTGTTCGTCCAGTCTCAACTGCTAGACCTTTCTGAAACGAGCCTGCTGATCAAGGCCAGTCCTCCACATGGTATTCTCCTACTTGCCACAAAATAATAAGCTTGCCAGCATGTCCCCACGGCCTAGAGCCTATGGTTTACAGTCACTCTGATACATTCTCACTTGGGACTGCCTGAGGCTCTGTGCTCTCATCTCTAATATGAGAATGAACAAAATAGGTAAGTCCTAAATTCGTTGTGAGATTAAATAAGATGTGCTTGATAGCTGGGGATTCCTATTAGCATTCTTGATGCCACCTAAGTACATTTTTATTATTCTGATGCCATGAAGCTAATCCTCGCTTTACCTCTTTTTAATCTTTTGTTTTATTTTTAATTATGATTGTGTGGGTGTGGTTACATGCAAATGAGCACAGGGTCTCATAGAAGCCAGAGGTGTCCATCTCCCTGGAGTCAGGGTTGGGAAGGTCTGGACATGGGTACTGGGAACTAAACTGGGGTCCTCTGGAAGAACATGGAACATTCTTTTATTTTTTATTTTATATGCATGGGCGTTTTGCTTGCCTGTTTTGTATGTCTGGGTAACATATGTGTGCTTGGTGCCCATGAAAGCCAGAAGAGGACATTGGATCCCTTGGAACTGGAGTTACATATGATTGTGAGCTGTCATGAGGGTGCTGGGAATTGAACCTCTGTAAGAGCAGTCAGTGCTCTTAACCACTGCGCCATCTCTGCAGCCTCACCAAGCCTTCTTTGAAGAGAGAGTCTCAAAGGGCTATCTCTGTTCTCAAAGTGACAGAATACAAAAATAACTTTTAAAAAATTAGTAGTCCTCCTATAGAGGGCTGAGGAAAAAATTAGTGAAACAACATTCTTCACAATAGCCACAAATAATATAAAATAGCTTGCAAGTGAAAGACTTGTATGAAAAGAACTCTTAAGTCTCTGAGAAAGAAATTGAAGAAGAAACCAAAAGATCGCCCATGCCCATGGATTGGTAGGATTAACATAGGAAAGATAGCCATCTTACCAAAAGCAGTTTACAGATTCAATGCAATTCCAATCAAAATCATAACACAACTCTTTACAGACCTTGAAAGAGCACATCTCAACTTCATATGGAAAATAAAAAACGCTGAGTATCTAAAACAATCCTGTACAATAAAAGAACTTCTGGAGGCATCACCATCCTTGATTTCAGGTTGTACTATAAAGCAATAGTAATGAAAGGGAATGGTATCAGCATAAAAACAGACACATTTATCACTCAAAGACCCACAAATAAACCCACACACCTACAGACACTTGATTTTTGACACACAAGTCAAAACCATACAATGAGAAAAAAGAAGCATCATCAACAAATGGTGCTGTTCTAACTAGACATCTGCATGTAGAAGAATGCAAATAGATCCATATTTATCATCCTGCACAAAACTCAAACCCAAGTGGATGAAACACCTCATCATAAAACCAGAAACACTAAATCTGTTAGAAGAGAAAGTGGGGAAGAGCCTTGAACTCATTGACATAGTAGACAACTTCCTGAATAGAGCTCAGGCTCTAAGATGAACAATTAATAAATGGGACCTCATGAAACTGAAAAGCTTCTGTAAGGCAAAGGGCACTGTCAATATAATAAAATGGCAGCCTACAAATTGGGAAAATATCTAAATAAAAACATTTCACCAGCACTACATCTGGCAGAGGACTAATATCCAAAATACATAAAGAACTCAAGAAATTAAACACAACAAACCAAATAATGCAATTTTAAAATGTGCTACAGAGCTAAACAGAATTCTCAACATAGGAATATCAAATGGCTGAGAAGCACTTAAAGAAATGATCAATGTCCTTAGTCATCAGGGAAATGCAAATCAAAATGACTCTGAAATTACATCTAACACCTACCAGAATGGCTCAGATCAAAATTCAAGTGACAGCACATGCCAACGAGGATCAGGAGAACAGGGAACACTCCTCCGTTGCTGGTGGACTGCAAACTTGTACAACCACTCTGGAAATCATCTGGAGCTTTCTCAGAAAATTGAGAATGGGGCTACCTCAAGATCAGGATATACTACTCCTGGGCATATACCCAAAAGATGCTCCACCACACAACAAGGACACTTGCTAAACTATGTTCATAGCAGCTTTATTTGTAATAGCCAGAATCTGGAAACAACCTAGGTGTCCCTCAAATGAAGAATGGATAAGAAAACTATGGTACATTTATACAATGGAATACTACTCAGCTATTAAAAACAAGAAAATTTGCAGGCAAGTGGATGGAACTAGAAACGATCATCCTGAGTGAAGTAACCCAGACCCAGATATGCACACAGTATGTACTCACTATATTATTCATGTAGTACAGGATAACCATACTATAATTCACAGACCCAAGGAGGGCCCAAGGGAGGATGCTTGAATCTCACTCAAAAGAGAAAAAAAGAATAGATAGCAGAAGTGGATAATGAGAGCTAACAGGGTAGGTGAGGAAGTGAGGAAGGAAAGGGGATGGGGATCAAATATGGAGATAGCTTGGGTGGGAGGTCAGAGGACATTGCTGAGACAAACTGAAGACCTACAACAGGGTAGCCCCTCTGAGAGGCCCCACCCAGCCAGCCAGCAGCAGATAGAAACAGATGCTGAGACTCACAGCTAAAAAATTAGGAGAAACACAGGGAGCCTTGTGGGAAAGTGTGGGGAAGGATAGAAGGCTCCAGATGGGACAAGAACTCCACAAGAAGACCAACAGAGTCAACTAACCAGGGCCCATCAGGACATACAAAGACTAAAGCACCAATCAAGGACCATGCATGGACTCACCTAGGCCCTGTCTACACATATGTAGCTGATGGGCAGCTTAGCCTTCATGTGGGTCCCCTAGTAAGGGGAACAGGGGATGTGTCTGACATGGAATTTGTTGCCTGCTTTTCAATCACTTCCCTCTGGTAGGGCTGCCTGGCCTGATCTCTGTGGAAGAGGATGTACTCAGTCCTGATATGACTTGATGTACCAAGATGGGTTGGTGACAAAAAGGGGGCTCCCATTTTCTGAAGAGTAGGGGAAGGGGACTAAGGGGAAGAGAGTGTGGGACCAGGAGGAAGGAGGAGGGTTATGACCAGGATGTAAAGTGAATGTAAATAAATAAATAAGTAAATAAGTAAGTAAGTAAATACTACAAAGTCAAGCCCAAGCCATTCTATATATTCAAAGACAAATGTCTACATCTTGGTAAATATCTTTTCAGTCTCCGGAGTGCTTGCATTTGAGGAAAACCACAGCTTTATTTGCCATTGTGACGACTCTCATTTATCTACACAAACAGAAATAAAGACGGTATGGATCATTAATGCTATGTGTAATTGGAAAATACTCCTGTTTCAAATACCTTCTGTCGCAGTTCCCTGCCCAGCCCTGCCCTCTGCCCACCTCATTTCTTTCCAGCTTTGATGGATTTACAAAGTGAATTCCCATTGTTGGGGGATGCTCTAATGGTCCGTAGAAATACATAATTTAAAACATTTATGGGCTTCCAGAGGAGCAAAGTGGAATTAGCTTCACTTTGAGCCTAGTAAAATGCTCGATTCTCATCTCTCCTGACATGATGGATAAATCCTGGTTGTAGAGGAAGAGTCTGCACATCATAATAAGTTTGCCAGCATCCCTGCTACAACCCAGGAAACCAGTGCAGCATGTTCCCTTTTCCTTCATTCAACCCCACCTGTGTCAATTGGAAATCCCTCCAATCACTGCTGAGTTTCTGTTGAGGGTCAAAGTCATCCTGGATTGAGAAGCAATGGGTTAGTGCATAGAGCTGCTGTGCTAGCTAGGCCTTGTGCTGACCCAAACCACAACACTGTGTACAAACTCTGTGCTAGCCAGGCCTTGTACTGACCCAAACCACAACACTGTGTACAACGCTGTGCTAGCCAGGAACTGTGCTGACCCAAACCACAACACAAAGAACAACACAGTGCATGGGTGTCACCTAGGGAAAACTCACATCGTGTTTGTGAAATGATTCCCACATCACTTTACTCACAGACTACCTATTCATGGGATCCTCTTTGGAGAATCGATCCCAATACAGCTCCAAGAAAGCCACTTCCTCTATGATGCCTATTATACAAGGAAAAAAGTAGTCCTGTAAGATAACCCAGCACATCTTCCCTTCGGGGGAAATCCCATCTATCTTTATAGGCCCAGCTCTATGGATTCTCTTTGCCAGAGTTCACAGCTGTCAGACATCTACCATCCTGAAACTCTTCATGTTAGATTGGCCTCCTGCTCAACACAGAACACGCTTCTGTTGATTGATGAAGCTTGAAATAAGGCAGAATCCATTCACCCATGATAATGGGATGTTTTCCTTTTACTCTGATACCTGTGGGTGATAGAGATGAAGGACACTAAGCTTTTAAAAAGTGATGCTTGAAAGTTTTAATTCAGCCTTAGGGCTGGAGAGATGGCTCAGAGGGTAAGAGCACTGACTGCTCTTCCAAAGGTCATGAGTTCAATTCCCAGCAACCACATGTTGGCTCACAACCATCTATAACGAAATCTGTATGCATAATAAATAAATAAATCCTTAAAAAAGATTTAAAAAAAAGAAAGTTTTAATTCACAGATACCTATCAAAGAACCACCAAAGAAAGGATAAAAGGAAGAAAGGAAAGAGGGAGAAAGAAGAAAATAAGGAAGGAGGGTCCTTTAAAAACGCAAATGATACAGGCGGCAGGGGAGATGGCTCAGGCACTGAAGTGCTAAGTGCCTTCCTTATAAGCAAATGAATATGAGTCTGGATCCCTGACTCACCCCTGAAATGCTGGTCACCAAAGCAAATTTATTTACCTCCTCTCTGGGAAGACCAAGACAGGGGAATCCATGGAACTCATTGGTTAGAGAGCCTAGCCACACTGTAAGCTCCAATGTCAGGGAGAAATTCCATCTCAGAAAACAAGGTGAGGAGTGATAGAAACATCCAACATCAGCCTGTACACATGCACAAGTACACACACACACACACACACACACACACACACACATACACACATACACACACACCAACACTGTCCCAGATGTAACACATAAGTAATTATTTATTCATCATATATAGTTACACAAAACATTTTTTTCTCTCTGTTGCCACATAACTGGAATCTCTCTTTTTTTTTTTTTTTTTGCCAGTTTATTTTTTGTTTGTTTGTTTTTTAACTATATTTTATTGATTTATTTATATTACATCTCAATTGTTATTCCATCCCTTGTATCCTCCCATTCCTCCCTCCCTTTCATTTTCCCCTTACTCCCCTCCCCTATGACTGTAACTGAGGGGGATCTCCTCCCCCTGTATATGCTCATAGGGTATCAAGTCTCTTCTTGGTAACCTGCTATCCTTCCTCTGAGTGCCATCGGGCCTCCCCATCCAGGGCACTGGAATCTTTAGGATTTTGTTTTCCTTTATTCTTCCAACAGGAGTCACAAGCCTTTGGGACATGGGATGAAGTCCCACAGTGACCTCTTATAGAACTGCCTGAGGAGGCAGAATTGTAGATTAACCCAGTGGTACACACTCAGCTGTGTAAACACCAGCAGAGGGAGTCACCTTCTTCCTTACACGATGCTTCTCTTCTGTAAGAATCACAGAACACAGCCGATGCAATGGCTGCCTCACCAGGCCTAATCTGCACTCATAGGAGTTTTCAATAACCTTGGCATTTAAGCTTTACATTTCCAAGTTCAGATGATCAGCAAATGACTGGGCATGTCACAAAACTCCAGGTTTGCTTCCAAATTTACTGCATTAAATCTCTGAGCCTGAAGTCGATGACCAAACTTGGCTAAAACAGGGTAATCAAGTCCTGAATAGTCCCTGCCTTGCAAATATGTCTGTCAGAGATATTGGGCCAGAAGGCTGAAAAAGGTGCTCCAACATCTTCTCATTTGGAAAGCTACTAACCTGCACTCCTGGCATACTCAGGTAATCAAGTTTATTCCTTCTCAAGTCTCTGATGGAGTTGAAGACCAGGTAGCTTAGTGTTACAGTGAATCTTAGTTGTTTACTGGTTAAGATGTTTTTAGGTCTAGATAGATGTTTTAAGTTGATAATGACAAGATGTGATGGAGATTGATTTACATTCAGAATTTTAGAAGCACCAAGATAGGAAAGATGTTTTCTTCAAGGTTGTCAAATACAAATAGCCAAAACACTAAGAACGTAACATTTATATAATTCCTAATTATGTCATAATTCTTCTTGTTATAGGTAGTTTATTGTATATGTGTGTAATAATATAAATGTATATGTAAAAAATAAAAAATGCTTATTTAGTTTAAAAAATCAGAGAAAATGCATCTCTGAGCCTGTAAATGCCTGTATTTGTAGTATTTGGCAGATTTTGCTAGTTATTTAAAGTTTGAAACCACCGCAGTAAGTTTTCAGACTCTGTATGGTGGTGGCATACAGCTTTCAATGAGGACATAGGGTGGTAGATGAGTTAGTTACTGCCATGTCCCAGAAGAGCTTAGCTGAAAAGCTCAAATATATTCACATTACTAAGTGTTTTAACCTGTGCAAAATATAGGAACAATATGTAGAAAGGTGTCATACATTTTTTCTAGATTAGTTCCAAGTTAGACTTTTTTCTTTCTGCTCTAGGCACTGATAAAATAATTCAAAGAAATTTCATTTGTTAACTATTGAAATAGCAAAAGCAAATTTGGGGGGGGGAAAAAAGCTTTTTGTGTTTGGCAATAGGACAAAATTCTTTCCAAACTCTACATCACAAAGGTTTTCATTCAATGGAAACTGCAGATGCCCTCGCCTCTAGAATGCAGTGCAGTGATCAGCTAGCTTCTCTTATATTGAGAGAAGGAATAAGGCTCAAAACTAGAAAGCAAACGCCGTGCCTTGTGGAATGGTTAATGTAGGATGCCCAATACCATCAGAGATTATTTGAGAAAAGAATCATTTGTCTGTGGGAACAGCTACATTTCCAGAGAGGGAGGAGAACTGAGAGGGAGTCTAGAGTACTTACCCCGCAATTTGCAATTCCTCCTACTGCCCGAGTTAGCCCAGAACAGTTAAGTAAGAACTGTTTTGTTTTAAAGATTTAGACAAGCCATCGGTTGGCCACTCCCACAAACTCGGAGCCACCATTGCCCCCCCCCCCCCCCCGGCTCATCTTGCAGGCAGGAGAGGCTGTGGGTTCAAAGATTTTGTGGCTGGGGTGGTGTCCCAGTCCCACCGCTAGGAGCCTAGCCTGGTTACAGAAGACGGCTGGTTCAGGCTCTGTATCCTCCGTTACTAGGAGTCCTCCCTAGGGTCACATTCATAGGTTCCAGGAAGTTTCCACTGCACTAGATTTTCGCATTATCCCCTAAGTGCCCACCTAGTCCAGTCTTCCCTCCCCTTGTTCCCTCCCTGCCCCCACTTCCCCACCTGATCCTTTCTGTTCTCATCTCCACTTGCCACCAGTCCACCCACAGTCTATTCTATTTCCCCTCCCCAGGGAGATCCATGCATGCCCCCGAGACCTTTCCCCGTCCTTTAACTTGAGGCCCGAGCTACGAGAGGGAGTCCATGTCCAGCTGCCTGGATGGCCAGGAGCTAGAAGCTGCGTGGCTCAGAGACCTAGCGTGGTATTCTACTACACTGTAGGTTGGGGCCACTCCCAGTCATCATCAGTGAGGCGTCCTCCAGCAGCTGATGGGAGTGCTTGGAGAGGCCGTAGCAGCAACCAACGGCAACCACGAGCCTGCATGGGTCGGCACTGGCCCTCGGCTTACATGCTGCGGTTATTGTTTAACTTGGGGTTTTCATGGGACTCCTTAGAGTGGCGGTGGGGTGTCTCTGACTCTTTTGCCTGCTTCTGGGACCCTTTTTGTCCTATCGGCTTGCCTTCTCCAGCCTTGGTCTAGAGAGGGTGTATTGCCTCTTGTTATGCTGTGTTCGGTTGATATCAAGAGAGGCCTGCTCTTTTCTGAAGGAGACAGATCTGGGAAACAGGAAAGGAGAAGGGCCGGGAAAAGAGGAGGAAGGGGAAGCTGCTGTTGGATGTAATGTATGAGAGAGAAAAAATTTTAAATGAGGCTGTGTGACCTGATCTACTCTAAGAGCGTCCACTACGCCCAGCCGAGAGCCATCTAAACCCTTAAGTCTAATGTATCAAACTTAATTCTGTCAGTATTTATTAATAATAATTTGGCAAATAAAATTTGAAAAATAATCCACAACAATATTTTAAAAGGTCAAATATAATTATTTTTTGAGAGGAGGGAACACTTGAAGATAGTGGTTCGGGGTACAGAGAATATAGGAGGAGTTGGGGGGAAAGAAGGAATATGATCACTATACAGTGCAAGAAAGTTAAAATTAAAAAATAACAAAAATTAAGAAGTCAAGCATAATAATAAATTAATAAGTTTATAATTCTCTACATCAGAACAACCAGTGTTTGGTTTAAAGAAGAAATTAGACAGGATTGTAACAGCCAATATTTTTATATAATTCTTCAAAACTATATAAATAGATTTAATTCCAACATATATAAAGATTGTTATGAAAACTGGCAATTTTTTATAAAGCTTACATGAAAATGCATTGAATGTGAAAAAAGCTGAATAATAATGATGAAGAATTTTGGAAGGCTTGTGGTACCTAGTTAAACTCTTCAACTGCTTTTCCATGAATGTGCCACTATTTCAAGGCAGACAAAGGGCTGGAACAGAAGGTCCAGAGAAAGAGTACACACAAGCACAGGCACTGCTCTACAGGGGGGAAAAAAGTAGCTTTACACAGGCACAGGCATTGATCCACAGGAAAGAAAAAAAGTAGCTGCAAAGCAGTAAAGCAAAGTGTGTCTTTATAGTGAATACTGCAACAGCAACTGGAAAGAAAAGAAAACTATAGATTTAATCCTTTCAGTGCTACACATAAATATTAACCACAGCATAGGCCTAAATGGGGGGGGGGGGGGGAATGTACACAAATTCTAGACAAAATACAGAAGGAAACATTAGAGTAAAGATTTTAACTACAAAAGAACAGTTAGACTTCAAACAATAGCGATTTCTTTATTCGTCGGCATTGGCCTTGAAGAGAATCAAAACCAAGACATAGACTGCAGAACCACAGCCTCAATGCTGCTTTTGCTAATCTGATTTACAAAAAGACAATCAATCCTTATTTAAAAAAAAAAAAAAAAAAAGGTAGAAACAGATCTCAGCAAGAGACAAGAAATAGTCAATAGGGCATGTTGCTGAACATCGTGGAAGGCAAGTTCCAGACACTGTGAACACCCACAAGACAAAGGGCTTGCCACACAAACTCACAGCCTCCTTTGCCTGCAGCAGTAAGGACTCCCCTCTGGATTCCATGACCTCCTAAAAGCCACAAATCCAAATGCCATCACCATGGAGATTAGTGTTGCATAGGTCAGGCCTGCATCTTACGCTCAGCTACAGAATTTGAGGCAGAATCAATAGCATGTAAGCCCCGTAGACCTAAGGTCACAGCAGTGCTCACCATAGTGAAACTAGCGTTCTACTTTGAGAGGCTTAAGAAAAAACCAATAGGAAGATAAAGGCCTCAGCTGCCCTCTCTGGGAGTCTGCACACAATCAGGCCAAATGCTTCTCCTCTTTGGATCTCAGGGCCAGGTGGGAAAGCTCTGGACGCAGAATTGAATTCATGCTAATGTTTTATTTGAGCATGTATTATAAATAAGCAATCTTCAGGAAACAATAAGGAATGTTGACTAAAACAGTCGTAGAGGTTAGTTCCTTGGCACAGCTAAAGCTAATCTTTAGTAAAAGTTCTGAAATAGCACTGTCCTCCCACGGTAGTGAAGATGAGGGCAGCACAGCTGGGGGGAGGGGCCTTTAGTGGGATTGGCAGACTGTTGTTCAGGGTCAGAGCTGCTCCAAGATCTGTCCTAACCCTCCCCACACTGTGGATTATGCTGTCCAGTAGCTGACACTGATCTGTCCCAGCCCCTCCCTACACTGTAGATTACGCTGTCCAGTAGCTGACATTGCCACATTTAATGAACAGATTGCTGGGTTGTTGCTGTTCTATCCTTTGCTTCATTTCTAGATGACAGGCAGGTTCTTTTAAGCCTCAGAAACTCACATGCAGAAATAGTAACCTTCCAAAAGGAAATACACAAGACAATTAAACCCACCTTTTTTCTGTTTATGCTTTAAAAAAAAAAACAATGAAAACAAAACAAAACAAAAGTTGTATTAATCTGGGCCCAGAGAAAAAGAACCAATGGAATACTTCAATACAGAGATCTATGGAGACACCTATCACATGACCTTGGAGGCAGAGAGGCCACAGTCTTTCATCTGAAATGGAAGATCCAGGAAAGCTAGTGAAAATCTCTAGCCTAAAGGCTCGAGACACAGAGCTGAAGGTATAAATCCGAGTGTGAATACAAAGTTCTGAGAACTGGGTGTGTGAAGGGCGTAAGTCCCAGGCCAAGGGTAGAAGGGAAGTGTCCCCATGAAAAGTTTGCCTTTGAGGAGAACAGAGCCTTCCCTCATCCACAGTTTTTCTATTCAAGTTTTGGGCAGGATTGTGTGGTGCCTACCCATGGCAAGGAGAACACCACACTGCTTCATTTAGTCTACCATCTCAGAGGCTAAACTCACATGCAGGTGCCTTCCAGACTCCCCCAGAAAGAACTCTTTGCCAAAGATCTGGGTACTTTGCTGTCCAGGAGACTCACAAGCTCAATCACCACAGACACCAAATTAAGGTGTGGGGTGCTTACAAAGGGAGGTAATCAGGAAATATGGGCTACATCAGCTAGCACTTGGGTCGGTCTCTCCAAGCACTGATCCTGTGGTCACCTTTCTCCCTTTGGGCCTTAACTGAGGAGGAGTAGAAATATTGGACAGTGCGGAAGTGCAGCTGAGAAAATAATTTCAGTACAGCATCAATCCAGCTTGAACAAATGTATACTTGAGCCCCCATAGCTAGCTCAGACATTTCCTAAAGCACTTCCCAACTCCATGTTATGTTATTGCAGAAATGCCCTGCCCCAAAAATGGCTGTGCAGTCTTGGGAGATAGAAAAAAAGACAGATAACTTTGAAGCCAAAACCTAAACAATGCCAGACATAGATGGCGATTTAGTGATTACCCTTCTCTTGTGGGTAAATATGAGGGTGAGTTGTGTTGTTGTTGTTGCTATTTAGTTTTTTCAGTTAACCAAATAGATAATAACCATAGGTACTGGGGTTGCATTGATGTAAAGCCAGTAGACGCAAGATGCCGGCTCAAAATGGTCTCAGCAGCTCTTGCTTCTGAGTGATAACATTGTATACTCAAAAGAAACACTGCTGCATTCACAGCCAGGCACAATTAATGCTCCTAAAACTTGGTTCAGTGTCTCTTGTCCCCAGAGAGCCTTCCTGGGTGACCTCCAGAGCAAAAGTCCACAACCTTCCAACAGAAATGACTGCGAGGGGCTTAACACACACATAAGGCGGGATAACAAACCCAGCGTGGGGGTGAGGTGGAGACATAACTGTGGAGTTTAAAACAGAGCTGCACTTTCTCCCTCTGTACACTTCTCACTGCACACACACTAATCTGTCTTCATTCCCAGCACAGAAGCTGCCACAGACTTTTCAATTGCCACCAGGGACAGGAGCTAAAGTGGAACATGAGTCAGACTCCAGATGAATACACTCATTTGCTAAATCCTACAGCAAATCCGAATGTTAGCTCTGTAATTAAATTGCAGGGTTTTTTTTTTTCTGAAACCAGTGAACCAGTTCAAACTGTAATGGAACGCATACATACATACATACATACATACATACACACATACATACATACAATTTTAAAAGCTACTGAAAGGAAAAATAAAGGAAAATTAAGATGTCTCAGAGGCCGAAAAGAAATACAAACATATGTTCATATAAAGACTTGCAGGCAAATGTTCCACTCAATATTAATAGCCCCAAACTGGTAAACTCAGATATCCATCAATTTCTGAGGGGATAAACAAAGCTATAAAATATAATGATATTCAATAGTGACAAGGAACGTAATATTGATGCTTGCTAGGCTGTGCATGAGTTCTAAAAACAGAAAGTGAAAGAAACAAGACTCCTAACGCTTGTTAGTGCAAATCCCGGTTGTGAGGAATGTCCAGAAGACGCAAATCCTCAGAGAAGAGAAAGCAAGCATGTCACAGAGTGCTGGCAGTGGGAACAAACAGACCCCAGGGATTCAACAGATGGGATTATCACATAATATGGTGATACTTGGTAATTCTGTCACTTATCAGAAAACACCTATTGGTCTGTAACGATCTCAGAACCAATGGATTTAGTTTTAAGTTGCTGGATCCCATGTCGTTTGCAAATAGAATATCGGGAAATGCCAGGGTCCGCTGGGGCCTCATTTTATGTGAGCATCAGCTGCTGTGATGGCTGCAGAGACACGTGACAAGCTTCCCCAGGCTCGTCTTCTAGCACGGTGTCTGTCTAACACCTCCAGGATGGGTGCATAAGCAGTGCTGGACCCACTACAGCCCCTCGTGGGCCCTGGCTTGAGCACAAAACAAGGGATTTCTTTAAAGGTAGGACCGGGACCTATCTCTTTTTCCTTTCAGACTCAAATTGAAAGAGACTCATATCTACCATCAATTCTGCAGCCTCAAGCTGAAAGTCCATTTGCAATAGAGAAATGCAGTCGCCCTGAGAAGACAGCACACATGATAATAAGAGAGAGAGACGGACCACATCCCGCACCAGGAAGCAAATCATCTTTCCGCCATTTCATCTGCCAACAAACTCTCCCTGCTGCTAGTTTCATACACACATACACCCACACACATTCACACACACAAAAAAATAACAACAAGCATATAAATCCCTTCTGAAGGCTGAAAACAAATCCCGGCATGCAAGAAACACTCCATACTCTTAATCCGGGGGGGGGAGGGGGGGCAAGAATGCCTATCACAGCTGAGACAGATCACCAACCAAAATGACTGTATCACTTTAAGTTCTTGTGTTTGAAAAAATAAGCACCGTTTGAAAAATTTGGCCCAACGCTATTCATTGTCTGAGGCATCTATCTTCAGAGGTTGAATTTACTGCAACTATACTTGTAGGGCCCCAATCCAGCCCCAAGCCCAGTCAGGACAAGCATCTCCCTTCTCCTCGCTGCCTGTGCGGCTAATATTGCTGAGCCAATCAGCTTTTGCAGCTGTCGGAAGAACGTGGCTCAGGTGGGGAAATGAATCGTGAGAAGATGTTCTCTGAATCAGACATCTGTTTTCATGCAAATATTGTCAGAAATAGACAATGAGCGAGCCACAGAGGATGTGCAAGCGACACAGAAACCCTGTTTCTAAAACATTTCTAAGCCACCCGCAGACCTGAAGTGAGCCTCCAAGAGTATGAACCAGGCACAGCCTAACAGGCAAGCACAGCCCTCAGCTGTGGAAATCACGCCTTGTTAGGTACAGCAAGAAATCCTAACCTTTCTCAAATGGCTGGTTATCCAAGACTAAGGTACTAGAAATTTCACAATTTCAAATATAATCCTTTGGACTGTGCCCTCTGATCTGTTTCCAAAAGTTGAGGCATAGAGGCCAATTCTTGAACAACATAAATGCTAAATTACATCACACACACTATTAGGTAAATCACAGTAACAGTGTGCTATGCTGATATGCTATACTGCTGCTTCTGCATTCCCGACCGGCGGGTAGAACAACTTCTATTTATCTGTTCTCAGATAGATAGGGAAATTTGATTTCAATAAGTTAATGACCTTTTCAGAGATATAAAACAAAATATAGAGCAGAATCCTATCCTGACCTGCTTTTGCACAAATGGTAGTCGGAACATAGGTCTTTAGTTCACTGAAGGTATAAATAGATTAGATGATAGATAGATGGATAGATAGACAGACAGACAGACAGACAGACAGACAGATAGATAAGAGGCAAAGAGACATGGAGACATAAATATAAATGTGGGTCTTTAGTTCACTGAAGACATAAATACACTAGATAGATAGATAGGTAGATAGATAGATAGATAGATAGATAGATAGATAGATAGATAGATAGAT